>UYYA01003816.1:324264-440148 GCA_900624975.1 Angiostrongylus costaricensis | reverse complement strand
GGTACATAAAGGTCTGCCCGTTTCGCCGATATATTCGTCTCCGCAAGCGCTACAAGAGATCGGGTATATTGCACCTGAACTCATGCAGTCACCGTCTCTTCCGTAAGGGCAAATTACGCAGTTTGGTGTTTCACATAGACGGTCATACAGGCGGTTACGAACTAACTGACGACGTAGAGTATCCGGTGGTATTTCAACTATCGCTACCGATTCCTCTACAGCTGCCCTTCTTAAGCATTGCTTTATCGCTACACTTATTTCATCGCTAATGAAGGGCAAGATAAACGGGATTTTGTTCCGGCCAAATCCTTCGTTTTGGAGCGTCGTTCTCCTCCTAAACTTATCTTATGGGGTTACTATTTCGTAGCCATTGGAGATGGCTATTTGCCGAGCCAAGTTGCGCGATTCTTCCTTTAGTTCCCTACTTGTGCACACAGAGGTGGCTGTTCGAAACATGTTTTTCACGGGCGTCCTCTTTGTGTGTGAAGGGTGGGAAGAAAGGAAATGAACGAGGATGTTCTTCTTACTTGGCTTTTGGTACCACTTTGTCATGTAACCGCTACTTTGATAGGTTTATTTGAACTTTTAAAAACGAATGTCAGTTTTTTCTCGGTTACAGAGACCAATATATCGGCGAAACGGGTAGACCTTTATGTATTCGCATAAAAGAACACCTAGATGGCAAACAAAAATCAAAACAAGGCACGCCACTAAGCACTCATGGGGTACAAAAACATAGCGGAGACGATTTTGATATAAAAGTCACTATCCTTGCACAGGATGCAAAACACCAATGCGCAAGCTTCTAGAGGCTTTTTGAATAAATGCCAAGAATCCATGAATGAATAGCAGGGAAGAATGTCCTGAGATAACACGTGATCTAGCCTCATATCTCAGAACTAATTTTTGATGTGGGATGGTGCAGTAATCAACCATATGCGACTCTAAGTGGCTGTTCTTCTTCCGTGGAAAACAGGCAAAAACAGTGGGCTTTTCGAGAACCGGTGATCGTGTAATTAATGTTCAGATTTTCATCTTTCTGTTTGCGTTGTTGAAGCGTTTGACATAGTAAATTACATATTAGCGTATCCTTCCAGGCTCTGAAGAGGGTGGTACAGCCGAAAGGTCAGTTATCGTTGTGTTGTATGTGTTATATTTGTAAGGAAGTAAAGGTGTGCTGAATAACAACCTCGCTGTTGCTGTAAAAAGAGAACAACTATTCATGTGTTTTGAGGAAATGAACTATACAGACCGGCTCTGACGCTCAATGAGAACAAGTGCATGAGACTTTAGTCATAACCGATCGAGTAAAAGGTGGTTAACTTAGTCGTAAGTGATATATTTTTGACCATTACACAATTTAATTTTGCCATGCCACTTTATGATTTGCAAAACGAAAGGAGATTGTAGACCACTGACTCGGATCATCGGCTCTGCTGAAGGCGAAGAAGTCCTAACGTTAGCCAGATAAACATCCTCATTAATCTCATGTTGGCTTGAAAATCCAAAAGGGTATTCATCACCACTACGGGAGTTAAATGGCGGTCGGCTTGAAAAATGTTGCTTTCTAATGAAAGAATATTGTTAGTCGATAAAAGGATCAAACACTCAAAAGCTGCTGGTGGCCCGGTTGCCAACGGCACCTCATTACATTGCGTTATGAGATTTTTGCAATGTTTTGATTTAATATAGTGAAAAAAGTACTCTGTGACGATTTTTTGTCTAGGACACATTTAGCCAAAAAGGCAAGAAATTCTCTGTGGTCGAGTTAAATTTATCATTTTCCTGTCTTATCTTAAGATGCGATCAATTCAGCTGAAGAAGAATTTGTTAGTTAAGCAAAATAAATATTTAACGATCTGATTAAGTGTGCTCATCTCCCGCACAATCCGTCTTACTTTGCAACAAAAGCGACCAGTGTTTGTTCGTGCATAGGTTAATTTTTCCTTTCCACTGACAACTCGTACATTCAAAACTGTTTCTGGACGAGTTTTCTGATGATCGTAGGTGTTTGTAGAACTCTATTTTCCCTCCAAGCTTCAGCTGTTCATCTATCATTTTCAATGTTTTTGTTCCCATAAAAATTCCTGTTTTTTAGACGCTTAATTGCTGTTCTACTTTCGTCTTTTTTATT
This sequence comes from Angiostrongylus costaricensis, assembly GCA_900624975.1. Lineage (NCBI taxonomy): Eukaryota > Metazoa > Nematoda > Chromadorea > Rhabditida > Metastrongylidae > Angiostrongylus > Angiostrongylus costaricensis. Next base: position 438,014 of record UYYA01003816.1, on the reverse strand, counting down.
TTCGTTTTCCTTTTTCCTAACGTTATGATTTTCCTCATCACATTCATATTCTTTTTTATCTTAGCTTTTTTAATGTTTACGATTTTGAGAGATTATGAAAGAATTTCAAATTCTTTTCCCTTTCCTTCTTTTTTGAGCCTTTCCATTTTCATATTCTCTCTGCATTTTGTGTACGTTGTTCTTTCATCCTCAAACTTCTTTAGGAAGATGGTCGTATATTTTACAGCGTTCCGTCATTTATGCGTCCTTCATAATATCTTTTCTCTTCTAGAACATTCTGAACCATTTTTTCTCCAACCAATACATTTTAACCGTTTTCTCAACTTCTATACATTTTTTGGATTTCCATCTATATGCCTTTAAATTTCAGACTTTTCTCTGCGTTGGCTTTTTTCGGTCACGATGCTTTCCCTATTTCCTCATCTGGTGGTCCTCGACGCCAGCGTTAGTTTCCGCTTGTCTTTGCCCTTTTTTGTTTTTTTTTCGTTTTTCACTTGTTACGTCTGGTGTTTTTCTAACACATACACTTTACGTTTGATTACCAAGATTTATCTTATGAAAGTGGCTTTCAGGGATACCTAAACCCCTTCCTGTATCCTTGCTTTCTCTTCCATTACTTCCTAATTTATTATTTCCAATAATACCTAATTTACTTTTTAAATGCATTTCTTCTAACGAGATGCAAGCAGTCGATCCTGATTTTTCTCTGTAATCAGTCTTTCCAAAGAGAACAAGGGATGCATCTTTTCCGACCACAGCAGAAAAGTAATGTAGTCGCGCTCATTTAAAAGGTATTGGATTCCTAAGTCTTGTTTTTGGGGAAAGTTATTAGAAAGGAGGAGGAGAACGAGGAAGATAAGAAGAGCAAAAAGAGGAGGAACATTCCATTCGTAACTGTTCTTGGCGTACATTTCTTCTCCTTCTCTTCTTCTCGTTTCTCTGTTCAGTGTCAGTCATCCAGAGATTTGAGACCATGATGGTCATCGTCGTTCCCACCGTACATGGAAAAACCATCAGTTTCAGCCGTATGGAATTCATTCGCTATCATTCATCATCAAGATTTCGTACAGTGATAATTATCATCGTCACGTCACCAATCCAGTTCATGTTTTCTTTGTCATCACCGTCGATGTGATTCATCACTTCGTTAAATACTTGATTGAAAATGCAAAGAAACTACCGTCCATTGTCAATGAGACACATTGCCGGCTTTTATACGATTTCTTCTCACCCCATTATGTTTTATTACCTATTCGTCCCATTGCTTAAGAAATGTTGACAGTTCCCGTTATTGATTATTATTTGAAGACATCCGTAGTTTTCTTATTTAGACGACTCGTCCTGATATTTTATGCTAAGCCTAGTCTCTTTCTTCTTTCGTTTCGTTGTTCTCTAGAGCCATCATCTTTCATGGAAGTGCTCGTCGTAATATAGGAGTGCGTTTGGCGCAATCTTGGGTATCTCTACCGAGCGTGTGCATGTGCTAGAGGTGCCGTGCAATACACACATGGTCGCTGGTTCGAATCCGCAGTTTGGGCAACTAACCCCTTCATCTCTTCGGGGTCGGTAAATTGGTACTAAACTTACCATTGACTTGATACATCGTAGACTACCATGAGGTCATTCTATAAATCAAATATGTACTGATTCACATCTACGGTGCTACGAACTGAATCGAATGCATGACGCGTTCCCAAGGGCCGACTAGCACTAAACGCGTATCATCTATCCTTTATTCTCTTCGTAGACGCGTTCCAGAACCAGCAGCAGAGCAGCGATTCCTGTGTTTAGCTTGGCCGACGGAGTACGGTACAAAAAAAACTAGAACACGGTTTTGTTACGCTGTATAAATTGTGGCTCGTTTTGGAAAGAGTATTATATTGATTGCTAGTGATAACACTTAGATACTTTTTTCTGATATCGAAAATTTATAGGAATCTTCACCTTTCAGCATAACTTACCTTCTGGAACGGCAAGAATGCTGTTAAGTTTCCTCGGACAGACAAATGGTGTTACCAGAAATCATATCATTCTGAAATTTTTCTAGCAATCCAGCATTGACTGTGAAATGTTCTTATTCCTTTTTTTAAGAAAACACTTAGCGTCAATCGTTTTGACGACTATTTCTCTAACACCAGCTGTCGCTTACGCCAGTACGTCAACCATCAACTAACTCCTCCTTAACCTTTTGTCGATTCCTAAACCAGCAAGATTTAAGAAAGTAGATCTGTCAGGATCACTTCGATGAATCTTCGATGCAGTGTTCAGTAGAGCGATGAGTCCTAAGCGAAAGTAATTGAACAATTTATCGGCTTCAGTGTGAAACTTTCTTATATTTTGCATCATATCTGTCAAAGAGGTAAACGATAAATCTTGCGACGTGTTACACAGGTTTTAAAAATCCAAAAAACCTCAAGGAGGATTGCCTTGTGGTCACTCGTGACCTCGCGTTATACCTTAGGTTGATATTGTGACCTTAGTCAAGCACATTTCTAGCCCATGTAGCTGCAATGCTTATAAAGAACAAATAGGGTGTAAAGGAAACTATTTGTTATGCTAATGAAAATTTGTGTAGTAAATTTATCTTTTTGGGTTATGAAAGCGGTTCACTGAGAAGTAGAATGCGTGTCAATTTGACTTTTCCAGGCCTTGAAGAAGGTGAAACCGCCGAAACTTCGGCTATTGTGAATAAATAAACATGTAATAACAACTTCGTGTTTTCTCACCAAGAAAACGGTGAATTATTGATCACTGCCGAGGAAGTTGGTCCTAGGATTTGGTAAAATATAAGACGTAAAGCGTTCGACGTTGATTAATCCCTGACTGATGCGCCATGCCTTTGTCTCCTTTCGTTGCATCGCAGAGTTGACTCGTTGCATATTTCGCCTATTCAATAACTTACATTGGCCCACCGATCTATTAAGTAAGTCTTTTATGTTCTCTGGCAAGTATGATACTCTCTATACCAACCACGGAGAACATGGTTGGCTCAGAAGGTTGAGTTAGACCAATGACGACGTGTGTATTGTAAGGTACCTTTAACTACTGCCCTATAAGCGCCATAAAAGCTATTAAAAACGCTATGATACTTACCAGCTTAGTTTTTATGTCGTTTTAGGAGTAGAATAATAAAAATGGTTAGTAACTATTTATGTAGTGACGAAAAATCAATAATTCAAACATATCAATGCATTTCTTTCTAGCTGTTGAAAATGGGCATGAAATGATAAATAGTAACTAAAATCTAAAAGATACTGATTGTTCATTTCTAAATTAAGTAAAATCCTATTTACAGTGCTATGATTAGTAGAATTATCTAATGTGTTAGGCTTCAAAACATCACTGATCTTCCAATGAGCGGTCCAGAATCCCACACCCACCATCACCATTAATCTTACCCTAACCGGTATTCAGCTGATGTCCATTCAACTGCAAGTTCCGTCGTTGAAATGATATCACGTGTGGATTCGACCAGTGATTAATAGATCCCATTATGACCTAATCCACTGACCGATGAAGAAGATACGGTGGTGGAAAATATTTCTGGACCGTCTACGTCGGCTGTCCATAACCAGCTCTCCAGTTGGTGTCAGTTGAATGTTTGAATGTTCTCCTAGACGACCAGAAAATCGCGTTAGTTATCGAATAACTCGAATAGGTACTAGTTATGTCCTTGTCCATTCAAACTTGTCGCACAACAAAACTGGTCACGATGGGCTGCACTCGTTTCGACAACACGAAGAAAGACATTGCACAAATTCTATGTTCGGCCGTTTGCTGTTATAGACCCATGTTTACTATTTTTGGAGAGCTCTTCGAACTTTTTGCACTTTTATTAGATGACAAAGGCATCATTGGTTTCAGTCCGTTTTTCAGAATTTTCCATCAAACTTCTCTTTCCGCGGTTTCATACTCCATACTTCATACTAAGATGAGACGAACCAGTGAGCATACAAGTGCTGCACGGTTTCTCTAACCACTGTGCTTCTTGCACTCAGTTGTTATCTATCTATCCCTTATTGCATTCGTTCGTCTTTATTTTCTCTTATCTCTTATAAACAAAAGACTGGAAAGAATGCTGGGAAGCACACCTCGTCTGAGAATAGTCTAGCTAAGTACTTATTTTAATAAGTGTATAACCGAATTCTGTAGTTGCAATAAGAGTTTTATTGAATCACAGCGTATTTTCTGAAAAATTTGGTCCACCCTTGGACCTTTTACGGATAGGAGTCACTCTCCATTGTGATTAGCGATGAGGTAATATCGATCGGTTATGAAGGAAACAAGTCCTCATAACTCTTAGCGGGAAACGTTACTATCCCGTAGATATGCTTTGTATAAGAAGTTTTCAATTTATTCTGCGACCAGAAAAGAATTGTCCAACATATTTTATTATGTATTTAAAACTGTGTTGTAATGTTTCAATTAGATACTACGAGAATTAAAGAGAAATCTAGACATTGTAATGATATATTAAGCACTTCCTCCCACCTGTTTACTGCCTCATCGTGGCCGCTAGGTGTTCCTGGGTGTCAGGCTGCGATGTACAGCGAGTGGATTCGTCCCCCGGCAGGGTCACCCAAGCTGAGAAGAAGTCCGGCTTTTCCATCAGTAAGCCTAGCTAAGAGTAAACCAGTACCGGGATCCACCACCGCCTTGGTATTAAAGTAGTCGCATGGTTGCAAATCTCTCTCTGATCCACAAGAGCTGCGACTGGCTGTCATGGTGACGACCTGGAGCAGATTTTGGCCAGGCTGACTTCGGGATTGCAGGGAACCGCAATAGCTTAACCGGCAAATCTCCAAGAAATAGAGATTGTGCTGGGGCCTGCACAAACAGTGAAGACGGGCCATCTACGTACTCAAGTGATTATATTTACCACTTATACAAGACATTTCTCTAAAAAGTGACACTATTCATCTTCTTCTTTTCTCTCACCGATTATATTTTGCATCAATTCCTTTAAGTCTTTAACGAAACTGTGCACTTCTTCTTTACAGAAAGATCTAAGGAATTTTCAAAAATGTTTGTGCAATGAAAAAAGCATTTATAAATTTTTCTGTTTCATGGATTGGCAAATAAAAAATTCTATTTCACAAATTGAATCTTGAATTCCTTCGAAAGTAGCACTGGTGGTGAACTGCTGTGTGAAAAATAACTTTGTACGTCCGTTTTTGCTAAAGAAGGGTATTATGCGAAACACAAACGCAAGGATGCTGAGATATTTACAAAACGCGAGACTTTAGGTGAGCTTCGAACTCACGATTACCCTTTCCGGGTCTCACGTGTTATCCACTGCACCACTGAGGCTTTTGCTTTGCCTCTCTCTCACCCAGTTTTACACTCTAATATATGATTTCTGTTACTTTTTGCACGTTGACGGGTGAATGCTGATAGCAATGTCAGGGTAAAACAACTGGCTGAGAGAAAAGCAAGCTAGGGGCCTCGGTTGGTGTGGTGGATAGCAAGTCAGCTCCGGCGAGGTTAATCGCTAGTACGAAGTCCAAGTGAGGTACCGAGTTTTGCTCATATCTCATCGTCCTTGCTTTTGTACTTTTAACTCTCCGAAAACTTGATTATTCAATTGTATCTTGGTTGATTTTCGTAGTTTTTTAAATTGCTCATGGAAGTTACCGCTTACATTGGCGAATAAAATGAAGTGACTTTTGTTTACAAAATGAAATCTCTCGACTTCATATTCTTATATAGTTTTGATTTGATTTAATTACTATCTTTTGGTTATACATAGTGTTGAAAAAACTGAAATACTTTTTTATTTGCAAAACTCCGGACCGCAGCTCTCTGCGGTGGCAAACGAACGCGCTGCTACCCTTTCCGGGGGCTAACGCGTTCATCACCACACCATGCGGGTCCTTCGTTGGTCCCTACCTACCTTAATTTATTTTGGTGCGAAATTTCAGTTCCAGCTTTAGTGGATAGGTCTCGAAAATTTAGGGTACCTCTCATAAAACGAAGAAATACTGTTTAAGAAGAAAAAAAAGTGAAGTAGGGATTTACTACGTTATTTCTGTTACCACCAGAAATTTTTTCACTCAGTTTCCTTTGTATTTTACTATTATTATCCTTTCGTGCTCAATATTTTTTAATTTTATTGTTTCTACGTCGCATTTAATTTTTTTAATATTATTTTGTTTTAATTTTTTTGCTATCGTGTGCTTCATTTTTATAGGAAAACACAAAACATTGCTTGTCATCTATCTTCGAGTGCTATTTTTCGACATTTTTCAACATTCTCATACTTTTTTTAGTATTTTTTTAGTTCATATTTTATAGTTTGTACCTCCTATATTTTTCTCTTTTCTGTTTCTCTTAGGGCGGGTGTGGCGCAATGGTTGGAGGCGCTCTGCAATGGGATAGATTCCCGCACCATTGGCCCACCAATCCCTCCATCCGTCTGGGATCGGAGAATTAGTACCAGACTTGTCTGGGAAGATAGTAGAAGATAGTAGCACTGGCTCGATACATCGGCAGGTCACCACGAGTCACTGTATAGGCTCACCTCTGACGATGCTTAGCGAAGTTTAATGTATGACGCATCTCTCAGGGTTAGATCAAAAACGAGAGCTTCGTCCCTTTTACTTATTTTATATTTTTTCTCTGTGTTTAAATTTTTTGAGGAAAATATTGATGTATGTTTCAATCATTTGTTTGCCAAGTGTATACGTAGATGGTAGATGTCTGTCAATCTTGCGCATTTTGTTCATATTTCTTCTTTCTATTTTAAGCCAAGGTTCCACAGCGAAAGTGCTCCCGGGCCTATCTGGTAATTTACATAATCAAAATCTCGTGATTTATAGGTCGAACGATATATGCTAAGCTTTTTTTCGAGGAGTTTTTTCCTTACTATTTCCCTATTTTTTCTCTTCCCTGACTTCTAGTAGCTTCATTAACTTCGTACATAACAAGCGACTTTCTTTTGAATTCGAGATTCCTCTCATCTTCTCTTTCGTCATTAGAGGTTTCTCGTATAACGGCGAGTTCCACTGATTACTACTAGCTGGTTGTCTTAGTGACATTAAGCTTTTACAAAACTTCTTTAGTCGACCAATTAACTATGTAGTGGTTCGTCACAAGTAAAGCAAACATGACCCTATTTAAGTACTGCGCACAAAATCAATATTTGTGTTAATCGTTATGGTTTTTTAAACTACACTCGTCAATAGCGAAATCGCGCTCAACCTTACCAACTGTTGTTCCAGTGGTTACTGTGGAACTGATAGATTTGCTGGTCTCCATTTCGTCTTTTTTTTATACTGTTCGTTGTAACAGTTCTAAATGGTCCGTTTTCACATACCTTGTAGGTCCAAGAACTTTTTTCTACTGGTTTCCTGAGCGTGCATCCATTGTCACCTATGGAGATGGTCGGGTTCTTGTGTAGGGTGGTTCGAGTACGGTTTGTGAACTTGTTGTCTTCTTTTGTCATTGCTGCGTCAAGTGTTGTGCAGGAGTGTGGTTTTCTCCGGACTCCTGAAATAGCTATACAGCGGATTTCACAGGTATTCACCACAGACGGTCGCAAGTCCTCATAAATTGGGAAGAGTGCGACTTTGTGAATAGGATTCTACTACTACGAAAGCGATCCCTATGATTAGTCGACCAACCCGATCAAGGACAACCTGGCAGGCCGTGCCGCTTCGATTTTATTTGAAAGCGGAGTCTTTAATTTTTTAGCAAAAAAGTTCCGCTCATTTGAATGGTAGAAAGGATTGGCAGCTCTCACTTAGCAAATCGTAAACTTTTATGCTTTGTCGATTGATCCACTTTGACAAAACTTGTAAAGACGTTCGAGTCCTTTCATTTGTTCTCTTCCGGATTCCTGAGTTTGTATAATATTTTCCTTCTCATTTGCTTATCATCTCTGATCTGACTTTCCTGCGTTTACAGCAATAGATCGGCCCTCTTAAGTCATTATTCTTTATTGCTTTACATCTTGTGTTTTAGTCGTTTTATATCGCTTCGTCTTGCTCTGTTCCCATCATTATTACTGGTTTTGCACTATTCTCTCAATTTATCTACAGTTTATCGTTTATTCATTTGTAGTTTATGGATATGTGTTTGGCTTCATCAATATAATACGCTAACGACAAACTTGGAGAAGAACAACATTAAATGTCAGACAGAAAACAATCTATTTCTCAACAAAAAAAGTGAAAACTCTTCGCTCTTAATAGTGTTTTATATCAGTTCTTAAATCGTACTGCTAAGATCAATTTATCTCGCTGGGAAAAAGAGAAGGCAAGGGCCTCAGTGGTGCAGTGAATAACACGTGAGCGCTTGGGAAAGGGTAATCACGGGTACGAATCTGGGCTAGGGCCCAAGTTTTGCAAATATCTTAAGATCATTGTGGTTAAGATCAATTACCTTTGAAAATTGTAATTATTGTAAATTTTACATATTTTATTTATTTTTATATTTTATTGTTCACTAATATTCTGAATAATAATATTTTTTATTTTTCATTTTTTAAAATTATATTCTCGAATTAGTTCTATTGAGATCAATTTAGTATAGAAGTAGTGCGAGTTGATTTTCGGAGTTCCGTTGTCGTTTCATTTTGTACGAATCACGTCGTGACACTATAGAGTCATTCAAAATGCAAACACTCGCTAGTTCAACATCATAACGCCCATTTGGGTGACGCGATCAGAGTTCACGATTTTGATCTCCGCTCCGATCGATTGCCGTCGACGACAAACAGCGAGCGCCTGAAACTTGTAAACGAGTAGCATCGTAGCGACGAAATCGTTTTCTTGTGTCCTTCTTGTTAGGAGAAGAATTGACGACCAACAATTACTTCATCATTCAGAAATCGATTCCGACACACTGTCTACCGTTTTACAGCCTCGATAACTATCCTTCTTTTTTACTTTTCATTTTATTATTCCAACTATTGATTTCACATATTTCTCGACTGGCCGCAGTGCTAATCGTGTTTCAAATTTCTTTCCTATGGTTTCCGAATAAACCAGTAATCCCTTCCTACTTCTTACTGGTTGCTCAAATCTTATTATTTTAACGAACACGTGTTAAATTTTTGGATTTCCAAAAGTAAAATGAGTCTAAAAAAATCAATATACGACAGCGTATTCTTGATTGCATATTCGATAAGGTTTATCTGTGCACAGGTTTGGAAGTGTATGCTAACGTGGTGAACGAATGAGCAAATACGCGCCCAAGTATGACAGCCCGCGTGGCCTAATGGATAAGGCGTCTGACTTCTAATCAGAAGATTGCCGGTTCGACCCCGGCCGTGGGCTTACCTTTGCAAAACGCTGGGATTATCGTATGGGTCGTTCTGGCAATGGTCCTACAGGCGGTTCTTCTGTGACTCTAGAATTAAATCTGGTGCAGCTGCTCTGCTTCCCAACTAACTTACCATTTGTGCTAACTCTCCCCATTGCGAGGGCAGCTCTCCAACCTGTTTGAAAAGATACTATATAGTGATGTGAGAGGAGGCAAATATCGTTAAAATGATAGATCGAAAGATAAGAGTGTTTGTTCACGTGATGTCGATAATGCGCGCAAGCTTCTTTTTCCGTCAATATTCTATGGATATTGAGATAAACGCATGAAAAGAGAAGCTTTGAAAAAATTCCCTATTAAGTGACGAAATTTATGTAACTTTCATTATCAACGCTTACCAAGTTAATTTTCGGACAACTGCACAAAATTTTTCGTTAGCCGGAGTACTAAGCAAGGCCTTGGCTGACCCGTGAAGGTATGAATGAAGCTCTACGTTATCTGTTTAGGAGTATATATGATTTTTCAAAAGCAACAAAATTAAAGTTTTCACAAAATTGAAAAGGAGTGCCAAATTTTCAAAAGTCCTGACGTAGGATCGACAGCGCCAAACGGCTCATTCGAAGGTAACATCGCCTGCTGGACGCGATTCAATGTGCTCGATTAATTTTTCGTTCAAACTGCGATTCTTTACGAAAGGACGGAAAAAATTGCTGAATTTTTTATATCGTATTACATGTATTTATACGTAAGTAAAAAAAGATAAAGCTGTCGGCCTCGATCAATCCCTGAGGAATGCGCCACCAATTCCACTTCATTAAGCATCGTTGGGGGTGATTGAATGCATATCTGGCCTTTACAATGGCTTCCGGTAGCCTGCCGATGTATCGAGCCAGTGCTGCTGTTCTCCCAGACAAGTCTGGTATCAATTTGCGACCCAGGAGAGGCGGAAGGTTTGGCGAGCCACGGCCATGAGGATCGATCCCATGTGTATGTTGCAGGGCTCCTCCGACCACTGCGCCACACGCGCCCATATTATTTGTAGGTATTATTTATTCATTTATATTATTTGTTTATTCGTATTTATACATACGTACATAAATTTTGCTATAAATGCCGAAATGTACATATTACAAAATAATATTACATTTGTTAAATAAATAAATAATGCACTTTACATAAATATGAATATTACATCGAATATCGAATATTACAAATATATTATTATTATATTTTGCTACATATACTATTCCTAGGCTCCATTAAGTAAGAATTTCACCGTGTTAGAAAGGAAAACCTGTATGCTATCTACAAAGATCCTAATCTAAGTGTTAAACATGCAACCAAGACGGTAATAGTTTTCACACTGTTGCGAAGAAAACAAACGCCAGTAAGAAAAACGACTGAACAGTAGGCCTTTTAGGGATAAGATGACATTAGTTGTTGCGTTCGATAGCGTTATTCTCTTGATTTCAGCGTACATTCATCAATGTGATTGAAGGACTCCTTCTTCACGACATCGCCACCTCCGCAACCACCTTCACCTCGTCTTCTGTTTTTTCTTCTTGCTGCTACTGCCATTCCAAACTTAACATAATATTTCCATTTTCCATCAGACTTACTCGTAGTAGTTAGACATTGTAGTCGTAGATATGCTTCGTCGTATAGAAATCTACTCTTTTATGTTAGCTAAACTCTGAATTGCTCAGACTTTTTTCGGTGAACTTCCAGTCACTAAATCACTAGATAAAAATCTGGTCAGATGTTTTCTATGAAATTTTTGGCAATGAACATGAGATCTGAACAAAAATAATAGGAGAATAATATTTTTATTTTTTATCTTACATGACCGTCACCATATCCACTGCGTGGATCCCAGTACTTCCATGCGATTAGTTTTCCTCGCAGTCGTCGTCCACAGTGGTGTTCGAACATTTCGCATGTTGTTTCAGCTGCCTCGTGAGGATTTCGTCTTCTTTATGAATGTCGTAGAATGCTTATCGAGTCAATTCTCCTTGCACTCTTGGAGATAGCCGAGTTAAGGTGTTTCCGCGTGGATTGGAAGAGAACATTGGGGCGGTGAACGAACTAGGACCTTTGCTTCCTGATCGATGGTACCATTAACGAATGCGCTACCTTTGCCCCATAATTATATTTGGGGGATCTTTTCTCGTAGATTTCAGAATAATGCCTAAATAAGTCGATTAATCTTGTAGAAAATTTTTCGTATTTTATTGGCCGTAATAAAAACCTCATCACTGTACCCATTTTCACTTGATTCCTGTCTAAAATTTGAACAGCTATTAGCTACCAACAGTTACTTACCTTGTGTTGTCGTAAAGGTGCTGGTACTTCATTTATTCGTTTTGTTGTCCTGTAACCGTCATTCATACACGTGGGTGGTTTAGTTCGTTTATGGATTAGGTTTTGGCTTGGGGATCTGTTACCGTCTCTTTTTGCAGAAATGATGATTACTTGTTGAGCGTGGTTTTTCCTGGATAGCCGAGATATGCATGATGAATAATCTCTGGTCCTTCCGAATTGGAGGGAGATTTGCTGCTGCGTGAGCAGGATTTTTCCAGGATGGCAGCGATTTCTATGATCAGTTGACCGGATTGGTGTAATAGATTGTATATATTTGTAAGTCCATATGTGAAACATGATTAGAACTAATGATGTGAATAAATATAAAACATGTTTACTAAATTGTTTGAGGACAAATAACTACCACTTTCTGGCGAAGACTTTGGCCAGACTGACCTCGGGAATTCAGGGAATCACGATAGCTAAACCAGCAAAACTTCGAAAAATGGAGATTCCGCACACCCGCGGGGTTCCGCACAACCAGTGAGGACGGGCCGTCTAAGTATCCAACTAAGTAAATACCAGTTTAATACAAATATGTCTCGAATAAATAGTAGAACAAATGGATTTTTGGCATAAGACATAGTACTAATGAGTTTATAATAAAAATTTGGTGCATATCTCACGTTTACCCATCTGTAGTCCTTCAAATCGTCAAGTAGTTTGATCTGGTGACAGTAAATTCCCCAGAATATCGTTCTCCATTCATTCTCCTATCGTGCTTCCCAGATGAATGAATTTCCTTGAAGCAAGCAGACCAATCAAGGTGAATCAAAAACTTGCAAATCATTAAGAAATTGGTCTTTGTCAGTGATCGATATTTTGGGTTTCATGGCTCGACAGTGTTTGAATAAATGCTTACGTGCATCAGGTATTGATTGCATTGAATTTTTTTCCTTTAAATGAGCAGATTTCCCAGCTAACTACTATCATATTTTATTGGAATGAAATCTCTCGATGTTATCGCTTTTACCAGTTCTTACTTCTAAACTTTTACTAGTTTACTAGTTCCTCTCCCTCTCTCTCCAGATGTCCACCATGTGTGGCGGCAACAGGCGGTCGACTGGTGGTGGAAACGGCTGGCCGAGGCGGCGGGCAGAGACTTTGCATTTCGCTCCACCCCGTTCGCCTTAACCTCGTTAATCCGTTGGATTCGTGGAACAGAAGCTGATTTTCAATCACCTTTCGTTGCTACTCATTTCTTAAGTGCTAAAATCAAAAACTATCCCTTTGCTTATTTATGTTTAGTATTTTTGCTCTTAAATGAAATAGTTCAATTTGAAATTTGAATTGAATTTGAATTTGAATTTGAACGATTGTTTCTGTGCTTCATTTAAATCATTAGTTATTAGTCGTTAAATCATTTAATCGCCAGAACGTTTAGTGTTTTCTCTTGAGAATTTACTGAGAGCTTTCTGTTGTATGACGAGGTTCCACCAGGTAAACTTTACGATCAAGTGATAGATGATGTAAATTTTAAAGAGGATTCGAGAATATAAGCAACTGTGAGGTTTAAAGCCTCAGAAAACTCGGAAACATTTAGAAAGTGCTCTTCTTCATCAGCAAAAGATCATTGTTTTTTGGGAATTCAATTCGAGAATTTTCTTTCCCATTAGTGCGGAGATGGACTCCGTCGTTGGGTACAGCCGGTCTCAATAAGCCGCCTATTCAAAAAGGTCGCCTTTGTCGTTTTCTTTTCTTCTGAAAGTAATTTTCTTACTTTTTTCGTATCGATTTTTTTCAAAAAATGGTTTATGAATGTCATTTTAATGAATGGAGAAAAACCCAAATTCGGTTTAATGGCCTTTTTTTTTCAATTTTCCTGTGTTGCTTCTTGAAGAAACGAAAGTAAAACAGTTATCCAAATATTTTTTCAGCCTCACTTTTCAACCCACGTTTCGATATTACTAACCTGTTATTATAGTGTTAAAGGGGAAATAGATCAGTGTTGATGATGGCGTCGTCTATCATCAGCACAGTGCTAGTTCGAACCTATATTGGCCTCACCAAGTATCTCATTCCTCCGGGTTCGGGAAATGGATACCATTTTTGTCTGCGAGCACGTCGCTCACTGAAATCTAAGTGGAAACTCTTTGTCTCGTCTATGTCCAGGACTCCATGACGAATCGACTCGACCAGCATTCAACTATATTTATGGCGGAACGAAAATCCTCATGCAGAGACCGATCCCACAGGAAAAAAGTAGAAGACCTTCGTGGATTACGAATATAAGGAAACGAATCGAATGCAGGTAGTACTGGGATCCGCACAGTAGATGGGAAAGACGGATCGTAGAAAAAAATAAAATAAAGACATCGTGTTTTTATTGTTTATTATCGATATTAGGGCGCATGTGGCGCAATGGTCGGAGGCGCCGTATAACACACATGTGAAATAGATCCCCGCGCCCATGGCCCACCAAGCTTTCCATCACTTCGGGTCCTAGTCATGTTTAATAACTATTATTTCCTTATCGGCATATGACAGTAATACAATGTATAATGTGGCATTAATATTTTTGCTTATTATCATAGTATTTAGTGTTTGATAGCCCTTTCATGTGTCAATTTTCTCGATAAACGCCCACAATCTCAGACAATGACTTCAATCCATGAATTCGCGTTAATATTTGCGGCTTTCAACTTCACGGACCATATCCCAGCCTATATGAGGCCTTTTATTCTTTCTTAATGGCACCGAAGACCACTAAAATCTGTCGATTTTTACGTGTGGGATGTGCCGTCCTCATCCAACCGCAACGAAATTTTGTTAGATTATTAAATTAATACGAGGTTGTTGTAGAACCCGTGAATTCAACTATAAAAAATATGGTGAATTCTTTCTAGTGAACAAATCGTTTTTTTTCTTTTTCCCTTTTTCCCATTGTTTCCTTTTCTTTGCTTCCTTTTTTTCATCAGAGCTCGTAGCTCAGCAGAACGCATACATGGCGTCCCCGAATGGCATCATGGATATTGGCAGCTGATGGAATAGTGCTTGAAATTCTATAGAATTTAAATTTTTTCGAAAATATAAACTTTGAACAAATTTAAAAAACAACTTTCAAGTAATCCTTGTGCTCTAAACAATGTAGAAATTCTGAATACCTTAACAGCTTCAGTTATCAAAAAATTATACCAAATTGTCAAAGTAAAGGAAAAACAGTCATGTGAAATGTCTAGAAGAAACACATGAACAGTGAGAAAGAAGCTGGAGAGTCAGTCCGGCAACAATGTTGAAGAGGATTCTACAGGGGTTTTCTAACTCCCTTGTTAACGAAAGCTAAATAGAGGCTTTCTCCACATTTTCATTTTTTCCTTAAGGTCCCTACTCTCTTTGTCATCTTTTTACTTTGTGTTTTCTATTCGTTTGCAAATAAAGATATGCTATATGTTTATTTAGTATTTTTACCAAATTATAGTTTATTAATATTAAAGTAATAGCCCGAAGTTTATTGGCACAGCCGTGCTCTCCGTTTAATCGTCGTTTCATGGTTTTTGCCGTCCATTGGCGCTAATGAAAATGCCATTAATCAGATGCTTATTGATCGATTTGTTGTATACATATGTTCCAGTATATTTTACACTGCTATTCGATACAGTTGTTCTTCTATTCTTCTCTATATAACTTCAACTTTACGACTTTAGGAGGAAATTGTTTTAGAACTTGATTCAAACGCTGATTTTTTGTTTCATTGTATTGACAAACTGGAGTTGGGCTGTTGAAAGAATTCGTTAATTTATCAATGGATCAAAATATTGATTTTTTGACATCAAATAAAAGTGGGCTTTCAAAAATACTACTACAACGATTTCTTTGCTTGTTTATTCCCTTCCACCTTTTTCCATTCATTCGGCTCACTTGATAAGGATAATTATTTTCCAAAATCTTCAGCGTATTATTTAATCACTAAACGCTTTTTAAGAACGCGAGTGGTGCAGTGATAGTGACGCCGATCACTACAGGCACTGTGGTGGTTCGACCCTGCCCCGAGCTCACAAACCCTCTCTCATCCTTCTATGGTCGGCAAATCGCTGCCAGATTTGTCTGAAAAAAGTCCACTTTCTGCTATCGAAGTGGGAGCACTCTAGCCAGGTTGTCTCAGGACTCCAGAGAGAATCGACTCGACCGGCATTTAGCGACATTCATGACGAAAGGTAGATCCTCAGGCAGCAGCCGAACCCACACGAATGGAAGACCTCCTTAGACAAGAGTAAACAATCCCAAAAGAGAATGCAAGAAATGCTGTAAACCGCATAGATGATGTGTAAATAAATAATAAACTCTTTTAAAATCTATTGGTATCCCTTCCATTCTTTTTTTCGGTCACGCTATGCTTACTTCTAGAAGTTTCTTAATCACTTTCTTTCGTTTATACCCTTTGATCTTTGTTTACTTTCTTCGTTTGAGCCGTTAAAATTGTTCTAGGCAGAATTGGTCAACTCCCAATTTCGGAGCTTCTATCTCTTTTTTCATTAAATGTCATTTTTTTATTTTTTGGATCGTGTCACTTACTTCTACGAACATTTCATATCGGATTTTGCATTTTTTGCGTCATACACCTTTCCTCTCGTCTTCTGGATGTTTCTGGTTACTTCTATGAATCGATATTTCAGGAGAAATCCATAGATTGTTGAGGAGTGTAGTTGGGACGATTCTTCCCATTTCATGACTGGATGCGCGACGAATTACGTCGGCATCAGAATATCGGTGGTTCCGATGAGCCGCAATGTAAATTCAATGAGACACCGTTCGATTCGGTGTTTGACATCGGTGATGAACTTGGCAGGTTCGAAACGGCACTCTTTCTTTCTTCTTTTTTTGCTCTTAAAATATCCTTCTCTTCACCTTTTTTATCTACAGTTGAGATCCTGTGAGTACTGCATTGATTTCTGGCTTGTGTTTTAACCATGTTCCTTTCTGTATATCGTTAAGTGTAGTGGAAAACATGTAAAGACCTAATTGTAGTGTATTTACTTCGAAATTTTCGATAAGGGTAGTACTACAAACTTTTTTCTAATGGCTTTTATAGCTAGATAAAAGGCGACTAACGACATTGATCAACCCGTTAGACTTCACGCATCCGTTTCAATTCATGACATCGAAAATATAACTGGAACCATATTTGGCCTGTAAATTGACTTGGGATCCTTACCAGTGTATCCAACTCAGTGTTGTTATGCTCTTATGCAAAGTTGCTAATAGTTTGAATACTCAGAAGCGCTGGGAATCTGATATTTCGGAGCTCGATGTCGTACCAACGACCCTGTGAGTAGTGCAGAACACCTCTAACCATTGCGCTACACGTATGTAATTAGGTATTTAACTTAAGGTTCCAATCATTTTCTATTATAGTGGACAGTTTGCCATCGTACGTAAAGTAGTCAACAAAGTGACTGGTGAAGAATTCGCGGCGAAGTTCATCAAAAAACGACGTTATGCGACATCAAGGAGGGGTGTTACTAGAGCAAACATTGAGAGAGAAGTGAGTTTAGCTTTAATGCACTTCGCTGTTCGACTAATGATTACACTTAACGGCGTTTAACTGATTGCTATAGAAGTTTCTTTTAGCAGTTCTTAATTGTTCTGTCTAGAAGGACTTGACGAAAAAAAAAAAACAGAAAATCGTCATTAAGAGACTATAAGGAAACTTTCTAAATACCGTAATTTAACGATTTAATAAAAAACGAGAAGAACCTTAGATACACTCTATCAACATTCTTTGGTTGTCTCCACCCTCCTCAGCGAATCATCAACAACGATAGGTGTGGATATTTAAGAAGCATTTGAAACGGGAAATTTTTTCCTAAGCTTAAAACTCCTTTGAGTTAGGATTTTATGTTTTAAGTTAGTATTTGGCACGTTATTTATCCATTTTTTCGCTTATTTATGCAGTTTTAAGGACAAATTATGTTTATTTACCTACTTTTCCATTTTTTGTTCTAAACGTAAACTTTTTATTAGCCTTGGGATTGTTACCTATTCAGTTAAACATTATTTTTACGTACTTGAATACTTGGATGGACCGTCCTCACTATTTGTGCGGGCCACAGCATAATCTTCGTTGTTCCGGAGTTTTGCTGGTTCTCTGGAGTCCCGAGGTCAGTCAGGCCAAAGTCTGCCCCAGTTCGTCACAACCACAGGTAGTCGCCGTCCTTGTGGATCAGACGGAGATTTGCCATCACGCGACTACTTTGCCTGATGGAAACGTCAAACTCCTTCTCAGCTTGAGGGACCCTGGTGGGAGGAAGGAGGGAGTGGAAGGATGAATTCCCTCGCTGTACATCGCAGTTCAGCACCCAGGAACATCTCTCAGCCACGATGAGACGGTAAACCGCAGGGAAGAACCTTATTCTAATCTTCTGCATTGAAATAGCTAACGAGGAATTTGTTGCAGTACAATATCTATTTTATTTTGACAAATAGTTTTGTGGATTAAAACATCTTTCAGAAGCTATAAATGGGTTATGTGGCCTGATCTCCAACACTTTTTTCCTCGATCAAGTGTTTTTCTAATCTCGTGGTTAAGCTTTAAACTCACATCTCGTTGACGGCATAGTAAAAAAATTCTACAAAATCTTTCGATGGAGGTTAGAAAAACCACGTGATTACCTTTCGACTTCGTAAACGAGAATCAACAATTAAATAGATGAACTAGCAAGGAGTACCGAAAATTCATAAGATCTGACAAAAAGGGCCGGATGATTGATGATTGGAGGATTCGGTGACTCACTCCTTGTCTCAAATCGTCTTTTCTTATGATAGAGCCACTCGCTTCTTAATGTCATGTACCTATCGATAAAATACCGTAGCTCTTTTACAAATTTTTTTCTATAATGGTATTAGAGACATGTTCGATCATTGGACAGTGCTCCAGGTTAATATGGCCTGTAGAGATTGTGAGAAATCGGTTATCTATCAAAATATCACCTATAATAGAATGAATATTATATGAATAGTCCGATATGAGTTCATCAAAACTACCATCAATTACCTATGATTTCCATTTCTTTGAAATTTTTTTTAGGTACTGGTATTGCGTCTCGTTGGTGGTCATAGCAATGTTATCGAATTACATGAAGTCTACGAGACACCAAGTGACGTCATTCTTGTGCTCGAACTGTAGGTCTTCTTTTTAAATACATTTAGTGTAATATCGATTGCTTTCTTCAATATTACTTGTTTCTAGCTATATCTATGCGTCTTGAGATTCGCCTATGTTTTTTTATTTAGATATTTTTATTACTTTGTTGTGATTCTCTCAATTAGCTATGCATCGTGTAAAGTTATATCCCGGAAGCCTCACATTCTTTCGTGAAATTTGGCGTCGCTTTCAGCTTGCTAATTCTTATTTGTTTATGAGTTTTTACTTCTTTCATTAGTGATTTTCTGAATTACCTATTGATGAAATTAGAATGCCGAGTTCGGTAAATTTCCCCTTTTCTTTGTTGTCCTCATAGTAAATGTAAATTTCCATTTCTCTTTCGCCATTAGGAGAGCATGCAGCGATTGCTTTCTAACTCACTGAAAATTTTAGAAACTAAAAAATAGAAAAATAGGAAAAAATTATGAAAAACATGGAATATAGCCGCCGTTTTTTCGTTCAGTCATATCAGTCGTTTCATATGTTTTACAAGACATTCCCTAGTTATCACCTTTAATTTTGAGCAGTCTGTATCTTTCTAATTACCTCATAAATCCTAAATTTATCGATTAGAAGTAAGTTTTGCTCATATCTCGTTATCCTATGGTTGTATATCATATATAATATCCTGCCGTCAGAAAGACAATAGGTAGTGAATAAAAGTTGAAGCGTTGTCATTTCAATCACAAATATTCTATGAGATACTTTTTCGATTATGAAGCAAACACGAGGTTGGTAAAAGAAACTTATTCCGCTGACATTTTGACGTCGCCTTCTTCACAGCCGGATTGGTTGGAATCGATGATCCACATCGGTGGAAAAGTGTTCCGTGCGATTCGTCCATTCCAAACAACTTGTGACGACCATCACTTCTTTGGAGATTTCATACTCCATCGTTAAGTCGGCTTAATCTCATTATATTGGCAAATTATCGCAGACATTGGGCTTAACTACCCAAGTTCAAGGCTCTGATGTGGAGAAACTGATTCCCGCGTAACGGCAAGAACTAGAGGACTAATCAATGAGCCGCTATAAAGGTCACTGTGACGGTGCTTTAGCATTCGATCAATAAATTGATAGATGGGCCTTTTCTAAGCATGCTATAAGCTGATCATGGATTTTCGGCTTCAGACCTTTGTTACGAATTTTAGTGTGTCTGGTGGTGAACTATTCGATCATGTGTGTGCCCGGGAATGTCTGGACGAGGTGGAGGCGGCGGCGTTTGTTCGACAAATCCTCCTTGGACTTAAACATTTACATAGTCTCAATATCGTCCATCTTGACATAAAAGTATGTCACGTAGGCTTTTTGCTTCTTCTCAAGTTCTTTTTGTTTTGTTTTTATTTCTTAATTTTGTTATTTATGTTTTTTATTCTGTGCATTCTGTTTACTGTTGTTCAGCCCGAGAATGTGATGTTAAAAAAGCGAGGTGATTCTCAAGTAAAGTTGATCGATTTCGGTCTTTCACGACTTATTAGGCCTGGTCATAGCGTCAAGGATATGGTTGGAACACCAGAGTTTGTTGGTGAGCTCTTCATCTAGCCTTGTCTTAAATTCGGTGAATAGCACAGAACTTGTCAGTTATGTTTTCTCAGGAATTTTCTTGATTTCTCTTTTACTATTCGTACCATTACTTTTTGAGCTTTTTCAGTCTTTCAATGGGTTCTGTGCTTCTTTCTGAAGCATTTATTTACTTTTTATTTCGTAGCACTTATTGTAGACGGTAGCTAAACCAACATTTGAATGGATCAGCTTCACGAATTGCGCTTATCCAACCATAATTCCTGTTTTAGTTGAAGGATAAGTTTTTCCCCTAAGCTATTGTGACATTAGTTCAAAGACTTTTTCAGATCATTAGCGTAGTCAATAGCCAATCGTTGTAAATCGAGAGGAGCTCTGAGTTCAGCTCGTTTTTTCTTAGATAGCAACGATCCATACCCATTGCCCTACTCCCAGCTGGCTTTGTGGATACAAGTGCTGAATCCCTTCATAGCTTAGATCACTTCGGTGTGGATGAACTCGCGAAATAATCGTAATAATACCATTCACAATCACTGAATGTTGGTTCTAAGGATTTTGTAAAGAATAGCTTCACAAGGAAAAGAAATTATCTATTTAAAGAGCAAAATTTACGAATAAGTGAAGAAAATATACAATTTCAGCTCCTGAGGTCGTGAACTACGAGGCGTTAAGCCCGGCGACAGACATGTGGGCGCTCGGTGTTGTGACTTACATCCTGTAAATTGTCTTTGAATATTTCATTTACGCAACACTATAAAAATTCAGAAATGTGGACACACATGAGTGTTTATTTCCTTCGTCATTATTTTTGCTCTATAACAAATTCTAACAGATAAATAAGTTTCCAGCCTCTCTGGTGGAAGTCCATTCCTTGGCGATACCCGTGATGAGACTTTTTGCAATATCACCGGTGTAAATTATCATTTTTCTGAAAGGTATGCTAAGTTATCTATTTTTCTACATTCCCTTAAGTACCATGCTATCAGGGTTTTTCATAGATCCTTCTAGAGTTTCTTTTTGTTGTGGAAGACACGAGTTTTCTGAGAAAGGTTTAAAAATGACTGTAGTTGATTGGCGGTGATCTCGAAAGTGTCAGCGCATTCATTCTTTTTAGATTAGTTTTGATACAACTTTTATGTTGTTCGTACGAACTTGTAGCAAATAATTATTCAATACTTGACCTACAGACCGATCAATAGTAATTAACTATTACTCTTTTGGTTAAACCTTCATTAATCGTGAAAATTACATCATGCATATATATATATACATATATATATATATATATATATATATATATATATATATGTTTACGGGCTAAGCTTGAAAAGATGTGCATGTTTTGTAGGCTGGTTTAACTTTAACCCAAGACAGTGAGATACCCCTCACGAACTAACTCCTTCAATATCTATCGGCGAAAAAGGAAAACGAAACCCCCTATTTCTCTATATGGTGTCAACCTGCGATGGTTCTAATTCCTGCATTCCTTGAGCTACGTGTAGGGTTAGTATGTGAAAGATCCAAACCATCTATATCATCTATCTACCTCCCTGTAGCGTCTTCAAAAAACTCACGCCTATTCCATTATCTGGAGCGAATCTGCAAAGTCATAAAACGCTAATGCCTATATATAGTCTATAACCCTGAAAGTAATTATGAGGGTTAGATATATATTTCAATGCTCTGCAGAACTGAGGCTAGAAGGTTTCATCGTTTGCTTTTGCAGTGTTCTGTATAACATCTAGTTCGCAGATAAAGAGTTTTTTCTTTCAGTTATTTCAAAAACACCTCTACCTATGCGAAGGATTTCATTTCACGATTATTCGTCCGAGATGTCCAGTTACGTGCCAACGTTGACGATTGCTTACGCCATCCATGGATTCGAGGGGTTCGTCACTATATTGGTATCCATCGATCGATTTTCGAGTAGATCAGAACTCAGCGGCGAGCAGCATTAGAATTCGACTTTTATGAAAACGAGCTTAGCGTATTAGTAACAAAATCGAAATGAGTTTTCGGCAACGAACTAAGATCGTTGTCGCTTTTAATCAAACATTGAGGATTTTTTTGTTTTGAGAAATATAATTGGATAAAATGAGATAAAGTAAAATAATAAATCGAAAAAAAGTGAAAACAACGTTCAAGGGGGATTGGTCTTCCCGGAAGGGTCTCGCAAAGCTGAAAAGGAGTCTGGCCTCTCCATTAGGAAATCTGGCTAAGAGTAAACCAATACCAAGGTCCACCACTGCCCTGATATGAAAGTAGTCGCATGGTGGCAAATCTCGTTCTAATGCCTTTGGTGGTGACGACCTAGGGCAGACTTTGGCCAGACTGACCACGGGATTCCAAGGAACCACAATGGCTAAACCAGCAAGCCTCCAAAAAATGGAGATTATCCTGGGGTCCGCATAACTAGTGAGGACAGGCCATCCAAGTATCCAAATATCGATGCACGGCATGGACATCATCTCGAACAACTGTCATAAATATTCCTTGTTACGCTAATTTTTTTTAGGGTGAAAAAGGAAAAAATGACAGTTTTGAATTTCTAGTATTCTTAAAATATCTAATACTCGGTCAATCGTGTAATCCGAAACTGTTATTCGTTCGAGGTTAAATTAATAAAAAGAAAAACTTACATGGGTTTTGTAGATTCTCTTCTTTTGTATGAACTTTTTCCATGTGGTATCGTAATGTCTTCCTTAAACGGCGAACCCATGCATCTGCTGGAAGAGTCTACGATATCAACGCCTTATAAGTCTGATGTCTAAGTATCTTGTTGAGAATTTCATTTTCCACATTCCAAACGTATTAAAGGGTTTTAAAAAGATATACTTGCTAGTTTCCTACTTGAGCAAACAACGACAGTCTGCGTAACCATAGAAATAGCGCAATACCGGCGTTGTAGAAAAGTTCTCCGGATTTTAGGATTCCCCATTTGACCGATTTCAGCCCGATGGTGGTGATGTCGACTTGCGAAAATCGTCATGTATCACTATTTCACATATTCACTCATTCAAACTCCGTCAGCGATGGCGGGTAGGTGCTTATCTTATCTATTTTTACCTTACTCATATTCTAATCCCTTTTTTCTAACTTATCTTTTTCTGCAATTTAATTTCCTTTCTAGCTTTATATAGAAATCTTTCACCAATCGATAATAAAAGCACTTGAGTCATCATGTAATGTTTATTCTCCTAGCAGATCGTTCTGATGAAAATTTTCTCAAGTTTAGCGGGCTCATAGGTTGTTTCACTTTATGACATCAGAATATCTTATTCTAACTCTTCAATTTCTCCTTTTCTTCCACTACTTTCGTTTTTTCTCTTGTTCTGCTCATCTTTTATTTAAAAACGTTCTCTTACCTGAACAACACCTTTTTCTTTAGAGTAATAATTGCATTATCGAGCGGGTCGATTTGAGGTAGTGATGCCGATCGTCACGATCACAGTGATGACTTGATCCGGCTCTGGGCTGAACAAGTCTCTCATTCCTTCGGGGTTAGGAAATTAGTACTACGATTGTCCGGGTAAAGTCACTCTCCGGTCCAATTGAGAACGCTCTAGCCTCCCTAAGGACTTCAGGGAGAGTAAACTCGACCAGCATTCAACGGCATTCATGTCGGAAGTAAAATCCTCAAGCAGAAACCGAACCCAAATCCAAAAAAATAGCAGAATCTTTATGGATGGTGGATGCAAAGAAAGGAGTCCAACGCAGGAAGTGCTAGGATTCGCACAGTAGATGTGAGGATGAGGCATGCAAAATGAAAAGAAATAGTTATATTAGCAGACTTCCCTACCTCACGATCAACCACCTGTATTGTATTTCACCTGTTTCTTTTCAGCGACAACTACATCACGTCCATTGATTGCAGAAAGGGAACAAAATTACTAAAACAAAAAACAATATTTGATTGAGATATAGCCTCTCTAGTCTTGCTATCCGATTCATATCCTTTCTCACTTGCATGGAAAGGTTTACCAAGTGAAGACATCATTCTTCTAAAACCTTCTTACAACACCACAACGGATGCATACTAGGTTAGGGAGTCAGTTTAGGTTAACCCTATCAATTACAATAGTCACGATGTTTTTTTTTGATTTGTTTCCTTACCTAGCTGTAATATATCTTTTTATTTGTAAAGTACACACACGAAGCTAATGATTTGCTTAATTAGAACTCTTTGGAAAAAGAGGGTTTAAGAAGTGTTTTCCGGTCTAGTGTTTTCTATTTCTGCCTACTTCTTACTGACTAGTAGTGGAAGTTTTCAGCGAGCTATCGAATTGGTTTTGATATGCAATCGAGTGACTCGATCGGTTCGACTGGCGTTAACCAGTCGGCGGACGGAAAAGAAGCGTAACATCGAATCGCGCTACGATCCGGTAAGCGGATTCAACCGGATTCAACCGGATTCATCTTTACTTTGTTTTGGTTTTCTTTTCCCATCCAAAAAGTTCGTATTCCTCAAAACATAGTCCTATCTCCGTTCTGTTGTCATGTAAGCTCGCTTTATTCAAAAAACAGTTGACAAGTAATCAATCTAAGGAAATAGAAAATTACGAACGAGATTTCAGTAGGGAATGTATTGGACATTTTCGGTTTTCTTTTCTCAATTTTCCTATTTTCTCACTTTCCTTCTCTTTCTTTGCTTTTTTAGCTAGTCATTCTTTTTTCTTTTATCCTGTCCAATTTAGCACCAAATATAAATTCAACTAAAAAGCTGGGCTTCCAGTAGTGAAAGACGACCGTAGTGATGAAAGAATGATCTATTTATTTATATGATCTTATAAACTGATCTTCTTAGACTGACGCGAGGTTGGTACAGATCTTCGTTGTCGTTGTCGTTGTTTTTGATGTTATCGACCAACAACATCAAAAACAACGACAACGACAACGAAGATCTGTACCAACCTCGCGTCAGTTTAAGAAGATCAGTTTATAAGATCATATAAATAAATATATCAACTATCTATGCCAAGGTTTATAGAAAGTCGGTCTTTCGAGTTATTGAAAGAATGCTCGTTGAAGAACTGTTTTTAGAGATATAATAAAGAAAAAAACGAGTGGTTGCTGATGGCACTGCTCGATAGAGCTAACTGAGAGACAGGCGAAGCGAAGGACCCCCACTGTGTGGTGGTGAAGGCGTTAGCTACCAGAAAAGGTAATAGCGCTTTCGTTACCTGCCACAGACACCTGCGGTCCGGAGTTTTGCAAATATCTCAGCATCATTGTGGTTATACCACCCCTGTCGTGAAAAATTGTAATAGGCAGTAAACAAAAAGTTAACATTATGGTTTCGCGTACATCCTCATCTTAACCAGGTTCACTGCCGATTTGGGGTCGCCAGATCAATTCCGTTGACGGGTGATTGCTGGTGGCACTGATCGATAGAACTAGCTGAGAGATAGGCGAAACGAAAGACCTGAAAGACCTGTGGTGCTGAACGTGTTAGTCCCGGAAGTGGTAATAGTGCGTTCGTTCCCCACCGCAGACACCTGTGGTCCGGAGTTTTGCAAATATCTCAGCATCATAGTTTTAACATATAAGAAATTTCAGGAAAAAAAAAACAAAGGAGTTAATTCAATTCGCATGGAAGGAACTTGGGGAGACTCTTCTTCTTTTCATGTTTCGCCACTAATAGGAATTTTTATGGACAAGCTTATAAAGTTAAACACTTATCGTTAGTTTTCGTAGACGTCCATTTCATCTTGTGCTACCGAGCATTCCTGTTTGATTTGAAAGTTTTCTAGTAGAAGGATTCGACTAGTTCTGATTGATTTATTTCTTTTAAACCAACCAGTAAAAGTCCACTTTAATTTTCCTTTTTTGAAATCTTTTCTTTTTTCTACTAATCTGCTGAATTTTCTGTTGGAAATCTGAAATTTCAAATGAATGAGAAGCCTTTGGTTTGTTCACTTCTTAAGTCTTGGTAATTGTTGCACCGTTTTGACAGGTTGCTCTTTTTTCAGAATGACATCGTCACTTCGTCGGTATTGATAGCTGCTCAAACCGGTTGTGTTCGTGAATTAAATGAACTTAGTGCCGTTCGAGGCTTTCCAAACCTCATCAATAGGGTTCGTTTTTTTTCTCGGATAATTTTGAAATTAAAAAAGGAACCAGCAAAGTGAAGAACTTTGGAGGGAAAGTCGATTTCTTTAGCACAAAGAGACCGCTGCTCATGTCGCGGCCGGAGCCGGTCATATGGAAGCGCTTGGATTTCTCATCATGAAAGGTGCACAACTGTCTGTCGTCGATCAACAAGGTTTGCATCAAGTTCTCAGTTTTAAAGTGCCAGAATATGACGTATATACAAGCCCTAGTATATCATCAAGTCCAAAGCTTTTAACTACACGAATACGCTGGATATATAAGAAAATCATGGTAGTGTTGGTGATCCGGAAAGTTTTAAATTAGTCCAGAGAACTGCTGCTCTCTGTGTTGATTTGGTTTGCTTTATTCACTAATTTTATAAATTTTAGATTACATTTTCACGTAGAATATCTTAGCTCCCTCTAGAACATTTCTTACGAAATGTTCCAAAAGTTATTCCCTTACTATTTGCTGCAATAACTAGAGGAACATTCCGACTTAATAAGCGGATTTCATCTCACGTTTTCTTATTTTCTAAAAAAAAGTGCAAGAAAGAATATTTCGTAAAAAGAACTATGTTTTAACTCCTTTGTAGGTCAGTTAATCTGTCCGTAATTCGTTTGTTGTTTCGAGTGGATTTCTTATGAAAATTGTCTAGTCATGTTAACTTTCTTAAAATTCCTTATGTGTTAAAACTACGATGCTGAGGTGTTTGCAAAACTCCGGACCGCAGGTGTCTGCGGTAGGGAATGAACGCGCTATTACTTTTTCTGGAGCCCAACACGTTCACTACTACACTATACGGGTCCTTCGTTTCGCCTGTCCCTCAGCTCTATTGAACAGTGCCATCAGCAATCACCTGTCAACAGGATAGATCTGAGGAGCCCAAATCACCACTGAACCCAGTTAAGCTGAGGCTGTAGTTGAGATCACAGTGTTTGCTTTTTATTTGCTGCCTTCTAGAATTCTTAGCGGTGGGGTGTTAAAATTATGTTAACACTGAAAAGAGATCTTTAGAAGAGTATCATTCTAGTATTTCATTCCATTTTAAAGAAAACGCTCGGTAGCAAATACCACCAACAATTTTTTAATGTCTTTTCCCCTGTGGTGAAAAATCGCCTTCGTTGTTTCACAGGAGGATTCCCTATACTTACTCATCTCCAAATTTATGCAATATGTTTAGAAAAAGCTTCATTAGAAGTCTTTTAATTAACCAAGTCCTATGTGACGAATGAGAATGGAATTGAATTTCGCACAGAAATTGAGAGAAAGGAAAAAAACTGCAGAAACTTCTTCGTCCATTTCAGAGTCTACACGTAAACTCTTTGATGAGTGGAAAGACCAAAGAGTGAATAGGCTAAATGTGTATTACAACGAAAAGCACACCACAAGTTTCTATCTTTGTTAGTTTTAGTTAATATTCCATATTTGTTTGTTTTAAACTGAAACTTTTTGAAAAGTGCACTATTTATTGGAAAAGAAAGCTTCTTTGGTGACGTGGTTAGTGATGCAGTCCATCTTTGAAGTAAGGTGCTAGTTCAATCCCTTCCTCAACGCTCTTCTCCAATCCACATGTAAACGCCTTGGCTCTGCTATCTTAGGGCCTCAAGAAGAAGAGAGCAGTCGAAACAACGTGCGAAATTTTCAGAGCTTTGTGGACGATGAAGGCGAGTGAACATTATTCGAATGCAGGTGCTGGGATCCGCACAGTAGATGTGACTATGGTTCATGTAAAATAAATGAAGTGAAATGTGAAAATGTATTCCTTCATATATAACCTAACACGAGGTTGATAAATCGGGTACTATATCGGCGCCTTGGTCTTCCTCTGAACCCGATTGATCCGAGTCGATATCCGCAGTTCTTCATTCTTCCGATATGGACCTTCATCATCGCATCTGTTTGAATCTAATGAGGCACCGTTCGGGTGAAGAACCTCACTCGGCAGTGCGCTTTCATACAGGAAGACTGTTGTTAATAATGATTGTCCTTCCTATCTTCTCTCTGTTTATCAAAAAACAGAGTAAAGCAAAATATTGAAGCTCAATATTTTTGCAACTTTAAAAAACTCATCAGAGTATTACAATAGACATAAGGTTAAATGGGATTTGGTTTATCAAATTACCGCTGAAAAAGTCCGAGCTGCACGACGGTACCTCTTCTCCCGATCCAGAAAGGCTAGCAAACAACCTGTGGTGAAGACCTAAGAATCACCAGTACTGCTACCTTGAGTTTCTAGTGAAAACCTTGAGCATTTCGATCATGAGAGACGTTCACGGATCCCCAAGTTGAAGCCGAATCCATTCCACAACCCACGCAGCATTATAGCTTTTTATGAAACAATGAAAGAATGGAAGAACTGGTTTGTTCCTCACGATTGGGTGAAGATTGATTATCGAAGTATTTGTATACTAAATACTTATATAAAAGATTAGAAGGAACTACACACTAAAAACCATATAATCCAACAAAGAAGTCCTAGATCACTTTTCGGTAGGCTCATTTAGCCTTGGGTATGAGAATTCCGCTTGTCAGTGAGGAAAGAATGGGACGCATTCTTTAATCACTGCTTAATCCATGCCTGAACTCGATCATCTATTGGAGAAAGGGAACTAATAAGATGAATTGTGAAGCGGAATGGGAAAATGGTCAAATATGTTGCGGTCCATTCTAACCAGTTGACCACTAGCCGATGCTTTCATTGTCGAAATGGTGTTGTCGGTTGTGAATCCATTGAAAACCTATCGGAATCTTCAAGTTTGAACGAGAAAAGTTACAGTGGATAATGTGGGTAACGCTGACGAAGCAGTAGATGTGTGTGCATTGATCGAAGTTATCTACAGAGTTGCTGTGTTACTGTAGTTCGCAATTGAAGAGAATGTATGGCAACGATTTAACGGAGGCAAACTGATGAAGTGAATCTTGTGCTCTACGATAAGGCAATTCATACCAATCTTATCCAAGGTGTTTTATACATTACAATCCAGTTTTCATTGTAAAATTGAACAATCAGTTTTTCTTCATGGTGTTGGCAGATTTGTGCTATACTAGTCTGGAAGGGTAGCAGCACTGATTTGATATATCATTAGGAAAGCTTGAAGCAATGATTTGATATATCATTAGGCTACCGCAAGTCTTTGCATAGACCAGGTGTAAATCATCCTTAAAATTCTACGAATGGATTCGAATGCATGGTACTCTTTCCAGTGACTGCTCGACGCCGAACTTTATCCTTTTTATCTGCCTACTTATATCAAATTTGATAAATCCATGGAGCATATTTTTTCTGATTTTTCATTGTATGTGTAGTTGTTGAATCTATTCACCTACGGCTCTTCTTTGGATCTTTTCGTGCCGGCCGACAGACAAAGTCGCAGTCCATTCAAGCGTTACCGGTTATCTGAAGTGCCACTTGACGATAATGTCTTCACCTAAATGGACGGACTTCTTCGTTAGAAGGAAGGCAACCACACGCGAAATACCACAAAGTCATTTGGAGGGTTGTCATTATTTACAGGGAATATCATTGTTCTAATTATGTAAAGCGTTCGATGTTCACCAATCCCTTAGAGATACACCACTCATTTGATTTAATTCGTACGTACTATTGTGTAGTTAGGTGAATATATATTTGGCCTACATATTTATTCACGGTGGTTTATCTTTATGTTATATGAATGTTTTTTATTCTCTCAGGCACCTGTAACCAATTTGTCGATCCCTGAGTGGAGGAATACCTAGTTTATCTGGGGCGCGGGATTGAACCAGCGACTGCGTGTGTATTGCAAGTTACATCTAACCAATCCGCCAAACAAAGGCATTGTTTTCATTAACACGGTAAAGTATTGTCTGTTTTTATCCCGAACTATGGTGGGATTTATTAATGCCAATATATCTCCGTTTTGATTTTATTACTGTTTTTTATTCTGGCAAAAAAGAATCAGAACAAATCAGAAGAAATCTGTAGAACTGTAATGTGCCAAACCATAAGACCACTGCGTGAGGAAAAATGTGTGGTAGAATTATCGTTGTCGAATAAAATTTTTTAGATAATAGTCGTTGAGTGTTAGAACCTTCAAATAATGAAACGAATAATTACGTAGGCATTTATATCATGAGGATATCACTGGAACACTAAATGGTCTTCGTGGTGGACCAGAATTTCCCACTAAGCTCCGTCAAGTCGAGGAGCATGGAAGGCCACATATTTCTGGGTAAAGTTCGTTACATTAATGGTTTCTTCCTGGAAGTCGCGACGAAACACATAGGACTTTTTTTGACCCTACGTAAGCGCATGAATTACCTACGTTGCTGTACCAGAGTAGACGTGGAACCGGTTTGTTGGAGATAGCTTCGATCCATCTCCAAACTTTTTTCCTAATGATTGCCAGCGGTTTTAAGCCGATCGAAGAACCAGGATACGATCCACGTACACGCAAGCTTTCATCCACTAATGTATGCATTAATATGATCGTTGGTGAGTGTAGTAGTTAAGGACTCTGCAATGCACAATGGTTGTTGGTTCGTTTCCACGTGCCCAGCAACAACTCATTGTCTTCATTTCTCCGGTGTTGGTAGACTTGTACCAGACTTGTCTGAGAGAATAAAAGCTCTGACTCGATACATTTCTACGCCATCGCAAATCACTGTACTGGCCACATACGCAACCAATCACTTACATGATAGTGTGAATGGTGTCGAATGCGTAGCAACATTCGTAATGGATCGATCAACGCCGAATAATTTATTCTGTGCCCTTCATCATGAACGGTATTATTTTAAATTTAAGTTACAAGTAGCACCTTCCTATTGGTTTCCTCTTAAGGGTTTCTTTAAGTGACCTGATTGCGTCAGTCAATCACCTTTATGGGATGTACAATGAAACCTTCTTGCTGAAATTGAGATTGCTCCCACAAAGGTAATGGAGATGAAAGAGGCAGAATTATGGTAATTCTTTTGCATGAAATAGTAGAGTCATAGCGTTAATCGAATTCAATGTTCCAATAGGGAAATGTGCTAAGGTTGTTTTTTTCTCGCTGCCAGTTTTTGAGGAGCCGCGATAGACTACTTAGCCATTCATACTTATATCTATGACTTACTAACACGTGGAAACCAACTAGAATTCCTTTAGAATGTTTCTAAACGCCTTTACTTTTAGTCTTTACCTCTGTCTTTTTTTTCTAATTTTAATATTTTACGTCAATTTTTTAAGCTTTAAGGTTGACAGATCCCGCGTGGATGCATTTTAGAAAGTGTGACATTTTCTAATAACAAATAAAAATAGGGTACTAACGAACTAGCTCGTATGTAAGCGTTCTAATTAGTGCTTTTATGAGTCGACTTCTCTTCAGTTTTGGTTTGAATAATAATTCTGTTGTTTGCCTGGTAAGCTCTCGTAATCACGTATGCTTGTAACAATCTTTTGTTAGCTTTTCAATGAACAGCACATCGATTAGAACTGGTATTCGCATCTTCGTGAATCGGAAGATTCCAGGCGAAGTACCACTGCATTGGGCGTCTCGTTCTGGTCATACGAACGTCGTCGCGTTGCTTATCAACGAACGTGTTGACGTTAACGCATTGAATACGGTAACTCTAATGTAGATATTCTTTAAATCGTTGACGGTAATTATTACCATCTGATATCGTCTGATTAAATTTTCTATCATATAGGCGACAGACTTTCCTTTGAGGACAATACAGTATTTATCATGTTTCTTGATCATTGATTTTATCGTTTGGTGGGATCGCGATACCGTAATCCTTTGTAGAATGGCGAATCGGCGTTACTGATCGCTTCACGACATGGTCATTTCGATATTGTGCATATGTTGTTAGAACAAGGTGCTAATGTCAACTTCCACAATCGGGTCAGTTTAGTTGGATCTTCTTCGTTTAAAAAAATATTCCCTTCATCTTTTCTTTATGCATTTCGTTTTATTTGACCACAAAAGACAAATTCATTCATTTTATAAAAGTGTTTTCTTATAGAGGATGCTTCATCCTAACGTGCATCTTCTTAGCATTGATTAACTCGTAGTTGGGCTTCTGAATGATAATGTCAAATCCGATCTTATCCTCGGAAATTCTGTTTAAGGTATGAAGAGAGGTGAATAACGCAGTTTGCCATCTAGAAATACTCCCTGGTCGTAATGAGATTTTAAACCATAGACAGAGGGGATTCAAGTAGCTCTTCTTAATTCATAGTCTATCTGTCTTGATTTTTCATATTTCGGTATTTCAGTATTTCATTACCTATGTGGAGGTTTATTTTTTGATTAACTTTGAGGATCTTCATTCCATCGTCCTATTTATACTACGCCTTTCTGCCAAGAGCTGAATAGAAGTCGCGGCGACAAAAAAGAAATGAAAATAAGTCCCAGGTCGTCCATGTTAGCTGACAGTGGTGACACTTGGTTTTTTGCATAATTGATGAATCGGCTACAGTATGCCTTTGAGGGCGTATGAATATATCATTCGCTGGACAAAAGAATTGCCCATTGACATGTATGGAAGACGTTGGCAAAAAATAGTGGTGGTGATGTGTGAAATTAGGTAGTTTTTTAAGCTTATTTACTCAACTTCTTCAAATTTTTTAACTCTTTCGCTCACGTGAGAGCTGACTTTTGTAGTTCAATTTATTCGAAGACTACCAGTAACTCGATGTGAACAAGTAATAGGAAAATATAAGAGTGAGATCTCAAAAGGCGAACTTTCTATAAACCTCGGCATGTGTATATATATATTTATATATGTATATATATATATATACATATGTTCTTACGAACTGCCACTTTTCAACCGATTCGAAGTTGATATAGATGTTCTTATTGTTGTTGTTATCGTTGCTCAATGGATGACATTTCGGCGACTTCGCCTTCCTCAGAGACGCGCCATTAAAGCACCCGGGTGTCGTTCACGAGGGATGATGGGCTGATCCCACATCAATAATACTAAACTTGCGTTTGCTGAAAAGGGCAGCTTGTGAGAAAATATACATAGATTAAAGAGTATACAAGTGCAAATAATGTCAGTTATTCTATCTAGTCAATTTTCTTAATGCTTGATGTCTTTCAAGATTAAGAGAGACCTTAAAAACCTCTGTTTTTCTTCGACAAGCAAACACGAGGTTCGTATTATAGAATTTATTAGTACATAATAGCTGACGCTCCCGCGGTTTCGGCTTCTTCAGAACCTGGAAAGGTCAAATTGACATGCAATCTACTCAACGAAACTCTTTCATAACGCTAGCAGATAAGGCTTAACACGTAAATTTGCAGTCGCATAATAAACAGTTTCTTTTAAACACCTACCGTTTCATTCTCTGCAAGTATTCCAATTAATTGGAGGAGAGCAGCTGCACACAGTCGTACACGGGCGAGGAGTTTGCCTGGGTCAGGTCATTGAGGAAGAAGAAAGAAGAAGTTGTTTATTATGCGAATGCAAATTTATGTGTTAAGGCTTATCTGCTAGGGTTATGAAAGAAAGTGTTTCACTGAGTTGGCTGCACGTCAATTTGACCTTTCCAGGCTTTGAAAAAAGCTAAACCGCCGAGACGTTAGCTATTGTATGCTAATAAATTCCACAATACGAACCTCGTGTTTGCTTATCGAAGGAAAACAATGAATTATTAATCAATGCCGAAGTTAAAAGAAAGTCGATCTTGGGAATTCCTGCAATGAGTTTCATCACTTCAGTTTTAGTTTGGCTTTCATTCGATGGACTTTTTGTAGCTAGAAAGTGATATTATTACAGTATTTAATTTATTGGTGTGGTGCTCCTTTCCATGACTTCAACTAAATCCTCAAATTGCTCCTTATTCTGGATAATTTTTTCCATCCATTTCATCTGTCGACTCTGATGAACGTTCCGTAAAGGCGATTCTCATTTCTCATTTCATGCATTTAAATAGCCTTCTCAACGTTTTTCATAGATTTTCTATCGATTCAATGTGTCTGAAATGGTGCGGGGTTCGCGACGACTGACGCTGCTATATGACCCTCAAATCTATCCCTCATTCATAACGTCTAACATTTTCTGTCCACTAGCCTCAGGGGAATTATCAGATCGATACGGATGGGGTTGAGACGGACGCGGATATGGACACGAACCACATACATTGTTGGAATCCGCCAGACCTCCGTCCGTCCGTCCGTCTGCTCGTCGATTGTCCGCGCCGCTTCTGTAGCCGGGTGCCGTCGACGGACGCGGTAAGCCACGCCCATTCGCCAGCCAGGCCACTCCCTCATTGCCGGCGGCGGACGATTGGAGTTGTGCCAGGTTTGTGCCTCGTTCGCCCCACCTGGGCGCACCTTAATTATCGATCGTCGACGATTTCATAACGTACCCCTATTTCCCTGCCAGCTAGTCTAACATATACTCATATAGTCGAACAAAATTTATACCTCTTATCGTTCGATGGTGATTTCGGACGGATTCACCGCCACCGCCGCTGATGATGCGTCGTCAACACCGCGTGCTCAGGATTTACCGATACTTAACAAGAAGGAATTCAAACTGATGAAGAAGAACAACAGCGACGAAAACACAAACACAAGCACACAATCGAGCTTCTCACCTCATCCTGACGATGATGACGACGACAACACGTCATCGTCATCGAATGACATCGACAATGACGATGTTGACGATTGCGACAATCAGCATGAGCGGTCCCGATATTCATTTCACGGTGTCTTACCCGGATCGGTCATAGCTGCGTATCTAGCGGATCCTGTAGCGAATCCGGCCGCTCAATCACTCTATACGATGTCGCCTTCTGTTCGAACGAATTCCTACTATAACAATGAATTCGACAGTCCGCGACCGAGAGGAGCTGATCAAGTGCCGACCCTTCGACAACCACCGTATCTGACCGATGAGAAACCACTAAGCTGTTATTCGTTTACTACACCGTCAACTAGCACGTTTATCTCACTTGTGAATGATTTCGAAGCTACTACACTAACACATTCGTCATGTTGTTTGGTAACTACTCTCTTTATTGTAAAGTTATAATTCGAAGTTATTCTTGGTAAATAGAGTTCCAATAGGCGTAATCTTGTCATGTTCGTCAGAAAACACGCACTCTTTACTAAACATTACCTTATCAATGATCCGCCTTCGTACTAAACTTCACTAGCTGGTTAAATTATTTAGCACGATCGCTACTAAAGGAAGGGTCACGAGAATCAAAATAAGTTCAAGGACGATTTTCAGCGATTTGGAAGGCTTATTCTTTCCAGTTTATTCATCTCAATCGTCTAGTGTTCAATATGAAGCGAAATGTTCAGAGCCCGAGTGTTTGATAGTTACAAAATTGCCCCATTCCATCGAATACTTGACGATTTTCTTCTACTATTGATTGACGACACAACAGTTGATGTAGTCTAGGTGTCGTCGAGTGCAGTTCGTACGGAATTACAAAAAGCGACTTAAATCAGATGGAATGCGTCGTGCCGACTAGATTTGTTTCTATCAAACTGAGACTTCCGTTATCTATCCGTTTATTAGTGAACTATCGCGTTCGATTAGAGGTGTGAATGAGTTCGATGACCGTGTTTGCGTTAGTGCTTGTTTGTTTGTTTTGATCATTGTGGTTTTTGATTGAAGTTGGTAGTCTTCGGCGAGTTCTCCGTAACTGGTGAAAGTGCGAAATGAACAATTCATGCGATTGTGTCATGAATGCGAACAAGGTCATTCAACGTTATTCGCCAGTGTGACACATAGCAAGTTATCTGTCAATTTTCATTAATTTCCAACGACTGAAAATTTTCGATGGCGAGAAGGTAAACTGACAGTAGAAATAGCTACTATCCCTAAATGATTTAGTTCTAAGCCTTCAGAAGCTTTATATGTCACAAAATAGCTGAGGTGGTGGTTTTTTATCCCTCCGTCACTATTTGTTCTAATCATTGCGACCTTATGTTTATCTATTTCTTAATATAAGTCTTATGTCTTGGTTATTTACATTTGTTTACTTATGTATTCTTACTCTTTAGAAGTACATAATGCGCGTTAACGCTGTGGTTAGGGGGTGCCTGGCAACACAGACGCGGTTGCTGGTTCGATATCGCTCTCCGGATTAAGGAAAATCCTCCCCACTCTCCATCCCTTCGGATTGGTGAAGTTGTTCCTAGACTTCTTTAGGAGGATAGAAGTACAGAGATGATACATCGACAGCATCCGTACGTCATTCTACACCAAGTCAGATATCCGTTTAGTCATCTCTAAGATGCTACGAATGGAGTCGAATGCATGGCGCATCCCTCAGATGAATTTCGCTGAATAGGCACATTATTAAATACAGTAGTAAAATTCAAAACCGAAACAAAGGCATAAGTTATTTATTTTTTTTTGTAGATGATTGGTAAATGCTTGAGAAAAAAGTATTAACTTGCACAAACTAATAACGCAGAACATTCCAGAATGAATAGAACCAATTTAAATTACTATTGAGAATCCCGAAATCGCGCCGAGTAATATCTTACTAGAATCTGAAAATGGTGAGAAATTCAGAAGACATGAACTGTCACTGGTTATTTGTATCATCTGTGATCCTACTAGCCATCCAATAACTCGAGCTAGCAGTGGAGTTCTCACTCGCTTCCAGCATTGAGCTGCTCATTGGATTTCGCTCGCTCGAACGGCACGAAGGGCTTCATATTTCTGGCACAAGATCGTCTATTTTTATTGCCTTTTGCAAAAACGTACCCAGTGGTGGCTCACGATAGAGTTGAGTAATAGGTTTATTCTTAGCTGAGGTGTCGGAAACAGTTACCGAACTCCTCAGCTCGAGTGACTTTGCTGAAGAAAGGAAGCCTTTGACTGTACATCGTAGATCGACGCTTAGGAACAAGACACTGATTATGTTTGTCACGAATCTACTGCACGTCCAATGATCCTGTTCATCAACGAAGAATTCAAACTAATAGCAATAAAATCTCCACTAATCTCTGTGGAATTCCACAGCTGCCCAATGGATTCCAGTTGTTTGGACAATAGGAACAGCTTCACACTTTTGTTATTATGCCATTTGTTTTTATTGTTATTGGCAACAAAGTAGTCATAGAGAGTTCGTCGCACTTTGCTCGCGGGATCGGTTTGCATTTGGATGGCTTTCCGGATGGCAAATTCGAACTCTTTCACAGCTGTGAAAAACTTAATGAGGACATGAACGCCCAGTTGTCCATCATAGTTTGACCCAACCACAGTGTGCTGCAAACGAGCAAGATGATTGTAAAGTGTAGAAGTATAGATGAGAACGTTTTAGAATCAAAATCGCATTTATGAGGATAGAAATTCCTCGTAATTAGTCTTTAGTCTTCAAGCTTAAAGGAAGTATTATTAGAAACAATACAAAGAAATTAACGAAAATATGTTGTTCATTCAGAAACACAAAGAACATTTACATGTGCTATTGAAATCCGGATTCGAAATGGTTACTGACGTTAAACTTTGCTCTCTTTGTAGTTCCTTTCATGATCAGGTGAAATGAAAGTCGAAGCGTCTGGTGTTGAAGAATCTCTAAGGACCTTATTCGTAGCATCGTAGACTGGGCACGTATTTGGCCTATACAAGGACTTTTTTGAGCCTGTTGATACAACAAGTCACTGTTCTTCATCGTCCTAGACAATTTTTCGATCCCAGTGGAAGGGCGGATTTGCTCTGTTCGAAATGCGAGGTCGAACGAACAACCATGTGCGGTGTATTGCTGAGCAATTCTAACCAAATATATGTCTACAATCCACGTGTTTGCGGATTTCACATGTCATGGGTAGGAACAAATTGAGAAGCAATACCATCTCCTTTTCTCCTCCTATAGCTTATCATCCCATCTATCTGAATTCTCCAATATATATCCGGTTTCTAGAAACAACTATAAATCTTGGCCATTGATTCCTAAAAGCATATGGCAACAAACCAGCTGCGCTGGTTGAAAGCAGGCTAAGGCGTAGTTTTCGCTTTTAGTGAAAAATGTGTAGGAGAAGCAAAAAAAAAGTTAAGTTACAACGAATAGCATCAATATAGACGTACATTAAGCATCAGCGGAACGATATCGAAACCTATAGACATCACTTCCACAAACCTTCAGTGTGTACGTATGAATGTGGGTTTTGGTGTATGTGTATGATTGTTTGTGTGTGTGTTTGTCCATGCATATACATATATATATACATGTATATACATGTCCATGTATATACATGTCCATGTATATACATATATACATATATATTCACACGTATATATACGTATATATCCATGTATATGTATACATATGTATATGCGAATGTCTGTCTATGTGTATGCGCATAGATATGCGATTTGGTATATGTGTATGTCTATATATGTATACATATATATATCCGTGTTTGTGTGCAAGGACATGTGTAGCGCAGTGGTTAAAGACGCACTGCAATACACATGGGATCGAACCCGCGCCTAAGGCTCGCCAAGCTTTCCATCCACCGGGACCGGTAAATTGGTACCAGACCTGTGTCGGAGTATAGGAGCACTGACTCAATAGATCCGTAGGCCACCGCGAGTCAAGGCCGGATATTCATTCTGTCACCTTAACGATGCTTAATGGAGTCGAATGTCGAGAGCTTCGTGATTTTTCTATACATCTGTATTGTGTTTGTGGGTATCGATGTCGGTGTTTCAATGTGTGCATATGTGTAGATGTTCGCATATATGTGTGTATGCGTGT
The DNA here is from genome assembly GCA_900624975.1 of Angiostrongylus costaricensis. NCBI lineage: Eukaryota > Metazoa > Nematoda > Chromadorea > Rhabditida > Metastrongylidae > Angiostrongylus > Angiostrongylus costaricensis. The sequence continues at coordinate 398,928 of UYYA01003816.1, read as the reverse complement.
GTGTGCATGTCTGTATAGATGTATGCGTGTGTGTGCGTGTGTCTTTATATGGTTTTATCAACTGCGAGAGATGGACACGGTGGTTCTGATGACAATAACTCCATCCCCGCGCCAGCTCCACCCACTATCGGGAAACATTATTTGTTCAAAAATCGTTACCGTGTAGTGTCAACTGAACAACCATCGACTACGGATTTCCCAAACCATTCATGACCATCCGATCCACATCATTACTAATTTCCGAGGTGAAAGTCTTAGAACTGACAATATCGTATTATTTATATCATTTTAGAGAATTTATGTGAAGCTCCCGGACATACTTGTTAAAGTTCTGGTTTTGTCGTGCGTAACCTCTATAGAAAAAATGCTGTTCTGAACTGTATTATAGGAGAAGTATATCGATTTTTTTAAAGTTATTTCTCTTTTCTTTCAATTTATTCTATTTTAATTTTTTAAATTCGATTTGCAAAGACTCGACTGAAATTTTTTGTGAGGAATCAATAAATGGGAAGTCTGTGATCTACATAAAGTAATCGATAAGTAGCCAAAATTCGACAAGGTGAATCTGATCGGTGGAAAGCTTGAAACACGTGATTGTTCAAGGATTATCGATTTCCTGTGGTACCAGAAATTAATCAATTTGTGGACTGAGTAAATCGGGTTAGCCATCAGTTAGCAATTTCTATCGGGACTTTGGTTGGGAAAAGAAGAAGACGACGAAAACTCTTCATCATAATTTTTTTTGCGACCTGGGAAAACCACCAACGCGTGCATTTTCTCTTTTCCCTGAATTTCACAGTTATTTTCAATAAAACATCTTCAGCTAGGACTTTGTGCACAGATTTCCGTCTACCACTATTACCGAATGTTGGTTTTTCTTTTTGTAAAATTTTTCGCCAACATTACAAATAGTTTAACTTTCTCTTTTTTCCGGAAAAATCAATAAAGCCTCTTTCTTTACTGGCCAAATTATGTGCTTGCAATACTTTCATTAACAAAAGAGGTTTTCTTAGGAGAATTTTATGTTTAATGAGGTTTCAAACTAGAAGTGCTAACATCCATAACGATTGAAATATCCGATACCGAAAAGTCGAATCGATTTGAATATTCGACTCGTTTAGGATGAGGAGACAGCGCTACATTGTGCAGCTGCACGTGGTCATATTGAGTGCGTACAGAATCTTCTGGATGCCGGTTCATCCGTCGACGAATTTGATAAGGTATTTGTTTCCCGTTAGCAATAAGCTATCGAGTATTCGATTTCGAGTATTCGTATTCGAATTTCGAATGAGAAACTCTATGCTGTAGAGATTTTCGGATCTTCTAAATTCGAGTGTATTGTATTTGAAGGATTGAGCATACCACATATTTCACTTATTCACTCATCTAAGTACTCTGTAGTGTTCTAAACTGATTAGTCGCCTTCGACAAAAGAAAGTTTCGAGTTTAAGGAACAAATTCGAATAGTCGATTCGAAAACTTTTCAGCATCATCGAACTGCCTTGATTTGTGCGCTGGAGAATGGTCATCTTGACATCGCGCTTCTTCTCATCCATAAAGGCAGCAAGATAAATGAAGCCAATGATGTACGTATAGATTGTATCCGACTCTTCAAAGAAATAACTAGATAGAGAAAAAATAAAAAGAATGAAAATAGTCGCTCAGTTGACATTAGAATGAACCCGTAGGAGTTTCTTCTCTTACAAATTACACAATTATAAATTAAAGCTGTTAGGCAAAATGTCACTCTTTGTAACTTCTTAGAAACATCGCTATTTCAACTTAGATAGTAACCTACCAATAGTATAATAAGTGGTAGTGATAAATAATGAGCCACACCTAGCATAATAGGTGGTTAGAGCTGGCAACACACACGCACACACAGGGGGTGTTCGGTTCAATTCCTCACTTTACCGAAGGCCCTCATCCCCCCGTGCTCAGCAAAATGGAATCAGATTTGTCTGGAGAAGAAAGGAAACCTCACCCGATATATCGACAGGTCACAGCTGTGGGCCAAACATGCATCTGATCCCATCTGCAATGCTACGAATGGAGTCGAATGCAAAGCGCATCTCAAAAAAATTAATCAACATTGACCAAATTCTATACTAAATTTTACAACAAACAATACATTATGAACTAACCTTGCTTAAGTTTAAAATCTAAATCTATAGTCAGTTTTAGCAAGGTAATTCACCGTTGCATATCGCTGCTCATCATGGTTTACTTAGTGCCGTTCAAACACTTTGCCATTGTGGTGCTGACGTCGATCAAACAAATCAGGTATGGATCACTTTACGTGTGCATTGGTTCCTTGTGTATTGTTTTAAAATGTTATTAGAAAGCGTTCTGGAAAACGGGGACTAACGAAATTTGTTTCTTAAAAAACAAAAGAAGTAGTTATTCAGAAGTTTGGTTCAAAAGTAGCAAACAAAACATCGTATGATTCTGTTCAGGACTCATTCACAGCACTTCATTTGGCTGCAAAAGAAGGTTTCCTTGACATCGTAAGGGTTTTGTGCTTGGCTCGTTCCAATGTCGCCAAAAAGACAAAGGTGCATCAGTTTTTCAATTAATTTTAACAACAATCGTCATTAATTAATAGCTTCTGTATCGATCAACAAAGAGGAAATCGATGTCCTTGAGCAGTTCAAAGAGCGATTTTATTTTTTTCTATTTCCTTTAAGGACGGTCTCACTGCTGAAATTCTTGCATTGGCTTCAGAGCACACACACGTTGCGTCATTACTCGCGAAAATGAAATCGGTAAGCGTTTGGGAATAATAATTATTAATGGCACTGATCGATGGAACCAACTCAGAGACAGGCGAAACGAATAACACGTATGGTGTGGTGGTGAACGGGTTAGCTCCCGGAAAGAGTAATAGCGCGTTCGTTCCCCACCGCAGACATCTGCTGTCCAGAGTTTTGCAAATATCTCAGCATCATTGTTGTTGTATTTCACATTATATCCTACCGTGAAAAATTACAGCAGGTAGCAAATAGAAAGTTAGCATTGTAAGAACTATTAAATTTGTAGAAAATTAAGTAAGTGGGAAAAATCGGCTCTTGCAGTGTTTATAAACCTATAAAAGGCGCGTTGTATAAGAACGAGTCGTTAAAACAAATAATAGCTGCCAAGTAATCAAATAGTTCAAGTAGCCTGTTAGTCATGACACTAGACTGGTGTGCTTTATGAATTTTGACTCTTTACTGAAACTTTCTTCCAACGTATTCTCGTTTTTTACGGTTTAGTATGAGATTTTCCCACACAGGTACTCTCTCCCAGGAATCGGCAAGGCAGATAGGAGTAGCGTTGCTACTGTGTTGGGATTAAATCGATGATAAGCTGCTAGAAGCTAGTTTGCATGATCGTGTCTAACTTACGAAGCCTTTACTGTGACATTTTTTCATTTAAGAATACCCCTTCATCACATTGCAAAAGCAACCATAATTTATGTGAACATAACGAGAAAAATTCTTTAACCGCAGTGATGCTAAGATATTTGTAAAACCCTGAAACGCAGATGTCTATGGTAGGGATCAAAAACGCTATTACCCTTTCCGAGGGCTCACGTGTTCACCACCACACCATGTTGCTGGTCCGTCGTTTCTCTTTTCCCCCCAACCGTATTTTGTTGTTCATATTCGATCCCCACTGCGGACACCTGCAGCCCAAAGTTTTGCAAATATCTATATATCGCAGCATCATTGTGGTTATATCTCACATTATACCTTGCCGTAGGAAAAGACTGGGTAGTAACTATAAAGTGACTAAAAATTCTTTATTTTATTTTTTCTATTTTTAAATTTTTCTCAAATGACCCTTTTCCTTCTAAAGAAAAAGTTAACAAATGTCTTTAGAAAAAACCGCGAAAGAATTCTTGAGATTTCACAATAAGACGAAGTTTCTGGATTATTCCAATACGTCCATGTTTCATAAGTAATTGAGGACTTTTCCTACTATAAAATCACAGTAGCGATTTTTTTTATGATTTTTACTTTGCTAGCTTGTAAATCAGTGACTAATCGACAAACACAGGACAACGTCCGGGAGACGTTCATCGATCAGTTGTGTCCGTTGAATGCGCCGTTGCGACGCATAAAACTGAAGCTGTTCGGACATTCCCAAACGGGGAAGTCACGTCTCATTCAATCACTTCATTCTACTCGTGGAATCACATCAAGCATAATCGGTACACTTATTTTGTTTACTTCCCGCCTGAAATTTCTGACATATCTATGTGGGACGGCTAACTCCCACATATGTTTAATTGGTTGGACAATAAAAATACAGTCAGTAGAAAAAACAGCGTTAGTGATGATTAGTAGTGGTAATACCAGTAATAGTAGCAGCAATATTAATTAACTATCACTAGTAACCCCGTTCGTCCCAACGTTGTACCGCCTCATCGTGGTTAGGTGTTGCTGTATGTCGGGCTGCGATGTACAGCGGGGGGATCCATCATCCCAACAGGGTCTCCCAAGCTCAAGAGTGCGGCATCACCATCAGGAAACCCAGCTAAGAGTAAGCCAATACCAAGATCCACCACCGTCCTAGTATAAAAGTCGCATGGTGGCAAATCTCCCTCTGATTCACAATGGCGGTGACTACCTGTGGTAGTAACGACCTGCGGCAAATTTTGGCCTAGCTGATTTGGAAACTCCAAGCACCATGGCTAGATCAGCAAAATTCGGAAAAAATGAAAATTATGCTGGTGACCACACAACCGGTGAGGACGGGTCATCGAAGTGCCCAAGTAAGTAAGTAACCTCGTTAATCAATGTGTAGCTCAAACGATTACTGGTAGACTCCATTTGTCCTCGTCGCAGACCAGAGTCATACAGAGGACGCTAGATGCTTCACAGTTTTGGTTTGATGACTATTTCTGAATTGTTTTTGCGAGAGATGTTACCCACAAGAAGATCATAAGCTCTTGCCATTGCATAGATCACCAGGTTCTGCCATGGCATAGGTTCACTGAGTTTCCTGGTGGTAATGTCGAACTGCTCGTCTTGGGAGACCCTATTGGGGGATGCACCCTCTGCACACTGCAGTTCGACACTTAGGAATACGCGCCATCAATTCCATTAAATAATGATAATGATGGTAACAATAATAGTAGTAATAAAAATTTTTATACGACCCATCTTTCATATCTCTTGTGCGGATCCCAATACTTCCCATACTCGATTCGTTTCCCTTGCATCCACTATCCACAGAGCTCTTCCAAATTTTACGTATGGCTTGGGCTGCTGTTTGAGAATTTCCCTTTCATCACGAATGTCGCTGAATGCTGGTCGATAAGTAGCCTAACCGGCCGCAAAGTTCTGAGATAAATAGGTTAGAACGTTTCCTATTGGACTCCAGGAAGTGGTTTTTTCCGGATAGCTTCGGTACCAATTTCCTGACCCTGGAGGGATGAGAGGACTGGTGAGCCCGGGGCGGGATCGAACCGGCATCGTGCTCGTGACGATCGGCATTGCTACCACTGTGCAATGCGCCTTCTAATAATAAATTAACCTTGTCTTGAGATTTTTAATCTTCCTTGTCTAATTGTTTATTCATCTATATGTCCCGGTTTCACATATTGTGCATGTACTAGCGTGTGTTGTCTCGCAGCAGTCATCTACAAAGGTTTTGGATTTGAGTGTAGATTTGAGTGCTGCTTGAGATTTTTAATCTTCCTTTGAGCCTTGTTGGATGCTAGTCGAGTCCATAAGTTCTGCTAGGAAATTCGCAGGTTTTCTCCACAGCGGCTCCTTAATTGTATGGATCGGAGAGACTTTTCCTAGCCACGTTTGGTGCAAGTCCACCAACATCAGTGGGATGGGAGGCATCGTTGCCCAAAGCATGGTTTAAGCACGCCATGCGTGTGTTGGGTGACATTTTTAATCACTCTGCTACCAAAACCCTCACAATTACAATTAATAATAACGGTGAAGACATTGTCAAGATCTTACTAACGCAAGAGCGACCGAAAACGATGGGCAGACAGAAATCATTTTTTCTCTTAGGTTTCCTTCTTTTTCAGACGCCGTTTCGAGACGGATTTCCGAACATTACAGCCCCAGCAATACGATGAATAAAGGTAAGATTTATTTCTAGTCTTTAAAATAAAAATAGGCGAGGTCGACCATTATAAGGTTATTTTTACATTGAAATGGCAAGTGAATAACTCAACAAAGAAAACTGCAAGCATTTCGAACCTTACATTCTTACCGCTCTTCTTTTTTCGTTACAAGAGTATCGTGGAAAATTATTCGGAAAATTTTCTCTAGAAGGCGATTTCTCAATAAATTTTACCTTCCTGTCTTAAATTTTTCGATTTGTTTTTGTTTTCAATCGTATATCATTAACGGCGTGTAATGTGAATATTGGGACTTTAACAGGAAGTGCTAAGACGTTCAGAACAATATGAATTGACTTCAACTCGTGATGCCAACACGCTTCACCTTGTAGCAAACTTCACTGATTTAATTAAAAACCACTAAAACTTAATAACCCTTGCCAATAACATTCTAATCCATTTAGTTCCTTAATTGTTAAAGTGGTTTAGTAGTCGAAAAATTATCGGTAGTTGTCGAAAAACCAGCATCGTCGCGATTGTCATAAAAATTAAAGTGTAACAAAGGAGAAACAGAAGGCAAAAATAAGCGTAGTGATCGTAGATGATGGAATTCACTCTGGACAAGGTTCATCGTTCTCATCAGAATCGAACAACAACTCGTCCGAACCGTGCGTACAAGCTGTTCAGTGTCCCGCCCACTCGGCTTACACCCGAGGTATCGACGTTCAGAACATCACCACATCTGGTAAGCGGTAGTCCTTGTAGAAAGAGGAGAATTAATTTTAAAAAAAGATTGAAAATGAAGCATCGAAATCGAACGATAAAAACGATTTGAGTCGAATTCTCGTTTTCATCACTAATTTTGGAGCAGTAAAAAGAGGACGAGTTTTTTCAGAGGAGAGAGAACTGTCAAACAAAAGAGGTTTAAAAGAGCATAAGCGAGCAAAACTAATTTTATATCTATATAGACTTGAATAAGTAGTTTTATTTACATTGAATAAAACTTAACGAAGAAAGGACAAAAAAATAAGACTCAAATACGATATCTAATTGAGGTTGTGGTGAGTTTTCCGTGTGGGAGTTCGGTGGCTACGAACCCTATCATATGGCTTACGACCATTTCGTCGGCAACACTGACTGTATTCATGTGATACTGTTTCAAGCCTGTGACAGTACTGAGGAGCAGTACAAACAAGTATTGTATTGGATGAACTTTCTCAAAGGACGGGTTACACCGACAGAGCCAATTGGTAGGTGTTTTTGTCAGTGATCTATGCAATTTTTCTCAAAGAATGACTCTTCGCTGTTCCCTGAACTCTAACCATAACTTTTAACACGCATTAGAACGTTTTTTAGTTTCATGTTTGTTAAGCTTGGGCATCGAATTGTTACATTCATTCAGGTCACTGTGGAATAATTTCTCGAAGATCTAAAGTAGTAATCGCAGGTACGCATGCCACTTCCGCACTCTTCCCGACGAAAAATGCTGACGGTAAGTAGGCCAAATTTTCATCTTAGATAGGTAAACTTCTTAAAAACTTCATCGCAAATCAAATTCTAGGTAGCAACGACAACAAAACGTAAAGAACAGCACAAGTTTATGCAGTTCCATGAGCTTAGAAGGAGCATAACGTGATCACACCTGTCAGTTACTCTCTCTTTGATCGCTGAGTGGCTAGAACAGGCGCCAGCAAAGTATCCCTGTAGTGTTATACCTTTTTGCTTTCTGCCTACTATAATTTCGCGGCAGGGTACTAAACGAAGTACAACCGATTGCTGTGTCAAATATCGATAGAAATAGCTGAGAGATAGGCGAAACGAAGGACCCGTATGGCGTGGTAGTGAACGCGTTACTCCCCGGAAAGGACAATAGCGCGTTCGTTCCCCACCGTAGACACCTGCGGTCCAGAGTTTTGCAAATATCTCAGCAACGTTGTGGTTGTATCCTTGTAGTGTCCCTATATCCCAAAGTATGAAAAGCCAACCTTATCGGTTTTGCTTATTTGAGAGATTTGCTGAGTTTTTGAGAGAACTGCTTGAATAATTCTGACCACTGGGTTGGTGGTCTTCTTGCTATGCCTCTGACAATCTATGAGACACTGTCGCTGACAATTCTTGTCTGTCCGCTATGGTTACAAGGCACCATGTATCTGCGTACCCCATTTTTAGCATTTTGGCGTATACGCCAACGCCTTTGAGCTTTGGTCGTTCAAGGAGGTTTGAACTTCAGATCTCTTCCTGCTTTTGCCTGTGTGGTTTCTTTCAGCCTACTTTCGGAGCTGTGTCTTATTATATTAGATGCTTAATTCAGACACAAAGCTGAAGCATTCGGAGACGTTCGATGTGCTTCAATTGTGAAATAGAAGATAATCCGGTTCTCATACATTCTTGAGATTCAAAAAAAATCGAAGGTTTTAGAACTGCCTGTCGAAATTGACCAGCATTTTCTTAGACGGCTAAGCTAAACGAGGTTGTTATAAACAAATTTATTCAGCTAACGTTTCGACCCCACTATCTTCTCCAGAGTCGTGTTGATCCGCATTCATGGTCCACATCTGGTCGTTGTCGCCATGTGGACCTTTATCGTCGAATCGAGTCAAGTCTTCTAGAATGCACTACCTACGTTATGAGAACGACCCTAGTGTGGAAAATGGACTCGGCGGATCAATGCAACTCTAAAAGAAGCAGTGGCGCCGAAACATTAATCGAATAAAAGTTTTATAACGACCTTATGTTAGCTCAATGATCTGGAAAGATTTCGACTAGTCATGCTAAGGTTAGGAAAAATTGGTTTTTAAAATGTTGACCGTCACTGTATAATTGGCAGATATCATTATTCACTTCCATGCTATAGCACTCTAAGTTCCGCATGATGTTCTTGAGAATGTGAATGTGGTCATCTTACTTATTAAATGGGGAAAAAACTAGGACAAGGATCAGCTTGAAACTAAAGATATCTTATAACTGGGAAAACAAATTCAGCAAACCATTATCAAGCAGACAAAATAGGGTGAAGCATCAACGAATTGCCTATTTCAGGAGAATACGAGTCGTCAGACACAGAAGCAATGTTAAAGACGGTACGACTTCGTTTCGAGACGCACTTCGATATTTACGATAAACTCATCCTACTTGACTCCACAAATCCGTCGTGTGCCGGAATGAAGGCGTTGAAGTGCTATTTGAAGGAAACTAGAAATACAATCATAGCGGTTAGTTGCTTCATTTTGTTCTTTTTTGTTCTACTTGCAAATCTTTGAAACCAACAGTGACAGTAACTACTGATTTTGTTAGTCGTATATTAATAGTGGGAATGGAGAGTGAACGGAGGAAAAGTGAATGATCGAATAGCCGAACAATCGAGGAAATGAATTATTAAAAAGAAGATAGTGAAATTGGTCTGACTCGTCAAATTTCTTTACTCTGTGTGCTTTCCACTGATAAAACTTAGAACATTCTGTCGTAGCTGTGGTAGGATTTGAAAATGAAATATGGAAAAAAGTTACAGTAGTATGCATAAAGCTAAAAACGATAAAGCTCTCGGCGTTGATCAATCCCTGAAGGATGCGCCATGCATTCTACCTCATTAAGTATCGTTTGGAGGTGATTGAATGCATATCTGGCCATTACAATGACACGCGATGGCCTACTGATGTATCGAGCCAGTGTTGGTATCCGCTCTGGCGAGTCTGGTACCAATTTACCGACCCCGGTGGGATGGAAGGCTTGGTGAGTCACCGGCACAGGGGTCGATCCTACTTGTGTGTCGCAGGGCAACCACGACCTGCTCCACAAGCGCCCCTGACAGTATGCATGGTGAAGAAAAACCACTGCGCTATGAATTTCATAGAAATCTATACAAAGCTATACAAATATTTTTATCAGTAACGACAACAAAATTATGCTCTGCTTTACGTAACAACAAGGTTTTTAATCTAGAGAACAGTTATTTTAACGTCTTGGAATTTCAGCGTCTACAGAAACCTATCGGACTTCTAGATGCAACGATGCCATTCCTACAATCGATGCGTAAGCAGTACGCCAATTTTCCAGTAGTTTCATGGCCAACATTCGCCTCAATAGTACGTACCGATGTGAATCCGTTGACTGGAGAAGCACATTGTCGTCAATTGATACAACAGCTGCAGCTTATCGGAGAGGTATGCACGACAATGTTCACTCTGGAATCCGAATGGTCGTATTTAAAGTTCTTCGTTCTTTTTCTTTGAATAGTTTTAGTAGTTTTCCAGGAATATTGAGTGATTATAGGTAGTGTATCTGCGTGATGAAACAGCTGAGATGGATTATGTTGTGTTGAATCCAGAATGGCTTGGAACGCATATTATCGGTCAGCTGCTTAGCGCTGAGTTCCTTTCCAGGTGCAGGTAAGTCGCGCTTGGAAACAGTCTTCTTTGTTACGAGCTTTTGTGTTTTTTCTTGAGTTAATAACTCATAGTCTCCCATCAGCTATGGATGGGATGCAATAAGACAGCTGTGATGAAAGTTTCTTGAGTTAAACAGTCGAGAGTGAAAGTAAGATAACGTTCGGAGTGCTTTTTATGTGCCTTCTCTTTTATACTAGTTATTTATTCATTGTATTATCTTCTAATCGAGGAGTATATAATAATCGGAGGAAATGTTAGGCAGAGTAGCATAGTTGGGGAACTTTTCAGTAAATGGAAATATTTCTAAAGAAGGAATTCGTTGACAGTTACTCGGTGTCACTAAAGCCTTAACTCTGGGTTGTCAATTAATGCCGAACATAGATCCAAAGCTCTTCTGTTAATCACAGACGTCGTTGAAGCTTCTGTCTTTTGCACATTTTCTCTGCACTGGAATTTGGTGCTCTATGAATAACAGTGGTATACAATATAGTAGTCAGTATAGCACCGTCGAACTCTTTTCGCAGTCATATTTCAGAACAAAAGTGCAAGATTGAAGCAGGACTAGAGGGAATAAAGAAAGAATGGTGCAACTGGTATCAAAGTTTGACTGTTATAAATTGAGAAACTATAGCATCATTGCAGGATCAACGGCACATACTCACTGGAACACTTTGCGCCGATCTTCCCGGAAATTCCTGAACTAAGTGATCTACTGCGAATGCTGAATGTACTTCAGCTGTGCGCTCCAGCCGAGCCGGATTCAGAAGAAACATTTGAATTTCCTGCTTTTATACTCCTTAGCGAACCATCTGATGTTTGGATCCGCAACAAGTCGACGTATGTTTACGGAGGTGAGCGATCGATTTCTTCTTCCATCTAAAAAGTACTACAATATCAAGTCTGATGATCACCCTTGTACTCTCAATTCCTGGAGGTAACAACTTAGCATCATAGTGATTCAACGCAGTTAACGGCTTAACTATTCATATGGTATTATTTCTAAGGATTGTTCTCGAAATGTTGAATATCCACCATTTCCAACCTCCTATTCCTGTTTGAATAACATCAGGTAGAGTTTACATGCTGAGTGATGTACTAACAAAAAGAAATTACTATGTACTTTCCAGCGAGACGTTGAACTTTCAGGTTTTCTTTTACTTGCTTTGACATTCAGAGAAATATTGACAAGAAGACCTGTGAGCTCTAACCCAACGTTCATTCGACCGCTGTTTAGCAGGGTGGCCAAAACTTTCCCCCATGAAGCTCTTAGAGAGCTCTGCTAAACGGTTCCCAGGTCCTCAGTAGAAGTATTCATGGTCTGAGCTAATCGTAAGGAACGTTGCCGTGTCCTACGATTAGCTTTTGCGGCAGACTTTCCTTCTATAAAGCCAGTTGGTGGCCATTTGTTACTGGACTATCGAAAGTCCCTTATTGAAAAAGTGTTCATCAAATCGTCCTAATATTTTTTCTCAGAAGATTTTTGCCTAGAAAACTGCTTTCGAAATAACATACCCTGAACCTGGACATCAGCGAGTAATTAGGAATCACTTGGCGTATGGTGAAGTGTTTATAAAAGTTTATATTTGTAAGGTTCGGAAAAAACGGTCAAAGAGGTGTGGAAGAGAAAACTAATGAAGCTATACAAAAGTTATGCAAGTGGATTTTGCAGGAGTTCGCGTATATCCAATGCGAGGCATGGAGCGATCTCTCCAGAGTACTTTTCCGCGTATTCAAGTTGCACTACGGAGAAGCATGCACGACTTCCAGGTAAGGAATGATCGTCGAGATTGGTCACCATCGTCGAATTCAATATTGATGCAAGGCTTCGGAGAGCCACTTTGCTACTTTTAGGATCCGATGGATGCGGATTTAATCCAGTGGGCTGGATGTAGTAAAATGTCTTCTGGTCAAATGGAAGCTCTGGTGAGAATCCGTAACGATGCTGTCGAGGTGAGTATGGCTGCTATGAGAAAACTGCGATAATGATAAGTTTTAAGGTAAACCCCCCAACCGCTGCATCCGTGGTTGAGAGGTGTCCCTCAGTGTGCGGCGCAATCTGCGGGAGAGATTCATTTCCTAGGAGAGCTTCCTAGGTTAAGTTCGATGTTTCCGTCCACAAACCCAGTTCAGATTAAACCAATACCAATGCCAGTAATCACCACCGTATTAGTATCAAATTGCTCGCATGGCGGCAAATCTTCCTCTGATCCACAAAGGCAGCGACTGCCTGTGGTGGTGACGACCTGAGAAAGACTTCGTCTAGTCTAACCTCGGGACGTCGGAGAGCCACAATGGCTAAACTAGCAAATCTCCAGAGAATGGAAATTATGCTAGGCCTCGCCCAACCAGTGAAGACGGGCCATCCATAAATCCACGTTTATGGAAAAGATCGGTGGTTCATTTGCCATTCTCTTATAATGCTTTGTTGGAGAAATTAATACGTTGGAAATAATTTCAGATGTAATCATCTTTCTATCTTCCCCTTATTTTAAAGGTCCAAGTCCGTGGTCCATCCGAACGAGCCACATCATGTTTTTACTTCTTGGAAGACGTTGTGAATCTAGTCGAACAAACCGCTAGTGAAGTGGCACCAGGCATTGGACTTGAGCGACATTTCCTTAGTCCAAAATGTTTACAAGTACGGTATCAGCCTCTAACACTTGGAGCATAACTTTTTTATTATGTCATCTATATTTTATTTCATCTACACTCCGATATTATCCATACCTACATTTTTTATTTTTTCACTCACTTTTACTGAATGATCAAAAAACTTGCAGTGTTTTTCATGTGGTTGGGTGTAATGGCCAACTATTAAATGAACATTGAACAACTGTGGTGATGATTTAGGAACATCACAAAAATCCAGCCTCGTTTCCACCCGAGGCAATGATGGCTATGCAACAGCAAGAATCGCTTTCTGTAAAAGGAACACACGATGAGGAAGAACTCTTCACTGGTGATTTATTTTAAGACATATTTTTGTTTTCGTTCTCTTTCTATTCCATTTCAATTCATTTCTATCAGAGGCAAAAGGCGCTATAAGACACTTCTTAAAGGTGCACTGCAATACACATGTTTTCTTTGGTTCGATTTCACCACATTCCAAGCTAACAAAGTCCTCCATCTTTCCTAGGTCATCAAACTGCCACCAGACTAGTCTGCCAGGATAAAAACGCTAAATTGATTCGCTTATAAACTTTCGTGGATCACTTTATGGGTTAAATACGCACTCAATCTTATCTGCGATTCTACGAATGGAGTCAGATGCATGGCGCGTCTCTCAAGCGTTGACCAAAGGCGAAGGCTTTACCCTTACCTCGCGATTATTCGCATGCGCGTTCGAAAACAAGCAATAAAATAAATCGATTTGACAGAAAATATAGTTTGGAGGCATTGCTCTTGTTTGTTCTTTTGTCTTCCAAGAAATGTAGTTTGGACTTCCATTTCAAAGATTTCAGGTGTTAGCGAATGCAATAGTTTAAAGATAAAAAAAATCAATGGCACAAACTCTCAGAATGTTGACAAAGAATTCTCAAAAATTTTCTAACAAATAATGCCGCTTATAGATGTGGTGTGCTTCGGTTCTCGGGAGGTTGCACGTCTTCTGACGTTAGGAATTGATGTGGGAGTGGCCGACTTATCCATCACTACTCGTTGTGAACTCGCTGCATTGCTCGATCCGCCCGACGGAATGGGCAGGGACTGGTCAATACTGGCAGTCAAGTTGAGTTTGACTGACCAAGTACCAGAGGTAGGTGTATTTTTCAAAATAATTAGATTTACTGGTAAACCAAAGAAAGACTAGTTCACTGCTCACACCGTTCCGGACAGTAACTCTCACTTTCCAGGTTGATTCCACCGGACAGTCTTTGTCCCGAACCGATCAGCTACTAGCTGAATGGGCAATTCAGCAACCGGAGCATGCCACTGTTGGTCGTCTATGCGAAATTCTGGCTGAGCTAGGACGATCAGATGCTAGGGACACGCTCTACCGCACCGTCCCATTATATCTGTTCGCACCGCTAGAGGACACGGTACATCCAACTGATTGCGGCGATTCGGGTGTAGTATCATCTTGTCACTCCACTGGTAACCCAAGAACAAGCTCCATATCATGATAAAGGCCTGTGCGCTAGGAACGCTAAATTACGGGTCGATATCGTCGCTTATTTTTCTTTATTTTCTTTAGATGATCAGTCTTTCTTGATTCCCAAATATAGTTGTGCTAACATCCAAAGATGTTACATTTGTGTGTCTTATCAAAGCATCTAGAAAAGCGAAAATAATCATCCAAAGTTAATAGCTCTGTGATATCTATGGGGGGACCGATCCTTGTTTGTAGTAGGTTTCGGACGTATGAATTGCTTGTTCACAACTATCGTTCCGTAGCGGGTTGTTGTATAATTTTCAACGAATTACATTATTGCTTTGTAACCACTAATTAGTTATCGCTTTTTGTGATAGGCCGAATGGTTAAAAGGATTTAAGCATCATTTCCATCACTACTACCAAATTAACTAGTACGTGTGACGATGATTATGTGATACCAAATGAACCCAGTCATACTTTATTGTTAGCAGAGTATAAAGCACTGTATGTACATTCGGTTATATGTTAAATATATCAGAACCAACTCTAACAATTCATGTTGGTTTCTTATTTAATAAAAAATTTATCACATTTGTACAACGTGCACTTAATCTTCTTCGGAAAGGAAATGAGGAACTTGACCGATAATCTTATCAGTAAGAGGTATCTTTGATGGCTCATCAACAAAATCTTCTTCGGTTGAGGTCACATGGAGAGGAGAATGTAGTAGGTCATCAATAGATTTTGAACTACGTCTATTATAGTCAGTGATAATCCGTTGTAAGGCACGAAACCTTTTCATCTAAACCTTCAACCATTGGAAGTGACCCTCGTCCGCATTTGGAGAGCTCCCTTTTTTGGATGTGCTCGAATAAACGTTTGGGACAAAAACAGTAAAAAAATAAACAAAATAATTGGAAATACCACAATTAAAACAACAGACCTGTTTTTGAGTGTCCGTCCGTTCTTTTATGGCATAACAAAGTTTGTCAAGCTAAAATATAAAGTATAAACTTAACGAATATTTTCGCTGGCGATAGTAAGAACTATAAACGTGTAGCGAATGTCGCAGCAATGTATATGCAATGTGGGTACCTTAAGTCATCAATGGAAATCATGTTTTCCTAACCCTGTTTCAGCCCGGTGAAGCCCCTATATGAAGACAGCATAATCTCACCGCCTCATTGCTAACACAGTTGTTTTCCGAATTGAAAATAACGTCTTCCTCATGAAGGCACTTCTCTAATTCGTCCAGAGCATCATCAAGACGTCCTAAAAGTCTGAAATGTTTCACACAGGTAAAGGCCTTGTGTTATGAACGTTCACCATCTACACCTTCGGTAGTAAGAACTCTTATGACCAAGCTGCGCCGAATAACTGGAGGAGACATAGTGACATAGGAGAGCATCTGATGTGCTTCTTTCACCTTACCCTGCAAGAATTTCATCGGATATTTCCTGGCGTAATTCCATTTCCCGAAAGCTTTCTAGTTCAAGTATAAGATTAGAACAAAGATCATCTAATTCTTTGCGTTCAGCACTGAAGACCAATTGGTTCCAAGTGCTTCCTTTAAAACAGGCAGTAGTTAAACCAGTTGCACCTGTCAACTAATTCTTTGACAAGAAGAAATTACTACCTATCTTTTCAATTCTACATTTTTTTCTCCCCTTAACAAAGATGCACGTTTTCTGACCGAAATTCCTTCTATTAAACGCAATTGACTAACGTTTCGGTGCATTCACCTTCCTCGGAAATTTACCAAGGAAAGAAAACACGTTGACTAGTCATACCGAAATTAAGATAAAGTCAGTTTTCTAAACACCGTTATGCTCTGTGTTAGCTGATAACGATACTGGCTACTGCATAATGAATTATCCGGAAAACGAACAATTATCTACGGACAATCACTATCAACATCAGCCGTCCTGTATGAAATAGCACTACCGAGTGAGGATATTTCATTCGAGAGATGCACCACCGGACTCGACACGATGCGATAACGAAGACCCATACAGGAAGAAACAATTGTAGAGATTATTAACAACCTCGTGATTATCCTCGATTATCGAGGTTGTAGATTATCAACCTCGTGTAAGCTCATCAAAGAAGGAACACATATTGATTAGTGATACCGAGGTTCAAGGAAAGTCGGTTTCGAAACAATTGTAGAGAATTGACTTGGATCGATTCGGCTCAGAGGAAAGCGAAGGTGTCAAAACTCCAGCCGAATAGGGTTTTTTGTCAACCCCATGTCAGCTTATCCATAGAAAAATACACATTCATTAGTCACGCTGAGGTTAAAGTGAAGTCGCTTTTTGAAATTTCGGCAAGCTCCAGAAAATCAGAATTCGATGGCTGTAAGATAAAAGAGCTTCTATCCTATAGCCAAAGGTTTTAGATCCCAATACTTTGCACTGCAATTAATAAAGTTCATTTTGAGCTAAAATATGTTGGCCTAAACGTGGAAGTTATCCTCGCACCTTTTGGGTGGAAACCAACCGTTCTTCACCAAAATAACGCTGTTAAAAACTAAGAATACAGCAATCTTCCAGTACTACACCAGAGTGCAACCAATTATTACTGAACATGCATTCATCGTGTAAACGTACAAGCTTCAGTGCTAATGCGGCTGCAAAGGCGGCTGACCTGCTCGTGACTTCGCTCACATTCTTTTGCTTTGTAATGATCTTCATCAGCTTTCGAAAACCTCTTCGTTTTCCCTAAAATCCATACCAAAAACTATCAATCATTGCTGGCGAACATCAGCAACATTTACCTCCTTATAAAAAGCAGCTGCCAACTCGCACTCTCTGCTTTGCTCTTTAGAACTCCTTTGAAGTTTCCCGCTCACTTTCACTACCACATTCTTCCCAGTTGAAACTACAGACGAGCTCTCCGTCCTCGTCCCAATCAACAATAACCGGCCACATTGTAACATTCGAACACTATACTATACTATCATCGAACATGTTCACATATGGTTTACAAAATTGATGAAAGGAATGATTATGGGTCAAGCAGTTTCGTAGTCAGAAAAAAGGACTTGTAACAAATATTTATTGAATAAATTGTGTAAACAACAAGCAGATTTAATATTCTCCGCGAGCCAACTGGCGCCTCTGTTTCCTTTTTGATTCCTTTTTGGTTCTTGGAATATCATCTGAAGGCTTTGAAACAACGTCTTCCTTCTCAGTGAGAATCACCTCGATGTGACATGGCGAAGACATGTAAGCTAAAAACGTCAAATTGCCATAAAGCATACAACTGATGTCATCTCCTATTGCTAGTTCTACATTTAACCACATATTTTCACATTAAGAACAGAATCTAATAACGGAAAAACCGCAATAAACTACATCAGTGAGTGTTTACAATTAAAACTCTACCATAAGAAGGTGACATTTCTGCTTGATTGCCAGAATTCTTTAGAAAAAAGTAGGCGCAAAACGACAAATGTCGCTACGATCTATTAGGAACGAATACTGTTTTTGGTCAAGAGCTAGGAAAGATGTAGCATGATTATTTTACAACTATATGGAAATACTGATACTATCAAAAATAAAAAGGAAAGTTATATTCCTTCTTCTATCTCAGCAGAATACATCATCAAGCCAACCTCGATGCTAATACCTTAGCTTCCACAATTTTGAAACCGAAGGTCATTTAACTTCGGTAGTAAAATAACCAACATGTGTTTATATTGCTGCGCTATGGGGACTATGGCTCATTCGATAGATTATCCACTGAGGAAGATCCAGCTCGTTGCGCGACATAGATACCACCTCGAGAACACGAACAACTGTGGACCATCCACTCGGATCATCAACTCTGATGAAGATGAAACCATCAAAACGTCAACCGAATAAACATCTTTATCAACCTCGTGTAAGCTCAACAATATAAACACATGCTGATTAGTTTCCATAGTCATTTGAGAACGTTCACAGGAAAATCAAAATCTTCATAAAGAAATCTTTCCCTTTTCCAAGTAATCAGCGAGAAACGAAATTCGTCCTCACCGCACGTCAGGTTTGGCCAGTGGTTCAAATTCCAGAAATAGCACGAAATATCTTGCATTCCTCTTCTAAAATTTTCTATAACAAAGCACACCATCAGAACAGTAGTTGAGCGGCTGTATTTACCACCTTGTGGTGACTACGCGATAATAGCCCTTTGATAACGGTTGTTATTTAGCTGAATCCATCTGATATCGCTAGTCCATCTGATATTCAGCATCCTGGCGCACATGGTTGCGTTTTTGATTTCTGATTCGGAACTTTAAACTGTCTTCTATGCTAGCATGATATGGAATTCTTCAAGCATCACCGTTTCTATTTAATAAAATTGATCTTCGTCCAGCTTATATAGCACTCAATTTCCAAAGCGGAAGTTAGGTGAAGAATATGAACAAATCACAAATGATGTTATAGAACGAAATTCCAAGCTTGGATTTTTGGACAGCGTACACTCCTCATCTAAGTGTGGAAATGCTGCGGTTTCAAGATGAACTTCCCAACTACTGCAACTTCAACTGGTGGTGCTATTCTTCTCTCATTAAGGCATTTCTTCATTATTTCACTCAAGAGTTTGGCAAACCTGGTACGGTCATTTGCCTACGGCTCAGACACCTTCACACTGACGTATGAGCTTGAGAGTTTCGTGTTGCAAAAAGGACTTCCCTCTGTGGTTTTCAAGTTGTCATATTAAAAAAACTCCAGAAAATACCCATACAGATCCGCTAAAAACAAGTAAATAAAAAATAACTATCCGGATCTCGAAAAACGCGAGTATTGCAAGTAACCTCGATGTTTCAACAGTTTCCTAGAAGACCTACCTCAGAAAGCGAAACAAAGTGATGAAGGAAACATTATGTTATAATTAAAACTGAGCAAATCTCAAAATTACCCTTTAAATGTCTAAATGTCCCTAAAAAAGGAATACTACGCCAACAGTCGCAAGCAGGAAACGTTCACAAAAATGAACACGAGACTAACCCAGTAGGAAAGCCATACAAAAAAATTCAACATACGATTAATCCGTCCATGAGCACGGTATGTTCGTCGTCGCATTTTGGCAGCTCGTTGTACGACAATGTGATCCACAACAAGATGGTCCACATCCAAGCCTTTATACTCAGCGTTGCTTTCAGCGTTTCTAAATTATCAATCTTATAAAGCAAACTTTTTTTGTTTGCCCTCTACTACTTTTTTCACAACAGGGTATTATTTTTTGTACTTTCACAACATTGTGAAGAGTAACTACTATGATGCTGAGTTATTTACAAAACTTGGATCCCTGGCCACTGTCGAAACCGTGATTACCCTTCCGGGTCCAAGCGTTACCCAATGCATAGGCGAGGAATTGCTTTCATTTCTCTTAGCCACTCCAACTTTTGCAAATATCTCAGCATCAGTGTTATTCTACAAATCTTACACTTTGTCATAAGTATCCAGCAATGAACTCCCATGTCAAAATCCCAACTTTTCAAATTTTCCGCTAAAAAAATTCCTTATAACACACATGCGCACAAACTACTTTTAGTTCCGTAAACAAAAACAGCTCAAATAGGAACGTAGAAGGTTTTGTTCTGTCTAGTTCGCGTGTTCCGAAGGTCCCGGGCATTTTGGTATCCCATTGCATGTAACAGGAAAGCACTAATAGTGGTGGCAGCATCATTTGAACCGGTTAGGTAACAGAAATTTTCCTGAATGAAATCTCACTTCTTCGACTGTTTAAAATAAGAGAAATGAAAAAAAGTTTTGTGGGTTCCAAAAAATCGAATTTCATCGTTGTGGAATAATAAAGTTTCTACAGTGACGCTGAAGATTCGTAGGTTTCAATGGTTCTTATTTGATTTTTTGGAATTTGATACGAATGTCCAAAGTTGAACGACGCAGCGTTTTGTGACCTCGTACGAATGAAAATCTATTCATACCGGCCAAATTCTGAGTGTTGTAAAGGGATTCAAAAACCTCAGCTTATCAAAAGAAATCCGTATAATTCCCACGAACCGTATTTTGGAATACCTTTAAGGTAGCACGAAAATGATTAGGTACAACGGCCTCACAAATGCGCACAATAGCCTTACATATCCCACAAAAGTCAAAGCTGTAGAAAAACAACGTAGGAAAAAAGCAAAAAAACAAACGAAAAATACGTTGATTCCAAGTATTCACACGATAAAATACTTACTTCAAGAGGTCGAGAAGGAACTCGGCAGACTTCTTGGGCCAGCGACCTTGTGTGGTGTTCCACTGCTTACACTGTGCCTTTCGTCCAACTCCACCGTTGTAGCGAAGGAACGGAACGATCTCCTTCTTCTCCTTCACGTTCTCCAGAAAACGCTGTGCTCGTCTCAATGGCATATTGCGAAGAGCCATCGCTGCCTCGTGCGTGTTCTTAAAATGCACTCGGAGATCTGATCCACGAGCTTTGCACGATTTCGTGCTATTGTCGGGATTCTTCGTGTAATGGATCTTCGTCATCACAAAAGGATTACCTAAACGTAGTTAAAATGAGTCTATCCTTTGTAAGCACAACAAGCAAAGAGACAGACCCATTCTACGATAGTTGAAGTACGAAGAATGCACATATAATAAAACTTTAAAGCTCACATGCTAGCCCCAAATTTAAAAAGCGGTTGATTTAACGCACATTATAACTAACCACAAAGCTGCCTTAAGGTCAAAAAACTCAAAAGACGTAAAAAATCAAGAGACCTCCACTGGTAGAGTTTGGAATCCAATAAGTTAGTAGCGACAGAACAAGCTCGGTAATTCACAACGTAATCATTTTTTATTTATTGCCTATTGCCAAAGTATGATGTGTGAAACATAAGCAGAATGATGATGATATATTTACAAAGCTCCGGACAGCAGATGTCTCTGATGGAGACCGAAACTGTTATTTCCGTTTCCGGAGGCTAACGCGTTCACCACCACACCATGCGGGCCCATTAAACTCAGTAATTCTTGATAGAAAACTAAAACAATAAGCGAAATACAACCACAACGTTGCTGAGATATTTGCAAAACTCTGGACCGCAGGTGTCTATGGTGGGGAACGAACGCGCTATTATCCTTTCCGGGGAGTAACGCGTTCACCACCACACCATGCGGGTCCTTTGTTTCGCACGTCTCTCAGCTATATCTATCGATCTTTTTGCCACAGCAATCACCCGTCAGCGGGGTTGATCTGGGGAGCGCAAATCGGCATAGAACCCAGTTAAGCTATGGCTGTAGTTGAAATCACAATGTTTAACGTTTTGTTTTCTGCCTTCTATAATTTTCATGGCAGGTTATTAAGCGAAATACAACCACAACGTTGCTGAGATATTTGCAAAATTCTGGACCGCAGGTGTCTATGGTGGGGAACGAACGCGCTATTATCCTTTCCGGGGAGTAACGCGTTCACCACCACACCATGCGGGTCCTTTGTTTCGCACGTCTCTCAGCTATATCTATCGATCTTTCGATCGATATCGATCGATCTAATAGCGCGTTCGTTCCCCACCATAGACACCTGCGGTCCAGAGTTTTGCAAATATCTCAGCAACGTTGTGGTTGTATTTCGCTTAATAACCTGCCATGAAAATTATAGAAGGCAGAAAACAAAACGTTAAACATTGTGATTTCAACTACAGCCATAGCTTAACTGGGTTCTATGCCGATTTGCGCTCCCCAGATCAACCCCGCTGACGGGTGATTGCTGTGGCAAAAAGATCGATAGATATAGCTGAGAGACGTGCGAAACAAAGGACCCGCATGGTGTGGTGGTGAACGCGTTACTCCCCGGAAAGGATAATAGCGCGTTCGTTCCCCACCATAGACACCTGCGGTCCAGAGTTTTGCAAATATCTCAGCAACGTTGTGGTTGTATTTCGCTTAATAACCTGCCATGAAAATTATAGAAGGCAGAAAACAAAACGTTAAACATTAAAACAATAAGAATAAACGGTCCAACTACTAGCTTACTAACACTTAGTGATGTACCACACTGGCCTAAAAATCCCCAGAAAATGCACTTGGGACTACTTAACGATGGGTCCCATACAGAATTGCCTTTTGTTAACATGGGCATCTTGCCAGGTTTGTTTGCAGGTCATTGTGGATGCCCTTCGGATCAATTCATATCCCACTTTTTATTCTTTTCTGTATAAAAGTGTACGTTTACTAACTTGCAAGTTTGGTATTAAATTCCTCAATACAATCTTAACTTGGTGTTTCGCATTATTATTAGCGATAAGTGCCCAACAAGGTGCGTATGGCGCAGTGGTCGGAGGGGCTTTGCAATACACGTGGGATCGATCCCGGCGCCCGTGGCCCACCAAGCCCTCCGTTCCTCTGGGTTCGGCAGATTGGTACCAGAATTGTCTGGAAGAATAGTAGTACTGGCTCCAGACATCAGTAGGCCACCGCGAGTCATTGTAACTGCTAGATATGCATTCAGTGCCGAACAAAAGCAAAACTCTGTTTTAAATCTTGCATCTATTAAAACTCTGAATGCTTATCACTAAATATTCTCTTATTCTTTTGCTTAGTCCTTATACGTTCTTAGGTGCTATTCTAATGCCGTTCAGTTTCCAGATGATCAAAGCCATCCTCGTGATAAACAACCATGGGAAGCCTCGTTTGCTGAAGTTCTATCAGTTTTACACGGAAGAGATGCAACAGCAGATTGTCCGTGAGACATTTCAGCTCGTTTCGAAACGAGACGACAACGTTTGTAATTTTCTGGAAGGTGGCACGTTGATCGACGGTAATGACTATCGCCTAATTTATCGTCACTACGCCACGCTCTACTTTATCTTTTGTGTGGATTCATCCGAGAGCGAGCTTGGAATTCTGGATTTGATACAGGTGTTCGTCGAGACACTCGACAGGTGTTTCGAGAATGTCTGTGAGCTGGACTTGATCTTCCATGTTGATAAAGTGCATCACATTCTCGGCGAAATTGTCATGGGTGGAATGGTCTTGGAGACAAACATGAACGAGATATTGCTGAGAATACAGGAGCAGGAGAAGCTGCAAAAGGCCGAGGCCGGTATCGCAGCTGCACCGGCCAGGGCGGTGTCGGCTGTGAAGAGTATGAATTTACCACAACAGCTTAAAGACATCAAATTGCCTGATCTGCCATCCCTTTCGAATCTAAAGAATGCATTTTAAACACAGCCATTACGTCGGTTAAAAATTTTCATTTCGTACCACGAAAAGGATTAAGTTAGTTCCTAAAACTGCGCAATATCGGGACTACTTGTCCACCTGTAACTATTTTTTATGCGTTAAGGTTCTTAGGTAGTAAATTTGGGTATACAGTTAGTGGAGGCTTGAATACGTGCTCTATTTAGTAGGAGTTCTCATTCCCAGTAGTTTTGGTCTAAAAATTGGGTCTTGTAAATCTTGTAAAATAAGGACCCAGAGATTGGGGTTATTGCTGCTTCACTTACTCGTGACTTGATTGATAACCCTGGCTGTGTTTAAAATCTGACTTCCTTCTTCCACGGCGATGTATTACCCTGTTTTTGATCTCGTTTCTGTTTTGTAGAGCTATACTTCTTCGATAGTTATTTTCACCTTCTACTTTTTCATGAAATATTTAGTATTTATGACCATATTTTGTGCAGTTTATGTGAAGTTATATCTTAATTATGTAATAAATATTTATAGGAATTCCGTTGAAATGTTGAAGTGGAGGTGATGTCCTTTTCTTTCAATCCAGGCCCAAGCAGGATAAGTAGTCTAGAGCTGCATGGTTCACCTCTTTCAGGTAGTTTTCTTACTTAGTACTAGGGTGGTGCGAGTTTTGAATTTTTCGATAATCAAGTCCTACATTAGTATTTTAATGCGTTTAGAAAGAAACTTCTCATGTGGCTCTCCTATTCCACTACCTGGACGCTTTTCCCAACCAGATATGAGATGTTATGACCCAGAAGTACCGTTTTTCCCCGAACTCGGGCCTTATTCGGACGTGGGTATTTTTTAAAAGTAGTTTATAGAGGTGAATAATCAGTTCAGTTACTTAAACACCTTTAGTTCATTGATCAGGGAAATGGATACGATAACATCCAACGGTGTGAAGTTCCTGAAATCGTGCCATGCACGCTTCATCCTGGTATGTTGTTCGGTGTGTTATGCATAAAGTGCTTTTATTTATTTCTAAATGAACCGAATTATCTAATAAAATGCTGAATAGAAATTCACAACGAGAAGTTAGAGGCGCCCTGCAATACACATGGGGTCGATGCCAGTGCCCCAGGCCCGCCAAGCCCTCTATCTCTTCGGGGTCGATAAGTTGGTACCAGACTTGTTTGGGAGGATAGCAGCACTGGCTGGATACATCGGTAGGCCACCGTAATTCATTGTAAAAGC
The DNA here is from genome assembly GCA_900624975.1 of Angiostrongylus costaricensis. Classification (NCBI taxonomy): domain Eukaryota; kingdom Metazoa; phylum Nematoda; class Chromadorea; order Rhabditida; family Metastrongylidae; genus Angiostrongylus; species Angiostrongylus costaricensis. Next base: position 374,014 of record UYYA01003816.1, on the reverse strand, counting down.
CAGATATTCATTCATTCAGCCCCAGTGTTGCCTAAAGTCGGATGCATGGCGCATCCCTGATGGATTGGTCAACTCCGAGAGCTTTATCCTTTTTTTAAGCGTGTTGGAAGGTATTTTATCCATTCTTCAGGTGTATCTTGGTTTTTTTTTTGTTAAAACCCGTTCAGCCAACTATCTCGTTGTTTGACATAATGTGATCCATCAATTTTCACACAGTTTTCGTCTGTGTTTCCAGACAATCTCTATATTGATCTGCAAGACAATCCCACTTACGAAACAGAAGAGGTTCAATTCCAACATATCGCCGAATACAATTCCAATCCACCACCAGTTCCAGAAGTAGTAGAGAGTTCTGTACAACCGCCGACGGATGATATTTTACCAGGCAATGGAGTTTTTGTGGGTAAAAAGTTTTTTCGCTTGCTGTTTCAGATCGTTGTGAAGATTTTTAAAATGCATCGCAAAGATTCAGGAGGAAATCACTCACGCCCGATGTATTGATTGTGACAACGTAATCGATTCACGAGTTCCTAATCATGACAGTACATCATGTATGTCAAAGAAAAATTTCAGGTGAAATTTGCCAAATCTTTTCAGTTTTTATGGTATATCCAACATTTCTTTTAAAGAAATACTTGAATTTGTTAACTTTTTTGGTTACTGCCTGTTACAAGTTTTTACGGCAGGGTATTATCTACTGGAAAGGTTGGTTTAGGATACTGGAAAAGGTAATAGTGCGTTCGTTCTCAACCGCAGACACCTGCGGTCCAGTGTTTTGCAAATATCTCAGCACCATTGTTACTTCAATTTGCTTCTGCAACCATCACAGAGTGTGTGGTGCAGTGGTCGGAGGCGCCCTGCAATACACACGGGATCCATTTCCGTTCACCCGGACCACCAAGCCTTCCTTCCCTCCGGAGTTGGCAAAGAGGTACCAGACTTATATGGGAAGATAGCAGCACTGGCTCGATACATCGGTAGGCCATTTCGAGTCACTGTGAAGGTCAGATATGCATTCAGTCGTCTAATGCATTGTGCATCGCTAGTGATCAAAGCCGAGAGCTTTATCCACTTTTTATCCTCTACAACCATCATTGAAATTGCTGTTGTAAGAAAATGGTTTATCTAATGACTTCAAATAGATAGTACTACCGCAATAGCTAGAATTCTTCAAGTAGATTATGGAAGATCTACCTTACTACGTAAAATACTGCATTTACGACTTGCGGCTACCAATACTAGAAATCTTTTACTGGCTCTTTTTCTAGGAAATGATTATGCCGAAATTGATCCTTTAGGTGTTCTCAGTGCACTGCGTCGTTTAATTTCGAGCAGAATCTTAATGTGCACAAAATAGTTGAGCACACACGTCAGGTGAGAGGAATCTGTTCCCTCTTTTGTTTATTTTAATAAGTTTTTTCTTTCCTAAATTAGGTAATCCTTACGCATTTCTTTTCTTTTTCAGAATGACTATGTCTCTGGAACAAAGTGTGGGTTCTGTATCAGGCGTAAGAAAAAGGCTTTCCAACGGTACTGTGCTTACATAGCACATGTTAAATGTCACAGTAAACCGGACCAATATACATGTTCTTCGTGTTCTGAGGAATTTCCCTATTTCGTGCGTTTTAACTATTTTCGGATTAGATCAATGCGACCCTACCTGTTCTGCTCAGTTTTATTCGTCCTTCTCATTCCCGGTCAAATATGTTTGTAGAGGGCTCATCGCCTCACGGGTGCTCCAATGATGAGTTTCTCGAAATAAAAAGTTAATCTTTCGTTTCGCCTGCCTCTCAGCTAGTTCTATCGATCAGCGCCATCAGCAATCACCCATCAACGGGATTAATCTGGGGAGCCCACATCCGCATTGAACCCAGTTAAGCTGAGGCCGTAGTTGAAATCACAATGCTTTATATTTCATTTTCTGCCTACTGCAATTTTCACGGCAGGGTACTAGGCGAAATACAACCACAACGTTGCTGAGATATTTGCAAAACTCTGGACAACAGGTGTCTATGGTGGGGAACGAACGCGCTATTGTCATTTCCGGGGAGTAACGGGTTCACCACACCATGTGGGTCCTTCGTTTCGCCTGTCTCCCAGCTAGTTCTATCGATCAGCGCCATCATTCGCGCGTTCGTTCCCCACCATAGACACCTGCTGTCCAGAGTTTTGCAAATATCTCAGCAACGTTGTGGTTGTATTTCGCTTAGTACCCTGCCGTGAAAATTGTAGTAGGCAGAAAATGAAATGTAAAGCATTGTGATTTCAACTACAGCCTCAGCTTAACTGGGTTCAATACCGATGTGGGTTCCCCAGATTAATCCCGTTGATGGATGATTGCTGATGGCGCTGATCGATAGAACTAGCTGAGAGACAGGCGAAACGAAATAGTAATCTTTTTATTTCGGGAAACTCATCATTGGAACGCCCGTGTAACTCTGTGATTGAGTGTGCTATGCATGTAGACGTAGTTGCTGATCCGATTTAGCACACTGGGTCAACCAATACCGTCATCCCACCTAGTTCAAAAATTTAGTACTGTACTTGTTTGAGAGGGAAAAACCTACTTGTTCATCGAATACCTCTGGAAGTCACTGGATATGTTAAAGATGCATTAATTATCTGCTATGCCTAACGAAATCGAATGCTTGGCGTATTTCCAAGAAGTGGGTAGACACCAAAAACTGTGTCTTTCTATCCTTTAACACAGCGTCTACTTATGGTATTAACGTTACGGGTGCATGTTTTTTAGAGTATGTTTCGACGGCACCGCAGATTAGTTCATGAAGAGATGGATTTAGAAAACCTGCCTAGAAGTTTCTCAGCAGAGCTGGGATTCTGCCCTAAATGCTGCTCTTTAATTTCCCTAGACCAAGTAGAAATGCATCGTCTACTTCATCAACTTCATACGTAAGTGTACAAGTTTATCTACATGCAGTACACCGTATATTTCGTCTTTTAAGGAAAATTGATAGCAGGAAGTTGCGGACACCAAAGTGGAAAGAGAATTTACCCAATGAAATGAAATCTCGCGGTGATCTGCTGTCCGAAAAAGGAGTTGATGAAACCGCTAATCGCTCCACAGTCTCGCTTAAAGGACGACGGAAGACTTATGCGTGTAGCAAATGTGCAAAAATCTTCTGCCGTCCTTCGGAACTGCAGAGGCATTCTGTTGTACACTCCGGTGAGGATTACAGTTCCACTTTTTTATTAATTGTATGTGTGACTTTTTCCACTCAACAAATTATCTTCACCTTTGGAAACCTTCCACTTTTCTTCAACAAATCTGTCTGTGTAGGTCTTGTGTAATTTCCTATTCGTTTGTTCTAGTCTTTCAAGCGAGGTGGGAGACATTGCTAGACATGCCTTTTCATTACTACACACAGGGCTGCCTGTTTGAACCCACGCAGAACTAACCAATCCTGTTATCCGTTGATATTCATAGAGAAGACTAATATCGTTAAACAGTAACGTAATCCACACGTAAATCAGAAGGTCTTTGAGGATGGTGGATGCAAGTGGACGAATAAGTGAAGGGAGTGCAGGGAACCGTATAGTATGTGTTCTTGGGTCATGTAATAAATGAATGAATAGTATCTTTTTCATCTTATTACAGTCATCCGTCGACTTGGTCGGCTTTTTAGGTGGCTGTAAGGACGGAACTTTGACCGAAGTGAGGTTCAAATTCAGATACGTAATTTACGTTTCGTGAGCAATCTCGTTAGTATAGTAGTTCCCTTCAGAGTTCGTGCTTTTATAAAGTGCTCTATCTACATCTGCTGTTTCCGGTGTATGGGCAGCTGTTATTTTGTTGAAGATATATGTTAGACTATGTTGTGAAGGCAAAACACTTAGAAAGAATGAATTGCAAAGCAGGACTTAACTGGAATTTCGAAGCGTCAGTTTAAACCTTTTACGGCCTATGTTTATGTTAGTTGATTCTTCGATTTATTACCGAACACTGAAGAAAACACATTCTTTTCTAAGTCATTGAATGCCTTTTATTGGTGCACGATACTTTCAATACGATAAGTAGGCAATATTCCTATAAGTTCGAAGTATCTGTTTTGTTAAACAATGGCGTCGCTTACGATAATGCTTTAGCTCCGTAGTTTTATTTTCACCTTAAATCGTTTACTTTTGTGTGATTAGCCTTGTCTAGCATGTTGAGTATTCTCAGAAATAATGTAGAGTAGTAGTTTTCAAAGGCATTCCTACCGTCCTTTGTGCGTAGTAATGGTTGGTCCTTCCCTTCTCAGGACTTCGTTTCGGTTAGGCTTAGGATTACTGGCTGGATAGCTGCTATTAGCAGGATAAATTTCAGTGGTCTGTGTTGCTCAATTTTGAAATTTCATGACAGATGAAGAAAAAAAATAGTGAAGTCTTGGAAGCTACTCCGTAAATTTTGTGTCTATTCAAGATGTTGTAGCCTTTTCGTTTCCTTTGTATGGAGTTTCTAAAGCATTTTTCTAGAATAGTTCTATATCCATGGATATCGCACTATGTTTTCTGGCTTTCTTTTCATAACTTTGTGGATGTGTCTTTGTTTGCATCTTCGAAGGTCCGCGGACTAGTCGACGCAGTGCATAATTGGGAAGCCGATTCCTGTTTCCCATTGGAACCACTTTCTTTGTGAACTTAAATGCGGTCTTCATAACAGGCAGTCGTAGTTTTTCTTTGGATATTAACTGGTTTTACAGTACATAGCGAGTTATTAGGCCCTTAGAAGTCACCTTTTAGTAGGCAACTTTTCGCGTTTGATGAAAATTTTGCGTTTGGTGTCCTCTTTTGTATGTTGATATCTCAATAAAGAGTCGTTACTTCTATTCTGTTGGCGATTTCGTCTTCATCTTTAAGAATTACGCTATAAATCTTTTGAAAAAATTTCTGTAGCGGATAAGTCCTCGAATCTATCTATGGTTCCGCGTAATCAGTAACTCATTTCGTGTGCTACTTCGACGATATTTTCTGCCCAGAAGATCAAAAAGCATCCCTAAACAACGAGGCATCACTGGAGTATAAAGTAAAGAATGAAGGAGAGGTTGAGGAGAGAAAAGAAAAAGCGAGTGCAAACTTCCAATATTTTATTCTTTAATGCTCTCGCTAAAAATGACGAGGTTCAACAGAACATATATTTTAGAAGCTCCGCCGAAGTGGAAATGCGATATGTGTGATAACGTGTACGCCCACAAATCAGGTTTGGAGAGTCACAAGAAAGCTGTTCATGAACACCCACTAAAAATGCTCATTGATTGCAAACTTTGCTCACAAACGTTTAATAAGGTGCGTCCATAGAGGGATAAGTTCTAAAGTTCTGGTTTTTATTTAGCAATTGAAAATCAATGAAGAAAGATTATTCCAGAAATCGAATCTGTTTCGCCATATCAAGATGCAACATCCTCTTGAAGTGAAAAAGCCTGTACTCGATTGTCCAGAGTGTAACTGCGTGTTTGCTAACTATAGGACTCTCACCAGACATCGTAGGTCGGCGCATGGCACATGTATGTTGCAGCAGTGATAGCTTTTAGCGGTGTTATTGCCTCAATGCTCATCAAGCTCTCGTATGCGTAAAATATGAAGTGCTTTTTGTTTTACTCAATGTTTAATATGGTTAGAATGTGATTAAAACATTCTTTAAAACTAAACATACCGTTCAGCCTGCCTCCCTTCATTTCTCTGTAATGTCTGTGAGCGCTCCTTTCCAAAGGAATCGCGGTTACGCCGACACATGCTAGTGCATAACAATAACGATGCATCAAAACCATTTCCATGCAGTCGATGTCATAAGAGGTGGTCAACACTCGTTTCATGCGTTTTGTATTAGATCTGAAATAATTCCGACATTTGAGGTTCAATTTGAAATCTACTTTGAAGCTGCACATGGAGATTCATTCACGGAAAGATGTGGATGATCCAATTTTGACAAATCCAAAATGCCCAGTATGCATGAAGCATGTGAGTTCGACTGGTATAACTGAAAAGTTCATTACTTGTTCATGAGTTGATTTTCACGTTTGCATCTTAGCATCGCAACAAAAGACAAGAAACTTGCTCAGATACTTGGATGGGCCGTCTTCACTGGTTGTGCGGCCCAACATGTTCTCAGTTTTTTTCAAAGTTTTGCTGGTGTAATCATTGTGGTTCCTGGAGTCCTGAGGTCAATCAGACCAGAGTCTGCCCCAGGTCGCCACCACCACAGGCAGTGGCCGCCCGTGTGAGTCAGAGGGAGATTTTCCACCATGCAACTTGTTTAGTGCCAGGACGCTGACGGATCCTGGTATTGGTTTACTCTTAGCTGGGCTTCCTTATGAAAACACCGGACTTCTCAGCTTGGGAAACCCTGCCCAGGGGATGAGTTCGCCCGCTGCATATTGCAGCCCGGCACCCAGGAACACCTCCTAGCCTCGATGAGGCGATAAACCGTTGGGAGGAAGACGAAAAGCACTAAAAAGAGATGAAAAATTCAGCTGAGTTGGAATGATGGGCATAGGTGATGTGCTACTTTATTTCTTAAAATTTCTGAAATTTTGCAGTTGTCGTCTCGCAGTGCTTTGCGGAAACATATGTTAATTCACGAGTGCAATTACGAGTGCTTTATGTGCTTCCAGGTTTGTCATCATTGTTCTTTTTACAGTGTTAATTAACATAGGAAAAAGTTTTTTCTGAAGAAATTTTCCACTCTCCATCGTCTCGACAAACACCGCTGTGTTCCGCAGACATTACTGCATGAAGAGGTTGAAAGTCAGTTGACCGAACTTCTGGTCTCTTCCAGAAAACATCCTCATTCTGAAATTCGACAACCGCCCAAGTGAGACGTTCTTAATAGTTTTACCATTCACAGATCGTATCCGAGATTTCTTCTTTAGAAATTATCGCTGTCAACTTTGTCCCAATTCATTCTATTCTTTTCGAGCGTATAAAGAACACTGTTCCCAACATCAAGGACTGCGTCCTCATCTCTGCTGGACTTGCCACAAATCATTTCGAACTACTGGTCAGGTTCTCAGCCCTCTGTTTTGTGTAGTTTCAATAAACGTGATTGGACCATTTCCGTGTTTATGTTTTAAGAGTTACTTGAACTTCATAAGGAAGTTCATAATCGAGGACCTGTTTACTGCGAGTATTGTCCTGCAATCCTCCAAGGACGAAACCAGTATAGTCAACATGTACAGTCAATGCATCAATCGGAATCGGGAGTAACAAAGCACACTGGCGTTGAACTAACGGACAGAGTGCGTGTTTTGGATTATGCTCTGAAGGACAAGTAGTATTTTTGCTGAATAAATTTATTGTATCAATTATGATGAATTCGTAAGTACCAATAAGTTAGAACACACTGCAGTTGAACATTTCGGACGAATTAGTCCACTTAAAGGTCTAAAATTCCTTATTAAGGTTTGTGGTGCAGCATCAGTGCAGTCCTTCCCTGAACTAACAGGCCGTGAACTAGCTGAGGGTCTATTTAGAACACGAGCGCAGTCTGCAGATCGTAACGATCTAGATTTTCCTATCGGAAATAAATTGTCAAGTAAATTTTGAAGCCCTTTGTAGTTCATTTCGACTTGTTTTGTGACAACTCTGTTCATTTTTCTCATTAAGGAGAATTTAGATGATTTAGTCGTACCGGACGATAGAGCGGTTCGTTGCCAGGTATGCAAGCATCTTTATAACTCAATTTCCCATCTGGTGAACCACTGGATCGGGTACGTTGGTATCGTCTCTTTTGAATTTTTGGTCATGTTTTTGTTTATCTAATTGTTCTTTAGTTGTGGATTCGATCGTGATCACTCGTTCTGTGTGGTTGCTTGTCCACTATGTGCTCACTCATTAAATGGTGTTACGGTTGGCGTGGAACATATGAGAGAACATCATCCACATATTCTCAGCAATGTAGAAGGAAATAAAGTTGCTATAGAGCAGAGGTGATCAGAATTTATTTTTGGTAGCTATTTCTACCTTTTCGTTGGAGCTTTCAGCTACTGAATAGTGGGGAATAACCGTTCAGATTTTTATTTTGGAAAGTATTTTCTCCAATTGTTATCAGAGATTCTACCCACTATGGTGAATCCGTCCATCTCATCGAGCTTATAAAATACTAACTTGGATACTTGTACGGCCCATCCTCACTGGTTGTGCGGCCCCCAGCATATTCTCCGTTCTTTCCAATTTTGATGGTTTAGCCATTGTGTTTTCCTAGAGTCCCGGGGTCAGCCTGGCTAAAGTCTGCCGCAGGCCGTCACGACCACAAGCAGTTGCAGCGGTTGTGTATCAGAGAGAGATTTTCGACCATGCGACTAGTTTGGTACCTGGACGAAGGTGGATCCTGGTATTGGTTTACTCTTATCTGGACTTCCTGACGTAAACGCCAGACTTCCTCTCAGCATGGGAAACCCTGCCGGGTGGTGAATTCCTTCGCTGAACTTCGCAGCCCGACACCCAGGAACACCTCCTAGCCGCGACGAGGCTGTAAAACGTTGGGAGGAATTTGTAAAATACTTGATATAATTTATACCTATGGCTAAAAGTGAACTGCAAAGGCAGTCGCTTCAAACGTGTTCCTATAGCTCTATCGGCGAACTTATGAGAATCTGTTTACAAAAAAAGTCAAATTCGTAAGAGTTTTGCTGTGCATAATCATTCGTTGCTTTTTATTCAGAGAACAGAACACGTTCATTGAAGAGAACGAAGATTTCGGGTTTATCGAATCACAAGTGAAGACGTTAACACCAGAAAGAAGGCATAAATGTCAAGTCTGTGGTTCGTCGTTCAAGAAGCCGAGCGATTTAGTCAGGCATATTCGTGTTCACACTGGTATGCACACTACATTTGTATTGAATTTCATCTCGTATTTTTATATTTAACTCTCGAGGTCGATATAGCCTTTCAAATATCGATTTTCTTCTTTCAGGTGAAAGACCGTTTTCATGTGATATTTGTCAGCGTAGCTTCCGTGTTGCTAGCTCGTTGTATGCTCATGTACGAACTCACACGAGGTTACAAGCTGAGCATCCTTGTAGAGTTTGCGGAATTGTGAGTAACTTTGCGATCGTTTTTAGTACTTTACTTATCAGAGTTCCACTTGTAGGAGTTCTATTCTAAAAGTTCTCTTGCTTTACATCTGAGAATACACAACGGCGAGAAACCTCTACAATGCAAAGATTGCGACGCTACGTTTCGGTTAGTTGCCTGGATGCTGACTACATTTGTAGTACTGGACATGTTTTCACATATAATTTATACTTTCACCACTTTATTTTATCCAGAAACTCTTTCTATCAAATTTTCAGAACGAGTGCTGCACGTCGACAGCATGAAATCACCTGGCACGAAGCACCTGGTGGTCATAAATGCAAACGCTTCCCTTGTCATTATTGTAGCGCTTCTAAGAGGAAGAGAATTCGTGAAGAAAATGGTGCAGAGGTTACCTTTACTCTATTTTGCAAGAAATTTTTGTAACAGTAAAATAATGCCTAGTGGTTCGCCTCTTATGAGTTTTAAACCAATTCTACCATACGGGAAAAGACTAATGAAATCTTCTCATTATCTTGGTTGGAAAGTACTACATATATTTTTGTGAATGAGTTTCAGCAATCTTTGATATCTTCGTCAGATTCTGCAATCTGTGCACCTTTAATGTGTCCACCCGTGAAAGTCAGAACTCTGTTACCTGTAAAGCAGCTTCCTGCTGCCAACGTTAGGGTGCGAAAGTTTGCTTTTCCTACAGATGTACTCTTCACCGAAGCTTGTAGAAATATTTCGCTTCAGAGCGTCTCAATAAACTCCATTCAACCTAGACAATTTATTGAGACAGCGGCTCAAATTAGTTCCCTGCCGGCAAAGCCAATCAAGTTGTCAAGTGGGTCAGCGTTCTCAGCTTTGGTGAGATTCCTTCGATTTCATTTTTACGACTTTTATTCACTTAGCAGATTTCATTCGTATATGTTCCTTAACATTGTTTGGTAGTGTCTTTTATATTTTAGTGCTTTATTGATGGATTTCTTTGAAGTATACGGATTTTTAAGTAACTGAGTGCTAGTTTCCCATATATGAAAAGGGGAATGTCCGAAAAGTGGCAATGTTTCGTCCCTCATAATTAATGTTTTTTTATTCCACATTTTCTTTGCAGTTATATTGTATTTTGTTTTTATTTATTTTTTAAAAGTTATTTTCTTATGAGCTATAATTCCATTTTTTCGTCACAGTGATATTTTACAACCATAACAGTATTGAGATATTTGCTAGACGCCAGGTCGCAGGTGCCTGCGGTGGGGAACGAAAGCGCTATTACCCTTTCCGGAGGCTAACGCGTTCACCACCACACCATGCGGATCCTCCGTTTCGCTCGTCTCTCATATAGTTTTCTATCGGTCATATTTTATATTTCAGTTATATTAGTCATATTTTATGTTACATTCTGCTGCCTGCTGTTTTCTCATTATTGCAACATTTACACTAATTCGAACGTTTTCTCCGATTTAGGCAAAAGTTGCGGCAACCGAGCCATCCGAGGTTGAGTTCTTCATCACAGCGAGGCGTATATCACATGTTGAGTATTCCGTGACGTTCTCCAAATTGAAGCCGAAATCTATTCGATCTAAGGTAAGGACATATTAAAATTGTTTTCAATCAATCAATGCTTTGCACTTTTCAGGTTGATACAACAGTTAGTCTAAGTGCCAGTTTATTACTCGATTCAGCGTCAAGGAATGCTTCTCTTCAACTCACTCTTGGGGATTCACAAATCCTTAGTGTTTCATGTGCTGGTGTTGTGAAAGCGTTACAAAGTGGTGACTTCGGTATGTTAACGGTTGACATTCAGTTGTAGTATAAAGTCATAAATTTTGAACTGTTTATGAATATAGGGAATACTACACATTTTAAGATGGTGCTTCGTTTAAATACGTATTTAAAGAAGAGCTTCGAGTATGTTAATAGACCTTGTCCACCTTTTTTTGTTGTTGTCTTCTTTGTTACTTGTTGTTTGTCCCAGTCAGTTGGGTGGCTAAAAGGATTAACTGCAAGAACGAGACCGATTAGGTTCCGTGTACAACTCCATAATTGTCCAAACATTGGTATTATGGGAGCGACGTTGTCAACAGGCTTCAAGTATCATTTAAAAGTTCGTTGGTTACGTTTGGATTGTTATGCACCCTTACCTAAATATTTAGATAATCCGTCTTAATCGCTCGTATGGATGTGGGCACATTTCCCATTATACTGTTATTTTGCTTGTCGGACGGGGGTTTTTTCTTTCTCTAGAGTCCTGAATTAATTGTGAGGAGACATTCCCACAAAAAAGCAGCCGTGTAGTCTTACGGATCATAGGAAGATTTACCGCATTGGGACCAGGTTTCTTATGGGATGTCAGCTAACCATGACTGAAGTGTACTGCTTTCTGGGATTCCTAATGTGAATGATGTCCTGCTCTTTTTCTAACTTAGGTGGCGCTTTTAGAATGTGAACCCTTGCTGCGCTATGCAGTTCATCACACAGAGTGATTCCCTTGCCATGCTATAAGCAACTGTGCTGGAGTATATATAAGAACTTTACAAATTTTCACCTTTTTTTACTCTAAATTTCTAATGATCGTAAATTCCATGTGGAACTGCGGTTTAGGCGAAATATTCTTCATTTTTCTTCTGTGTTTGAATATTTCATTATCATGTCATACTTTTGTTTGTTCCTTGAGGCTTTATTCAAGTAAATTGGAAAAATGATTGTTGCAAGGTCTCAACAGATAGATTGTTTCAGTGGTGATGCGAGCTCGTCCTGCAGATCCAAACTGCCCTAGTGTTGTTGAGTTATTAACGTCTCCTGAAGTTGTTGAATTCATTAGGAGGTAGGGAAAAGGGGTGTTCTACTTTTTATAGTTTTTTCCTATTTTTTGTCCTCCTTATTCTTTATATTTGTGGTAACGTTGTGATTTCAGGTGTGATATTTGTGAAGTAGATCTGAGCACGAAAGAAGCTAGCGACGCTCACTTCTTGTCTGAGGATCACGAGACTGCCCAAGTAAGCTGCTCCTTCGAGCACATTAGTACTCTTTTAGTTGTCTTCCCAACACTTTTTTAGAAGTTTGCGAACTGCATATGTTGTAAATATGAAAAGATAAATAAAATATTGAATTGCAGTTAACACTTCCTCTACCCACTGCTGTTCACAGTACTCTTGAGGATTCCATGCTACCCATGGCCGCTATACCGTTGCAGAGGTTTTTGTTTTCACAGTTTTGATTAACTTCCACTAATATGTCCAGCGTCATAACTTTCTTTTCCTTTCAGTTATTGTGAAGTTTTGTGCATTTCAGAAAAGACGAGCGAACTGATTTCACATGTAAATTATGTGGACGGAAATTTCTTGATATGGAACCTTTGGTGGCACATATTCGCTTAGAGCACGAGCGTGATCATCCACAAGGAATCACCCGTCCAGTAGCTAGAACCGCTCCAATTCATTGATTTCTCCTCAAATTGATTCTTCTGCTGCAAGTATTGTAATTGCTGTGATATGAGGTTTTTTCCTGATATCGCTTTTTATAGCTCTATATCTTTTTATTTTACAGGTTACCATTGTTTAATTGGTTCGTGTTTGAAAATGAGCTTTAAAGATTGCTTTCTTAAGTATATACTAAGGAATGTTTCTTTGAGATGTTATTGAAAATACAGAGTTCTACTTTGCTGGATTTACGTAACATATTGGCCGTGCGAAGGTGACCTGTTTGTTCAACTGTTGAATCGTAGTAGGACATTACAAAGTTATTGAAGAACTTACTGTCGGGACAAGTACAACTAGAGAGCGCGATAACACCATGCTGTTCAGAAGTCATGCTTTTCTGCGTGTACCAACATCATCAGAGAAGGCGTCCAAATACTCACTTCCAACGAAAGAAACAGAAACGGTGGTAGTGTATAGCCTGATAAGCTCAATCTTTTTCGTTTTTCATGTTTCCTTTAAAGGAAGTGAATACTTCCTGGTTACTAGTAAGATGGACTGAGAGCGATGGATTTAAAAGCAATGCGTAAACGTTTGTGTAGCTGTTACTGGACGCACTGTGCAATAATTGCAGTACACTGAGAGGATATCATTATGAGATCAGCGCCAGCGATTTGCTTTGATGGAATCTGTCAATGAGGCGTTAACTGGAATGATTTTCGATTCTCTTTGGAGTAGCAGCTTAATTCTTAACACTAAATCTAAGCGTTAACATAAACTGGTTCTGCCTAGTTTATTTCCGTTGGAGTACTTACTAGACGAATACTGAGATAGTCGAGAAATGGCGGAAACTCGGTTAGATTATTGAAGTGTTGTAAATGATCAAGCGTTTTGAGTTCATTAGAATTGTGATGCGCTTATATGAAATGGTTTTTCAGCTGAAGCATCCGAAAGAGAATTTTTCCGGTTAGACCCAATTATTTCTCAGTACTACTATTAAAGGATAAATCTCTCGGTATTGATCAATCCCTGAGGGATGCGCCATGCATTCAAGTTCATTAAGCATAATTTTGAGGTGATTCGATGCATATATGTCCCTTACAATGACTCACGGTGACTTACCGATGTATCGAGCCAGTGCTGCTATCCTTCCAGACGTCTGGTACTAATTTGCCGACCCGAACGGATGGAAGGCTTGGGAGGCCATGGACGCGGGCTCGCTTCCAAATGTGTGTTGCAAGGTTCCTCCCACCACTGCGCCACACGCTCGCCTCAGTACAACGATTACAACGAAAAGTAGATTTGTGAGCGAAAGGTGGAGCCTCGTAGAAAGAATATAATCGGAATTGCACCCATTCCACCTATGAAAAACATTGTAGAAATTGAATAGGTTGTAATTGTACTGCTTGCTTTCTTGCTCCACTTTCTCTTCGTTTGTAATCGAGCACGTTGTTTTGCCCCGATTTTATGCTTGCATTCGCTGGACCACTTAATTCTTCAAAATGTGCTACTCGTAGGGAAGTATTTTTATCTAACTTCTTAAGAAGTTGAAGTTTCCTGAATATCTGGTTTACATAAGAGTGTTCCATCCCGCAATACGTTTATGTTTATAGATATATAGTGGTTAAGTGTCAAAACAATTATGAGATTAACTAGCCGGCATATGGTTTTTGCCGTTCGCCAGCCTTTCATGAAGGACCAGGTGTGAAGATGGCTCCATACGGGAGGGATTACGGTGGCGTCAGCTGCTCGATAGTTTGTCCAGCTTCTTAGCTGCCGTTCCTGGTCATGTCAAGTGCAGGTGTTAATGACGGAAATTTGACCCTACTCGTTGTGATGAACATGATTCATACGAATAGAGAATTTCTAGAAAGAGAAAAAGGGAAGGAAAATGATAGCCATTGCAGGTCGAAAGCTAATGAAACAATGATGCCGATAAAGAGAGACTATTATTGATTGCATTGGGACATCAGTTTTCAGCACTTTTCAAAGTTGAAAGAATATAGAGGCAATAAAAATCGGAAAGAAAGTGGCACTAAGTAGAAGAGCAGTATTGTAAGGAATAAAAAAAATAGATCGTGGAGCAGAAGAAAATTTCAGTGGCCAATAAATGTTAGATTTATTTTTGCTAATAATCAAACGAAGCAGCATTATATCTTTGGATTTAAGTTTACTATCATTCATCTTCGTATGGATAAAGTAGCTTCACCGGAGTTTCGAACTCCCATATGCCTGCACAAATATGCCATCTAGTGGCGCTGCGCTTTTCGTTTGTGTTGTTTGCAAACATTTCAGCCATTAAAAACTAGAAGAAGGAAATCATTTATAAAGAAAAATTACGACGTTTACTTTAAGAAAGTGCCCGAACATTCTCATCCACATTATCAGGAACCGCGACAGTGTGACCTATGCACAAATGATGGGTATTGATTAGTAAATGAACGCGAGCATCACTGGTTAGTTGGAGAGAAGCATCTTAGTTTACTTGTTGTTTACTCTTTTCTTCTACAGGCTGATTTAGTTCCTCGACGTCAGGCTCGAATACTCGTTATAAGTTGGAATTTGATTTTACAAGTGTCGATGATCACTACTTACTGTATTCCTCTCGTTCATCTACAGAAAGCATTTTCATGTCGTGGTTCAACTTACCTCTTGTACGGTGCCTTTTTAACCCACAACTGGCAATTTACGAGAAGATTTTTCATTCTGTTTCATGAGTCACTATTTAACCTACATATATAACCATAAGATAGTGGTGAACGCTATGCTGACCTATGTATGTGTATGTGTGCGTGTGTTTCTATGTTGACCAGCACATCCGGGTCTTCCGGACGTCGGCAAATCTCTTAGTTGCTCTCTATGTCATCGGTAGATCTCCCAGGCGTCGTTCGTCGTGTTCGTCGGCCGCTCGAAATGCTGTCCCACTTCCGACCTCGTCTATTTGCGATAGCATTAGCAAAACAACGACTTAACGCCATTGTGAGGTGAAGAGAAGATGCACACGGCTACCAACGGATCAACAGCCGTTGACTTACCATATCCTACAGATAAACACTACTCTGGACTGAACATGAGCAAACTTTCGACGCTCGAACAGATAGCTTGTATGCTGTAATGATAAACATGCAGTGGTTTAATCTAAAAACCCCAAAGATTAGGTGACACGGTCTTTACTTCGATTATTACTTAAGTGCATTTTGAAGATTTTTCTTGTTTGTCTTCTATTTTTCGAGGTTCTATTAATGTATTGACTACTGCTGACTATATTAAGTATCGCCTGAACTAGTTGAATAAGTGCCAAGTTCTTAATATGAGAACATGTTTCTCAATGGCTTTCGGAGGACGAATTAGAAAAAAATTGAAACGGTCGAAGAACGAAAAAATGGAAAGATTGCGAAGCAGACAACGTGTATTTTTCCTATAGTGTAAGAGTGCCTAGGATTTTGGAAGCAGCTGAAAAATATCCTCGCACCTGCTTCATAACCTATAATACGACTCGTCTCAAAGTTCAGCGAATACTAGCAAAATTTCCATTCCTCTCTGTCTTGCGTTGGAGCAGTCCGGTTGTCTCTGTTGGCTGGTGGAGTAGACTATGGTCCACATTCATGGTACGCTTTCCTTTACCTTGACCGTTTTTAGAATTAAATTACCCATGGGTGGCTCGTGGGGACCTTCCACAGTACAAATTTTACTCTTCATTGGAGCTTTGGATTGGAATGTCGACCACGTCGTTCAGAGTGATCTGTTGTTGGGGTTATGAGCTCCTCCAACTTCTTGCTGTGCGTTTGTATTTCGACAATCTAGAGCACTCTCAATGGTTGCTATTATCTTACCATCTGGCAGTGAAATGAACTGTTGGTGGGCAAAATTTAAAAATACTGTAGAGTTCCTAAACAGCGTCCTGTGATTTGCTTCAAATGTTGGACAATAAGAACTTCGTTGTAAAGCCAGTTCCACAAATGCTATGATTCATACCGTGGATGAAGATTAAGTGGTAAATTGATAAATAAGAAAAAGAAAGAGCCCGAGGTTCTTTACTGCAAGTTTCTGTTTTGTTTTCTAAGCATATTTTCCCTGATTCTTTGAGATTCCATGTCTGTAAGTGATTTCGATTTCTTATAAACACAAGTTATCGTTACAGAGATTCGAAAGGGTCTTAAAATTCAGAATTCGTTATAATTACTCTTTAACCCTGAATGGGTTATGTTTCCACTTAGCATAAGGATCTTCTATAAAAAAGGACCCTTGAAGCGCAGTGGTTGCGGGTAGTTTAAAATGCACATGTGGTAGTTGGTTCGACCCGGCGTCACATCGCTAGGACTCTGCAAGCTATTGTATAGGCCAGATATGCGTTCATTCACCTCTACGATTCTACGAATGGAGTTGGATACATGGCGCGCCGTCAAAGAATTGGTGAGGGCCATCGCTTATCCTCTATTCTTTTATATTAACTACGTAACAATATAAATGTAATACTGCGGGGCAGTCGATTATTCGAATAAAAGCGATTATTCGAGCACTTATCGATGTGATTATTCGCACTTATCAGTGGCGAATCTTTGTCGGCGTCGAGTTCATCAGGTTCGCGCCGCGACGGCGTCGTACGCGCTTCAGTGCGTTCGTGCAAGGCCGACCGCTCGTTCGGCTCGCCTCTTCTCAATCCGAGTATCCCATCCTGGTCATCGCCTTTATTCAGTTCTTAATCTCATCACTTCGTGTTTCTGTATGCTCTCAGAGACGCTCACTATACGGTTCTAACAAAGCAACAGTTTTCGCTCTTCTGTCTTCGACGAAACCCAGAAACACAAAGCTGTGGTATTTTTATGCTGAGTATGACCATAAAATACTATTATTTTAGTGGTTTATGAATTAATGCAGTATTATAGACATTCGCTAGAAGCTGTGGTCCCGTACTCTGTCAGAAGTCTATCTTTTAAGTGCCACACTTAAGTATTTTACTAAAGAATTTACTAAACCTTAAGACTTCGCGAAAATATTTCAATACTTTACCTTTTACTTTAATTTTAGGCTTATAAGTTAGATTACACCGATTATTTCATATGTTAGGCTCGCATGGCGCACTGCCGCAGCCGCCCTGCAACACACAAGTGGAATCCATCCCAGCGTCCATGGCCCACCAAGCCTGCCATCCCTCCGGGGTCGGCAAATTGGCACCAGACTTGTCTGGGAGGATAACAGCATTGGCTCGATACATCGGTAGGCCACCGCGAGTCATTGTAAAAGCCAGATATGCATCCAATCACCTCCAACGATACTCAATGAAGTCGAATGCATGGCGCATCTCTCAGGGTTTGATTAAGGCCGAGAGCTTTTATCCTTTATTTTATATATTGATGTCATCTACTGTATATTTCTATCCAATTCATTGTTCTCGGTCCTGCTTTGACTGAACTTTTTGTCCGTTCTTATTTTATTCCTTGTTTTCACTTTATTCACTCTTTTCTGGTGGATTTATTCAAATCGCATTTCTAGTTGTTTTATTAATGAACGTCCCTACTCCATGAATAAAATCCACCACCCGATCCTGTCTTTTCGCCTTTGATTCTTTCACTTCTTAGTGCCGTTAAACCCTCTTTGGTCTTGCTTTCTTCAACTCTTCCACATCGATAACAATTCGTTCGAGGCCACACAGTGCAGTACAGTATTTGCCAATACTCAGTGCTTTGCACCTCCGACTGTGCAGGAGACGATCGTAGACCGCGGTGCCGGCGATCTGCAGACGGGACTACGACGTCGGCGACCGCGCTCCTGGGCGCGGTTAGCCAATGAGTGTCGGCGGGGGCGGGACCGTAGGCGGTGGCGTCGTGAAGACGGTAGCCGTCGTTGTGTAGTGTCATCATCGTGAAAGATGTCGCTACCTTATCCTTACTATTTGGCGAATCAAGAACAAATTCGATCCTGTATGACAGCAATGTCAACACCAAGCAGGTATAACTACCGTATGTCGATCAATTTATGTGGTTTTTTCGATAACGAATGAGTTCTTTGTTACTTTTGAGCTGATGTGTTACGATTGACTGTCGAAATAAATGTTTCCGCTGTCCAATGAGTTTGTCATTCAGCTCCGGTCTCAACAATAACTTCTCCATCGAGAACATTCTCTCAGCTCGTCTACCATTTTCGTTACCACATGTCCCCATGACATCACAAATGTTTCATCCCGCAACACATTGGTCAATAGCAGCTTACCCCTTTCTTCGTAAGTGGTTTCTTATACGTGAATAATTTTCTCCCCTTCAACCAGTTCATTATTTATCTTCACTACTGTTAGTAATACTATAATCACTTCGTATTTTTGTTGAGCAAACACGAGGTGTTATTATTCTTTGTTCACGATTAAGCTGACGTTTCGGCGGATTTCGCCTTCCTCAGATTGCTCAACAAAAATACGAAGAAAATCACTTGATCAATGCCGAGGTTAATAGAAAGTCGGTCGTGGCAGTTACTATAATCACTGCTGCTATCACTACAATTACTACTGCCTTAGAACAGAACCCTTAATAGACGACGTGCATAGGATCTAACTCATCATCACCAACTTACACCATAACCCTGCTATTCAGGCTTTCCTAGCTCTATGTTTAAGAATAGATAGTCGTAATATCTTCGATAAAATGTTTCCTAGTCAGAAACTCATTCCTCGCTTGTGAAGTGGGAGTGGGAGTGTTTGTAATATTAATATTTTCTAAAACTAACTTATCAGACCGTTTTTCACAGCAAAAACCGTATCGGTGCAGAAAAACAACATTTGTCTGAAGTGAAAGAACTTACTAGAAAGCTTTCAGTATCACCTTAGCAACAGCAAAACTATTGATAGTAAAACTGTGACTACCACTTTGCTGATTTATCATTGAATTTCCCCATAATCTCCTATTTAAATATTTTTATTGTTAACTAATATCGATTTAAATCTACACAAAATGTTTTTAATTGACATTAATACTATTATTTTAAATAGGTCGGATTAAGCATTCTTCACACTCGCTTTCACACCGTACCCGTTCATATTTGAAAAGCATAGAATTGCCCTTGAAAAAATTGGAAAAGCTGCTAAGTAGCCTAAACTCGTTTTGATTTTGATTAGAATCTTTTTTTGTCGCCCCCAACTCAAACAGCGCTTTATTCCGATGACTTTCTTTCACATCATAGTGGCAGAGCGCAACTGAAAAGAACATTTGGCGGAATCCATGATCGATGTAGTGGAATACTGCTAAGAAGTCACTAAACTAGTACGATACGATTGTCTTATACGGATGATCGGTTGAATGTCTGCGTGTAATCCGTCTTTGGTGGCGCGACTACTGTAGGTGGTTGGCGGACTGGATGGTCGATCGCACTGCTGCCATTCCGCCTCCCGTTCGTTCGGTCGGCCCTCCATCCTGCTACTTACAATGGTCTCTGTTTGCCAAAGCGCACAGCGGGATGGAATACACCGCTGTTCTTCAACACTAGACGACGAATTACAAGAGCAAATGTACTCACAATTGTACTGAGTGAATGTGATCAGATTATAGAATAGAATATTCTAGAGAAAAGTTACCTGGCACCTTCTTCGATTATTGGGAAAGAACGGTACTGATAAGAACGATTTACTTGGCTATGTTCTTGACGTGTTTGTCTTCATCAGAGACGGATCGATCCGAGTCGACGGTCCACTGATGGTCGTTCACGCGATGTGGTTCATTTTCTTGGTAGTGTGAGGAGCTCCTTTTAAGCGAAACGGGTTGTAACATGAAAAAAGCCACCAGAAAGGCAACCCTCAGAAATTGATCCGTAATTGTCAATCAACAATACCAATTCACTTGTTGGTTTGGCTTAGAATTTCAAAGTAGCTTTCTTTGAGAGATCATGAGGCAGAAAATTAACAAGAGAGAAGTATATGCAGTTAAAAATGGTTTTCAAAGTGAATACTCGAAGTCCGTTTACGATTGTGATCTTCAAGAAGGAAATTTTCGTCAGCTGGAACCACTCTCGTTTTGTTTTTTTTCTTTTCCTTTGATGTTCTTGTTCCATCACATCCCTTTCCAAAGGTATTCAGTTTAATTCGTTCGCTCAAGGGACACTGGGAAAGCCTGGCTCCCAAATATTTGGAGTTTTTGGAAAGAGAGTAGTTTTATAATGCTGAGATATTGGCAAAACTCCGGACCGCAAGTGTATGCGGTGGGGAACGAACGCGCGCTATTGTCCTTTCCGGAGAGTAGCGCACTTCACCACCACACTATCCGGGTCCTTCGTTTTGCCTGTCTCTTAGCTAGTTCTATTGATCTTTTGCCATCAGCAATCACCCGTCAACGGGATTGAGAGTAGTTTTATTTTTTTTTTTCAGAGAAGACTAAGAGCCTATTTGTCGGCGGTGCCTCCGAACCGTCTTTCAATTATTCATCATTTGATTTCAGGCTTTTGCTAAATTAGAAAGAAAAGTACGATTTTCGTTTATGCGAAAACACAAACTGTTACATGAAAATGACCACTTTAATTCATACGGTATAGAGGATCCGGCGCAAAAGAGATATGGTCCCTCAATATTCTGAATCCATCCTTGTCTTTGGGAAACTTCATAGTCGGTTTTGATTGCCATTTCACTACCGATCCGTCAATGGTAGGTGTTTTTAGCACAACGGTCAGAGATCAGGCAGGATTGAGTGATGGATCACTGGACGCACGTTTTTTAACCTAAGTGATTTTTGCTCTTTCTACTGATGTGTTTGCTGAGTCAGTTACATTTCTCTTTGGTTCCTAACCGTTGCGCTCTTTTCTGTTCATTGTTAACATAGCCAAAGAATGAAAATTCTAAAGAGTGCTTATCAAACTATGCGTAAATAGTAATTCAGTTCAACAGCATAGTGCCGTTCAGGAATTCACCTTAGAACTCCTGCAGTGGCAAATTGTTCAAAGTGTAGTCTACTGGTTGAAGGTGCCTTACGGCGCACACGTTGTCATGAGTTCAATCTAGCGCCCTGAGTTGCCCAAGCCTTCCATACGTCCATAACCGGCAAATTGGTATCATACTTGTCTTGAAAAACAGCACTATTGACTTAATACATCGGTTGGTTACCTAAATATTATATAAGCCGAATTTGCATCCAATCACCTCTAACGACCCTTAATGAATTCTAATCCATGGTGCATTTATGGAATGATCGGCTTCAGAACGCTTTTTCCCTTTTTATCCTACGGTAAAATATGCAGAAGTGGAGCTCGCTGAGCACGATGAGACTGAACGAATATCTCAATTAACTGGTTCACTTTTGATGAGAAAAACCTTAGAATGTTGCTTGTATAGCTCGATTCAAAAATTGATCACTAATCTATTTATCACAGGTGAATTGCAGACATCGTTTTGGTTACAACGTCAAACATTCTGCACTTTATCCTTTTTTTTATCTTTTTACCAAAAAATATGTTTGTGTTATTCCTATCAGATCCCACGTTCTTTTCACTTTTTAGAGAGCTCCTTTCCAACTATAAAAGTCACAAACACAATCAATATTCAATCAATAATTGAACAACTGGGCATTAATCGTTTCCCTGGTTGTCATGACATCTATGTGTAGCTCATTTTTTGGATTTACAAACGTTGGTCGCTTCACCATTCTGCTTTTAGACCATGGTCTCGTGCACACACCAATTGTCACCTCTTTCTTGCCTTCATTTCACTTCGGTGGTAAAAGAAAACGTAGACATCGTACGATTTTTTCAGAGGAGCAACTTCAGGTCAGTGAACTTTGTCAGGATGCTGTCCTACTGGTGTGGGCCCGCACCAGCCTTCTTTTATTAACGATGTTTGAGCGTTCTATATAGGTATTGGAAGCGACATTCACAGAAACTCACTATCCTGATGTTTCGTTACGAGAGAAATTAGCTATACAATGTGATCTTAAAGAGGAACGGGTAGAGGTAGGCAAAATTTTGTTTTCTATTGGCGTGACTTTCGTAAGAAATCACTCTCCAGATTTTGCATATTTCCTTAAAAATAACTATGGATCCTTCACATTAAGGTTTAAAGCCACTCGCTTTTTGAATGAAAGTAATTGGTCATAATGGTTGATTGTAGAGGAAACTTTTAAACATGAAAAGTTACTTAAGTCCCTTTCCTTAGATTACGATTTTAGGAACGGTGAAAAGAATAAGTTTATAGGCTGCTAACACGCTCAAACTGTTTTCCATCCGTAAATTACCGCTTGCTTTCCTCTTTTAGGTTTGGTTTAAAAATCGACGAGCTAAAGAACGTAAGCAAAAACGCGAATCGGGAAAAGATGGTGGTGGTGGTATTGCGAAAACGGCGGCATCGGACGACAGCGATTGCGACCTCAGCGACGAGGACGACACGTCGCGAGCTAAGCGGGCGAAAGTCGCCCGTTCGTCGCCGTCCGCGTCGCCAATCGATAAAACATCACCAGCCTAGCAATTTCTGCTTCCGTTCATCTCACTATGTCAAGTCTATATATTGCAATAAAGAGAGTTTAATTCTAGAATTTATCGACCCGTTTATTAAAAAAATGGGGAAAGTCAAATAGGTAATGACTATATAAACAGGTAAACTCAGCACCTATCAGTTAAGTGCTTAGGATTGCTCCTTATATTGTGCGAAAAAAATTTTTAAATGGTAACAATTATTTAAAGCTGATAGGATTGGTCCAGATTTATGTCCTAAAAGAACAGGATATAGAAAACATTCTTTTTACATGGGTCAGATAGCCCACTAAATTTTAAGCACATTATTTTTATCTGAATTTAGTACGGTTGCATTTAAAGCTTTATGAATAATCGTACAGCGTTTTTAAACGTTTTTAAACGAAAGTAGCTTACTTTATCAAATACTGATGGATCCGCATGGTGTAGTGGTGAGCGCGTTACTTCCCGGAAAGGGTAATAGCGCGTTCGTTCCCCACGGCAGACACCTGAGATCCGGAGTTTTCCAAATATCTCAGCACCATTGTGGTTATGAAACACTGTTTTACCTCATATACTGAACGGAAATGTTTATAAAAATCGTCACTTTATTTTTTATATACGCAATGTGCAAAATTTCTCTGTTATAAACATGAGTGGAACAGTTACATAAAATATTAATATGCGTTCGTGCCCATCTTCTACTATGTTGAAAGGATCTGCAGACGATCTATGTAGAGCTCCGATATTGATCGAATGAATTCCTGCAAAAGCTTCTGCTTACTTGTAAAAGGAAAGAGATGACGGTGACGGGTTCTAAGGTGACGGTTCTCGCGTGAAATGGGCACAGCATTTCGACAGGACATTTCTCCTAAAAAGTTATTCAATACTAAGCTTTTACCGCTTTATGATAAAACGAAGGATTTAAGCTATTAAGATTTGAGGTTTAAAGTAATTCTTCAGAGTTTGGCAAGCAAGACAAAACAAAAACGTTCCAAAATACGTGAGTATTCAACATCTTCTTTCCATTAACAGCCTTTTTATTAGTGATGTTCTGCTTTACACTAGCTCTCTATTGACGGCTATAAGTAAAATCTGCTTGGCCGTCTTAATGTTCAGACGCCATATTCTTCATTAAGAACTCTTAATCTGCAGTCTACCATATTGTCCCCATTCAGTGTTATCTCCTAAATTCATAGTTCCTTAATCTCTTCGAATTTAGTCCACTCTAGAGAAGAAATCGTTAATGATAATCCTATGTGATTAAATGGCACCACGTCGCAAATCGTGTTAAAAGCCGGTCCCTGAGGCCGTTTTGTCGTCGGGTTACGGTAGTCGTGTGGTTCGGTGCGACGCCGCACGGTCTGTCGTCGGTCGGTCGGTGTGTGTAA
Organism: Angiostrongylus costaricensis; assembly: GCA_900624975.1. Lineage (NCBI taxonomy): Eukaryota > Metazoa > Nematoda > Chromadorea > Rhabditida > Metastrongylidae > Angiostrongylus > Angiostrongylus costaricensis. The sequence goes on along the minus strand of UYYA01003816.1, from coordinate 349,779 downwards.
CCGATGGATTAGCGATCAGACAAAACTAGCTGTCGAACGATTCGATTGTTTGTCGGTCGACGGAGCAGTTTTGAATTCAAAGCAGCGTGTACCGATTCATTTCGAATTGTCATTGAAGAAAATAACCCGAAAACCAAAGCGTTCAAACAATGGAGCGAAAGCTTTGTGTTGTTGGTGGTCGTGATAAACATAACGTCAGTGAAAACATTATTTACAATAGTCAATTGTTTAATTCTCCGATTTTTTCGCACAAGATTGCAGACATACCAACACAAATATACACATACACATGGAAATAAGGACGTACACACATGCACGCAAGCATCCCTACACTCATACAAATGCATATATATATATATATATGTATATATATATATATATAAGTACACAGCTCTATTGTAGTCCTGGCTTCATGAAGTGATTGATAATATCGTTTTGCTCTGGTCAGATTCGCGTTATAAAACCCACGAAAGTAAACAAGTAAAAAAGCTGAAAATGACTTCTGTGTATAACAGACTCTTCATGCTTCTTCAAGTTCGGAACTCTGGAATGTGTTATTATAAAGGCTGCTAATATTCCATTGTAATTTTGTTTTTTTTTTCTCGCTCGTCATTCCATTTTTTAACGATTTCTGATAAAGCGGATCAGTCCCGAGACTCTATCCAGAATTAGTTTACAGCAAAGAAAAACCAAATATCAGGTGAAGGATCATGGTATTGAAAAACTAACTTCCTAACGATTCGCAAAAGTTTGCTACTGCTACCGTTGCTGATGGGTTTGTAAGAAAAGTCGCCGAGTCCTGTTGCTAGGGACCCTATGATGAAAGCGAAACTCCCAAGTCCGACTTTCTATTAACCTCGGCATTGATTGAATATATCTTTCTAAACAAAAACAAGCTGAACAGAAGTAGAAAGAAAGCGAAACTGTTCATGCCGGCAAAGATGCCACACAAGTTTCAACTCTTCCAACTTCCTAATCTGGAACTAAACGAACGCTTCGATCATTAAATATCTGTAAAATGCTGATCGATGACCAGTTTAAGAAAGCAGCAATGGTTTTCGAATGAAGACTCGTCTAAAATTTTAAGGACTCAAACCAAGCTAAGTTTAGCCCTGCTTAACTGTGCTGCCAAACTTGTTAGCAAACATGGCTGGGCTTTCGCGAAACGCTGTAGATGAACTGGGAAGTCATCCTATTAGAAGATATTCTTCGCACTTCATCCCATTGAAATCAAGAATTCGACAACATCTCTTCATGGATTAATCGCTGCTGAGCCGGTTGTTGTGCAGCCTGATCGGGATTGTCATGGGATTGTAAAGTCCAATTGACTAAGCTTGTTTGTTATGCCTAATCTTCGCATCTTCTCACACTTACTCTGCGATTCCGTACACGATTTGCGTTAAGTAATCACTGCCTAAGGCAAAATGGCAACCCTGACAAAATTTGCAGGAGAATATTTAACAATCTGTGGAAAAATAGTGCAATCTTCACAATAACTCTCGTCTCACTCTTCTCTTTTCTCCGATGGCCTTCAGAATTACTGAACAGATTCTTCCCAACGCTTTGGTGCGAAACCGCTCCGTGTTGTTCTTCTACTTTGTCCGTCCACTGAGGAATTTCTGACATACATGTTTTTTAAATGTGTACTTTCATCGAATTATGGCCCAGTATTGATCGAAAATGTTAAACAAGTGAAGAAATGTTTTTAGACGTAGTCATCCTACTTGGAAACCTTTTACGACTTATTCGTTCCATGGTATAAGAAGGATTTCAAAAGTACTATGGAATCCAAATCCATGAAAAAAAGAATTGAAAGAAGACTTTCGTTGTTCTGTTCTTAGATTTTTACTACATTACTCTATAGGTGCTCAGTTTAATAATAAACTGTATTATGACCAAATTTGTCCTTCAACTAAGTGGCGACAGACGGATTTGCGCCAGATCTTGGCATCGCGTCATCACGCCTGAGTGCATTCTGCACGTCGTATTGGGTACGTAACTAGAAAATCAGTCAATTATCTTAGATTGCTATCATGTTAAGAAAAAAATTTGCCCCAAAATCCGACGCTTACTTACGGTTTTGTGTGCTAGACTAGGCCGACGATGTTCGCTAAATTTTGGATTTTTAGGAAAATTTCATTTAGTGTATTGTGCACTTGCGAAACACCGTCGCTGTTTGAAAGGAGCCCTCGGGTTATGTGGTTTCTACGGATCTCACAAGAAGGAACGCTGAAGAAAAACCATCTTTATTGAAAAGGCTTATTGTTTTCAGATGCCGTAGGTTTAAGCTTGGCCATCAGAAAAGCTGTATTATGATGTTACGTTGAAAGGCTGGAAGAGAAATTGATTAGTAGTCAACAGTACGTTTCTCAGTGTCTGCTTTTGATTCCTCGCTGGTAATATTTTCGTCGAAAAATTTGTAGTAAATTGAATTACGCGCCAAATTGCTGCTGCAGTTACAGTAATGTGTAGTGACGATCGGGTATGATTGATTATCGGTTTAACGGTTCAACGGCGGATGAACTGCGACGAGGACTATGGCAACGAATGAGACGTCGGCACGGAATCAATAATGTGAATCAATTTTCATTCCATCATCCACTTCATTTCTTTGTCTAATACGATCATAACCTGTTCTTTATGTACGTCAATTTAAGTTCATCTAAATAAACGTGTTAGTGTAGTACAAAGAGCTCATCAATGACCGAGCGACCGACCGACCGACGATGTTTACTGACGATTTGCTGAGGACGAGTCGAGCGAGGTGGGCGCGGTTTCGCGGCATCGAACGATGTTGTGCTTACGAAGCCGCTAAAGTGCCACATTTGCAAGAAAAGTGGATTATAAAGCTATGTGACGAGAAAGTGCTGTGAGTTGAGAAAGAACTGTTTCACAGCTCGCAGTAAGACGTCTGTGGTAAGTATAGTAAGTTCGTTGTTAATGATGATCAGAGCACGTACTGTCATGAACGGCGTAGAACCTTCCTTGTATCAACAGTGATCTTGTGAAGCTGAAAAAGAGCAGAGAAATAAAATAATTTAAAGAAAGTTCTTAAGAAGCTTTTAAGTCCCCAATGGATTACTGATCGTCGAATCCTATACTTGCTACACTTAATCCCATTCTTACTATACTAGCTCTTATCCTACGATTTGCTTACGTTCGTCACTCATTAAAGGTCCTGCTTTTTTAATCACACTCGATTTCGGTGTCTAGCAGAAACTACGGCATTCGTTTAAAAACTACATTAGTATGCAGTACAAAGTACAGTATCTACAGTGAACCTCAACGTATTCTACAATATTTATGGAGCGAATAAGTTGTCTTTATGAAGCCACATCGAAAATACTTTAACCGTGAATGCAATGAGAAAAGCTGTTCTCTTCTTTTGTAGATTTTAATAGGACATGAAACGGGCACATTATGATGTACAACTGTTTTAAGCCTCGGCCTCAGCCGAAGAATCACTCTAAAAATCTGGCGAGTACTGTAGATGACAGCTGATCCTCCTAATTATAATTCACACCTTTAGCCATATGGGGAGCGGATGCAGAGGGTGGATGGGAGGATCAAATTTCCGAGTCGATTCACACATTGTCATTGGTTGACCGACTTAAGTTTATCGAATAAATATTATTTTAGAGGAAGTCCTCAACATTTAAAGAGAAACAGAGCAAATTTTCAATGTCTAACTCGTCTCTTTCAACGACTATTTTCTTCATGAGCAAACGAGAATATTATTGGTGCAATATAACTCGTATAGATATTGAGATAGAGATATTGAGATATGTGAGATATTTGCGAAACTCCGGATCGCAAGTGTATGCGGTGGGAAACGAACGCGCGCTGTTGTCCTTACCGGGGAGCAGCGCACTTCACCGCCACACCATCCGAGTCCTTCGTTTTGCCTGTCTCTCAGCTAGTTCTTTCGATTTTTTTGCATCAGCAATCACCCGTCAACGGGATTGATCTGGGAAGCCCAAATCGGCATTGAACCCAGTTAAGCTGAGGCTTAGTTATAATCACAATCTTAACCCTTTTCTCTACTTCCCGGAAAGAACAATGGCGCGTTCGTTCCCCACCGCATACACTTGCGGTCCGGAGTTTTGCAAATATCTCAGCATTATATACGAGTTATATTTCGCAACATACCTTGCCATTAAAAAGAAAAATGCAGTAAATAAAAGGGTTAAGATTGTGATTATTGGTGCAATATTTATCCAGCGTTTACTAGAGTTCCGACGGTTTCGCCTTCTTCGGAGGCGTTTTCGTCATTTATTTTAACATTTTTTGTACTTATTGATAGAGACAAGTAGTGCGAAGTTTGCAGGAATGAGGATCCTTATCCTCTTTCAGGTCTTCTTCACAAAGTATCAACCGCTTTAAATAGGTAACAAAATTTTATTCAAAGAGAACGAACTTGTGCTTTACCAACAATAAACCTGTGTTAAGTGCAAATTACAAATTCCCTCGAACGATTCGAATAAGTACCAGAGAATCCTGTTAGTTCTCTCTGCTGTATGAAGTTCCCAGTGCACTAGTTCGATCGAAGAATACCAGTAATATTAACTTAAGTTCATAACGCTTGCAACTGCATATTATAGCTTCTGCAAAATTTTTTTTTACATCAGAACAGCTATCACTACCTTGCTAGGCACTATTGAGCATGTTATGCTAGAAGGGGTAGCTCTGGTTATTATCTGGGTGCATTTTTATGGGCACAGTTAACCCTTAATTTTTTATGCTTTCATACTTCTCGACAACCTAGCTGCAAATTTTGACGGGAATGGCTTTCAGAAACGAATGGACATAGAGGAATGCCATCGTATAAATTGATGGTCGGGCTCAATCCGATAAACGAGAAATAAGCAGACTGCCTCCTGGATCCAATCAGTTAAGCTAATTCTTTCGTAATCTTACCGCTAGCTGGGCTGGAAACTCATTCATTTGTTAGAAAATTTAAAGTTATTTTTGCTACATATTTCCTTATTTCACGGATTTAATAACGAAACTAATACCTCCTAACGGTTTACCGCCTCATCGTGGGTGGAAAGTGTTCCTGGGTGTCGGAATGCGATGTACAGCGAGGGATTAGTCTTCTGGTAGGGTCACCCAAGCTAAGAAGAAGTCCAGCTTTTCCATCAGGAAGCCTAGCTAAGAGTAAACCAACACCAGGATCACTACCTTCCTGGTATCAAAGTCGCATGGTGGCGATTCTCTCTATGTTCCACAAAGGCTGCGACTGTACGTGGTGGTGAAGACCTGGGCAGACTTTGGCCAGACTGTCCTCGGAATTCCAAGGAACCACAAAACAATGACTTAACCAGCAAATCTCCGAAAATTGGGGATTATGCTGGGGCTCGCACAACCAGCGAGGATGGGTCGTTTATGTATCGAGTAAGTAAGTAATAACGAAATTATTTGTGTCATAAATGTGCTTCTTAATCGTTCAATCCTTTAAATCGTTGATTTTACCTTTACTAACTTACAGTAACCGTAAAGTGTAAGACGATTAAGAACTGCTGAAAAAATGAAAGTGGACAGTGGAATAAAAAAGTTGTGAAAAGGCGAAGCATCAGGATTTTTAGTGTTCATCATTGAATTCTTAATTATGGGTTTGAAAAGCGTCTACATGGTGGATTTTTTTTATTCCGTCTAGCTTTCTATTGAGAAGTCTGCCACCATGTTTTTACCTCGGGTTCTCAATTTTATTCACTAGTTTCAGAAAACAGGTTAAATAGAAATACCATATGCCAAATACCATACCAAGCATCAAATAGAAAAGAAATTGGAAACGTCTGCTGTCTTCAACCTTACGCTTCCTCTTCAGAAGAAAAAGCGACTCTTCACTTATTGTTTTTCCTACAGTAATAGAAATTATGTCATCATCTAATAATTGCTTGTTCAACTAAAGTGGCTATCGTAACAATATCGAACGACAAGCCACTTAACACTCTGGTGACGATGACCGCCGATCGTCCGTCGAAAACGAACTGAATGAAGATGATGGCCGTCAGCAGTACATCTCACCATCTACACTCATTATCAGAGAAACTCTTATGGCACACGAAAAACGCCAGCTAACAATGGGTGTCAAGTAGTTGTTGATTGACGCAATACGTTGACGTCATCATTGCAAGCACGTCTTATACAAACATAACTGGTATCAAAACATATGTTAATTAGGATATTCGGGTGCTCACAGATTATTAATCTTGATTTTTTTGAGTTATGATTCATCTCTTTTCACGAACGCCTTTCATAGCGTTCCAATGGCTCTTGTAATACAGAAAACTAACTAAGGCGAAAAAAAGTGCTGTGCCAGTAATGATAAAGTGAACCAGTTAAATTAGAGCAGGTAACGATTTTATTTAAGGACATCATAAATCGTATTATCCATAAGAAGTCAATCGATTCAATGATAGCCAAATCGTAGTTCAGTTAAGATCTTAAACCATCTTTCAAACCCTTAGCTACTTGTAGGTTTTTTGGAGTCAAATGCTGCTAAATTTGGAGCTGATCTTTACTAAATGTCATCCATTGATCGTTATAGGTCAACGCTCAACGTTGTCTATAAAAATTACAGTATCGCAGATTGGCGTGGTCATATTTCATCTACTGTAGCATTTTTAATCTACGATACGGTGTTTAACACTATCCTATCCTACATGCCTCTTGATTTCCAGATAAGAATTTCATAAAGTGTTATGTTGCTAAAAGTCCTTTTATCAGTAATTCTGATCTTCTACTACATACATCCTACTATTCACTGACTAGGAGCGGTCCGTGATTGCCAACATGTGAACTATAGCTGAACAAAAAGTCACGCAACCAATAAGACCTTTCTGAGCTGTGGACGAGTTTGATATTTGAAATCTCAGCTGAAACAAAAGCAATGCTATATCATGGCGCTCAATACGCTATCTACGGACGTCTTTTAGTCCAAAGAAGCTGTGAAATACTCTTAGTAGCTAATAATGCCTTATTTTGCTTTCACTTGAATCAATTAAACTGAAAAGGCATGGAATTCCGTGGAAATACTGCAGATTTAAAGCGTTCAGATATCTTCAATGATGCTGAGATATTTGCAAAACTCCGGACCGCAGGCGTATGCGGTGGAAAACGAACGCGTTATTGTCCTTTCAAGGGAGTAACGCGTTCACCGCCACACCATGCGGGTCATTCGTTTCGCCTGTCTCTCAGCTAGTTCTATCGATCTTTGCCATAGCAAACACCTGGCAGCGGAATTGATCTGGGGGGCCCAAATCGGCAACGAACCCAGTTACGCTGAGGCTGTAGTTATAATCACAATTTTAACCTATTATTTACTCCCTACTCTTTTTTAATAGCAGAAAGGACAATAGCACGTTTGTTCACCACCGCATACACCTGTGGTCCGGAGTTTTGCAAATATTTTAGCGTCAGTGAAGTTATATTTCGCAATATACCCTGCCATTAGAAAGGAGTAGGCAGTAAATAATAAGTTAAAATCGTTCAGATATCGTTTTATTCATTTTGGAAGTTTTTAAATATTTATTTTTTCAGATATTTATTCTAGAAACCTTCAATTCTCTTCTGAAATGATGAGTGGAGAACGGTGAAGGTGATGATGACAAGGTGAGTAAGGTTCGAAATCCGTTCTTATACGTTGAGCAAACAAACGTGGTTACACAGTAATGTTGACGAATGGTGTTAATGACTAATAGAAGTGAGATAGTGGTGGTGGTGGTGGTGGAGGAGGTGTTGGAGACAGAGGAGGAGGAAGATGAGTAAGAGAAGATGATGGTGGCGGTTGACGATGGTGGTGTTAATTCGACAACGATGACCGTCTAATCCACCACAAATAAACTTCATTAATCAACTGTCGTATACGATTCGAGCCTTAACCTTAGCACTACAGTTAAAGGACTACAGGAATGTGCAGAATGCATTCAATGCGTCTGAGAACGAAAGATTAACAATGAAAGATATCGAAACATCTTTAAGTATTGTCATCTAAATGCGGAAAAAGAGCCAACTTAGGTTTTTTCCTCATCGGCATCGTCTGTTTAACGCTCTTCTCTGTATGGGTTGTGCTCTGATAGTCCAGATCACGGCCTATTCCGTTACTAGTTGTGGTTGCTCTTATATAAGAAATATATGCATAGTGTGTGCATGAAAAGTCATGATAATGGTTTTAGTAATTAATAGTAATGTTAGGAAGTAAAGGTGGTATTCTTCAATTGGAAGCAGTGGTGAAAATGAAGGAGCGGAAGAAAAAACTTAAATGGAGACTATGGGTGCTAGATTTAGACGGATGCTGGTATGAATCCTGCAGGAAGCTGCTAAAATCTTTATAATATGTCCAAAACTTCAAAACATATACACATAATACAAAAAAGTGCCCAAAATTCCAGCGGTCGTAGGAGAGATAGACTTAGCACTCAGTCTTTTACTCTTAGATTGGATTCGCTAACAAGCCGCTCTCTCGTGTTTTCGTCTGCTCACTTAATTTTTAATTTAATCCTAGAAGAGTTCATTTCTGGTGGCAAAATTATTTACTGAAGTTTTTTTGCCACATATCCTTATTATGGACATCGCTTCGCCTGTGTAGCTTTCTTGGAGGCTGTGATTGTTTCGGTAGAGTGTCCACGGCAGTTGCTTCTTCCTCGTACGATGTTGTTCGTTGTAGCAGCCGCATACAGACGAATTGAGTAGAGTGAAACTCACGAAAAATCGAGAACGACTTAGTACGTCTGCAAAGATTAAAAAATAAAAAGGAATAGCTGCTGTAGACATTTCGCTTCAATAATCGTGGCCTACAAGGTGGTGAAACTGCTGGGATGTTGATCATAATAAAGATTGGTTGCGAAGAAAAATACTTTTTAACTTCTAATGTATCAAATTTCCGTAAATGTTTCGCTGTTCAATGCCCACATGGTTTTTCTTTTCATTGAAACAGAAAACCTCCTTGACGCTTTTCAAATGTTTGTTTTTCGACAGACTGCTTATTGTCGACCGTACACAGCAACAACGACTGGATAGCGATAAGGCCGGTGTACGGTACTTGCTGGTTGCCGACGGTGTGACGGTAATCTGAGCTCGAAACGCTTTTCCAAGTGCTTTTCGTCGTCAAGTCGCATTTTAGCACACATTGGACGATGTGAGTATCGTATTACGCACACATTCTTATGTATACATATGTCTTCAAACGTAATTGCAACGACCATCATGAAGGATATTCGTGCAATTCATCCCCCAGATGAAGTAGGAAAGAAATTTTTGCACGAGACAAAATAAATATTTCGGAAAACTATTTAAAAAATATAAAACACTGTTTTAAAAAAAAAAGACTTTAGTTTTTATTTCACTTACTCGATTCAGTATCGCATGGTGCAGATCCCATCACTTCCTTCATTCAATTCGTTCTCTTTCACCCGGTCATCCGTTATGGTATTTGGATCGGAGTGTGAGATCAGCTCCTAAACCAAGATTTTGTCATCTTCATAAATGTTGGCCAAATTTAACCCACCTAGAATCCTGTAATAATCGTCCTAGGACATCCTCAGATCTTCACACAGATAGTCGGCGGAAGCCGTAGATTGGAAATAGAAAAACATTCTAGAGTTTTGTGAGGAAAATAAAAATATTCTGTTGTTCATATTCTAAAAAGGCAAGAGTCACTGTATATCACTGGTTGCAGAAAATGAAGAGAATGACGTGGACTGAATGTTCGTGACTCTAGGGTTACTGTGTGTACTCCAGCATTTGAGTATTTTAATATTTGAAGGTTCTCAAAAGCACACTACGAAAGTCGATTATTGAGTGGAACTATTGACTAGAGCGAGAGTATCGAAAATAGTTTCTACAAAGAGACTTTCCGGCGTAAACTTTACTCACACAAAAGTTTAAGACAGAGAATTGAATTTGAATAAATCTAAGCAATAACGACGTCCACAGATTTATTTCGAAGTCGTCTTCGATGGCTCCGTTGATTCACGAGAAGACGTCGATGGATTGGTAGATCTCTCTGGATTGCCTGCATCGCTGAGCATTTCGTTGAAAAATTCGTCACTATCCGGCAGTTCCATCCGTTCATTCTGAATCATTTCATTCTGAGGTTACGGTAAGCATTTCAGCGTTTCCACAGATTATGGCAGGTGCTTCAGTCCGTTACCATCTTCTATGTTAGAGCTATCATTTCGGATTATTAGGTTGGACTAGTATTTCGATCACTTTTTATTACACGAGAAATTTTATTTTTGAAATCTCAATATGTCCAGAACTGGGAATAATCAGAGGTGTTCATCTCCATCCATTGCTTCCTGCGAATAGAATAATACGAGATTAGGCATCTTCTAAGTAATAACTGAGCTAGTAGCTTAATTTAAAGGATCACTTTTAAAGCTGACAATTTCCAGCATAAGTTTTCTGTCACCTGAGATTCCCGGATAGAAATTTCGAACTCGTTTACAGCTTGGGCAACCAAGACCATATTAGGCTGGAGAAATCCGCGGCCGCAACTTCACCCCGAATGCCTAGTAGTCGTAGTGAGACAGCTACCCATTTGAGGGAATATCATTATCTAGACTACACTAAAAAAATAATCCTAACAAATGAATCAGAAAACCACTAACCATACGGACGAAGACTTTTTGTAATAAGGTGACATTCTCCTGAAGTTGTTCGATCTGAAGGCGAACAAACTGTGAACGTACAAACTCTCGTACACGCTTTAGTGCTGCCACCACAGCATTCATTTTTGCATGGGCCTGTAATAGACTTAGTATTAGCTGCAAGAAGAGCGGTAAAATTCACTTAGGGCATTTTATCTTTATGAAATTTGGAAGTAATAATTAGGAAATACAATCGCACATCATGCTGCGAACCTCTTTTAAGCCATCACGAAGCTCCAAGCTCCCGTAAAATCCACCCAATTGTTTGTCAATTTCACGAACCAAGATCTAAAAATCACAGCCCGTTTTAGAAATCATGGCAACAAAAAGAAATCTGTGCCAAATTTGACATCGGATGATTTTTCGCTGGTCGTCTTCGGCTGCGAAGTTCCCGATTTACTGCGACGTTGTGTTGCTGGACGATCGGTCTAGAATTTTTGATGGATCTATCCTGATTCATAATGTTTTACTTTTTATTTTCTGGCTACTACAGTTTTCACGGCAGGGTACTAGGCGATATACAATTACAATGTTGCTGAGATATTTGCAAAACTTTGGACCACAGGTGTCTAAAGTGGGGAACGAATGCGCTATTGCCCTTTCCGGGAAGTAGCGCGTTCACCACCACACCATGTGGGTCCTTCGTTTCGCCTGTCTCTTAGCCAGTTCTATCGAAATATCCTGATTCATGTTTAGAAAGCCTTTTCTAGATGAGGGAAAATGTGTCGTCGTTTTCGTGCTATAAAGTTGCTGAATATTTCTTTAATATCATGAGACTGATTGTTAAAGCACAAAAGAAGTGTTTGAGGTAATTCGGTGCTGAAATCTGATCATAAGAACTTTGGGCAATTTTCACGGTAGAGTATTATGCGAAATCAATCACAACGATGCTGAGATATTCGCAAAACTTGGACATCCGGAGCAGATCAAACCAGGATTTCCCTTTCCGAAGCTCGTGCTTTACACAGTGCACTAAGAATCACCTTGGTAGGCGTTCCTCTCGTTTCGTTTTCTATCTACCAGTGCTATCAGCAATCATCTGTCAACGGAATTAATTTGAGGAGCCCACTTATAAATTTGACTATGAACTTTAGTTTTCTGGTTTAATTCTTAATATTTTCTAAGTATTAGAAATTTTTTCTGGTCACTAAAATAACAAGGGCTTAGTATTTGTTTCAACAAACATTTTTTGGACATCTAAGCCGAAAATTAGTGAAAAATTTTAGTAAGTATCTTAACTCTTTTATTTACTGCCTTTTTTTTCTTCTTAATGGCAGGGTATGTTGTGAAATATAACTCGTATGAAGTGCTGAGATATTTGTAAAACTCCGGACCACAGGTGTATGCAGTGGAGAACGAACAGCGCGTGTTCGTTCCCCACTGCATACACCTGTGGTCCGGAGTTTTGCAAATATCTCAGCACTTTCTTCGAGTTATATTTTAGTAAGTATGTTTTAAATGTTGAATAAACAAACCGCCGCAGTTGAAGTAGACATGCTTCCAATGTCTTTCAATTTTTTAAGATTTTGTAGAATCTGTAAGAAAAAATTTATTCATCGGTTAGCATTTATAACGACCAGTAGCGTCATTCTAATGCAAAACATAGATATCGACAAGTCTCCATCGAGGTCGTGAGCAAATCAATACCTATTCAATAGGTGGGAGTCCCATTAACCATATTCAAATGCTAGATCTGTTATCAACGTAATCGTAAACGCTCTAGCTGGAGATAATCTCGAAAGCAATAATTCCTGAGCCGACGACTGGTTTAAGGTAGGCCGTCTATTCAGCAGTCAACAATCTACAAAAGGCTTCAATTTTTTTTTCTTGTTTGTTTTCTTTTAGAAAAACTAATGATTTTTTTTTTGGAACAATTGTTAGAGAACTTGGCGTCGTTCATTTAGTAGGAAGCATGCATTTCGTTTTTGTTCTAACCAAAAACGATTGTTTTTACGCCAACTACTGACCTAATCGATACGCATCCATATAATGGTGGTTTTGTACAGTTGTGTCACACAAGATTTCGATGTGCTCGATAGATTACCTATATTTTTCGGTTTTCGGTTTCGATAACTTTAGGCTAACGTTCACAAATTTCGTTCCGTTACGGTAGTTCATAATTTATTTTTTATTAATTTTTCTTATTTTATACGACCCGCCTTAATGTCTACTGTGCGGATACTAACAGTATAGATTAGATTCTTAGATATTATATTAGATATATTAGATATCATAATTTATAATAGATATTATTAGATTCCCTCTGGAGTCCTGAGATAGCCTGGTTGGAGCGTCCCCAATTGGGCTTCAGAGCGTGATTCTTTTCCCAGACAGGTCCGGTACCAATTTCGCGAAACCGGAGGAATGAGAGGCTTGGTTGACTCGGTGCAGAATAGAACTAACCCCATGCTCATGATGACGGACATCACTACCAATATGGTATCCGCTCCATTGATAGTTCTTAATAGAATTCACTGAAATTGAAGGCAAAAATCCAGCTCATTGTGGCCGTCACAGAGCGAACGACTGTGATAACGCGGTTTCATTCCCAGGAATCGAAGAAAATTTCCCCATAACACCATCATACCCAGATAGTCAGCTTGTCTATTACAATTCCAGTATTATTTTAGTATCCTTGTATGAGCATTAAAAGTAAGGAAGTAATTAACCTGTTTTTCATCCTGTTTGAAATTTAGACGAATTTGATCGATCTCTTGTTCCAACTGCTGTAGCAACTTATCGTAATTGTAATCCATTGTTTGAAATTCTGGAAGTGAAGTGAAGAAGTTCTTTTCGAATTGTTTCAGACGTTTGGAAAAGAAGTACAAGAAATGGTCATCAGTTTCCATTTTCCTCTCGAGAGAAATTGTCTTTTGTATTTTCCCTATGACAACCAGTAATCCCTGAAGCATCTTCGCCACTGTTCCGATTTGATGCACACTATCGTGTCTTATGCTTTTCCTCCTTACAGCTATTGCAATAATTCATTCATTTCACTGCGTAACTAGCCAAATAGTGTTATAAGGTGGTGTTTTTTTTGTAGTTCATAACGATCTAGAATCATTTTGGTTGCCTGAATCCAACAATCTTCTGTATATTAGAATATTTTATTCGAATATACACGACTGCGGAAAGCGTAGCAGTTAGCGATGTCTTGGAATCAATGCATTGCTGCTGTTCTATTCCGCTCGGAACTATCCAAAACGGTGGATGCGAGACAGTGAAACGAATGAACGAAGTGCTGAGATCTAAACAATATGCGAAATGACATTATATTAAAAGGCATAATACAGTGGGATTTGTTCATTTTACTCTATTTTATTGTTCTCTATAGAGCCGGCCGACCGACAGCCGGAGACGGTGCCGTTTTAGGAGAATCCTGGTTGGGAGGCAGCAACCTCATCCTACTTAAAGGCTTCGGTGATGAAAACCTGGGAACGTTCTAATATGGCTATGCAGGAGTCCCAAAAAAGATGCCTTTCTTTCACCATTCAGCACATCGATAAGAAAGAAGATAAAACATCCTTAAGCTCTAGACAAACTCACAGTAGAATCAAGCCAGCTTTATGAGAATCACGGGAGAACGAAATTGACGAAACAAATGCTTTGATCCTTGCAACGTATGATGATGAAACTTAAGAACTAAAAGAAATGGACAGAAGGAAAAAAAAGTAATAAAGGAAAAGAAGAACTCATCACTAACACAACTACTCGCAAGCGTCACTGTTATGAGAATAACTCGAAATAACATGTGTTGATAAAATGACAGCTCCTCAATCAATTATTATCCGATAATATCCTCTATCAGTCTAAATTTGATGATACTCATAGATCCATTTTCACTTCTAACCACCGTTTTGATCGGCTGGCACTGATGGGATACTATCAGGTCAAGCATTTTCCTACATTACTCGAGACCACATCTATCACGTTGTCCGGAATTCACGAATACCTTCGAATTTTTCAAATTTTCATTTTGTGTTTGACAAAGGGTTAAAGCATGTTTCCTTTACTTGTTCAAATATGTCCTCAACCTAAGCCTAGTCCACTTTGCTTTCCTGAAGAATGGCTTTTCTTCACTCCGTTCAAATCGGATGCACAAGTGTGCCGCCACAGATACACAGTAGTACAGAGCACAGCATGCAATGATATTGGCAAAGCATGCATTCAATACACTTAGTTCGTTAAGAATGGAATCGAATGGAAAGCATTTCCCTAGGTTACCGCTCACCTTTGGAAGCCATTTCTTCTTCCTCTTTTTATTTTAGCAGATCTTAGCTTTTTGATCACTTTTACCTGCCGTTTCCTTCTATGAAAAACGCCATTATTTTCAGAAACTCGCTTGGTGGGATATATGGACTTCGCCAATTTGTCTTCTATGGTTCTTAGCGTTGTGTTACCTATTTTCAATGGCATTTATTCGTCCATTCATGATTCCAAAAAAAAGTGCAAAAGTGGTCAGATATCTCTTTTTTGTCGTTTTTAGTTGCTTTGCTGGCATTCTTTTTCTTAACGATGAGAAGATCCTTCAATAACATTTCCACTTTCGCGCTGAAGCTGCCTTTTTTGCAAGAGGCGGTAATTTATCTGTTAATAGAGACAACATTAACCGCATACACCTCTCGTAAAACACATTTTTTAAACCCCAAATTTGTCCAGAGATAAAATTCTCAGAAATCTGAAACAAATTTAAACATATAAAGGTTGTCATACAAGCACGACCACCGCAAGAACGAACGATACCTCGGAAACACCGTCAGGTTCTGCTGGACGAAATCCCGCTTTTCCAACCGTTTTCTGCTTAAAGTGCCCATCAGCTCTAGAAAATCAGGATATTGATTTGATAGAGTAAAAAGATCTGCATCTATAAGAAGATACTGGCAAATTTTAATAACTTTCAGTGAGAGGGTAACCAGGTGATATTGTGATGCCGCTCGTCACAAGCGCGGCTCCGGATCGACCCCGCTCAGGCTCACTAGACCTGTCATATGCGGTTGGAAAACTGGTACCGAAGTTGCCTGGAAACAGCTAATTTTCTAAAATCCAAGTGGGAATGCTCTAGCACTACTATGTCAGGACTCCATGGAGAATCGACTCGATCACCATTTAAAGACGCTCATGACGAAGCGAAAACCATCAAGCAGTAGCATGGATGCGACGAAACGAATCGAATACAGGAATCGGTGGGATCCGTCCACTAAGTGACGCTGAGATATATAAAAAAATGTATTTTATTGAAGTTAATGTAGCCCAATACTTTCTCATTTTAATTTTACCAAAATGATGTTGAGATATTTGTAAAACTCCGGAATGCCGGTGGCTGCGGTGGAAATCGAACAGGCTACTACCCTTTCCGGGAGCTAACTTGTTCACCACCACATCATGCATGTCCTTCGTTTCGCCGTTTTCTCAGCTATCTTCCAGTTCCATCATCAGTCACCCACCAACAAGATTGACCTGGGAGGCACAAATCGCCATTGAACCTAGTTAAGCTGAGGCTGTAGTTGAAATCACAGTGTTAACTTTTTATTAGTGCCTAATGCAATTTTATAAACACTAGTTAGAAAACTAAAAAACTGAAGGAAAGGCGAAACGAAGGACCCGCATGGTATGGTGGTGAACGTTTTAGCACCCGAAAAAGATAGTAGCATGTTCAACCCCACCGCAGATACCGAGAGTCCGGAGTTTTAAAAATATCTCAGCACCATTGTGGTTATATTTCATATTATACCCAGCCATGAAAAAAGACTAAGCATTGAATAAGAAATAATTACAGCACTTTAATACAGTTCAATATGAGTTGGAGTAAATATGCACCGCCGCGAATGTGTTAAAGTGAAGATACAGAAAAACGTTATAATTTTATTTTTTTGTTTAAGCCATTCCTTCTCTGGAACGAAGAGCAACCAAGAGATCCGTTTGAATTATCGTCAAGCATTCAAGATTAATCCGAACGATAAATTTTTGCTTGTTGGTTTTGTTCTTGTTTTTCTTTTAGAATTTTGTGACCATTTTTATGTTAACGAAGAAGTTTGCCAAGGTTAAAAAGTGATCTGAAACTATATAAAGCCTATAAATATCAAAATTTAGCAGTATTTTTCTCGTCATTTTCTTTCTCAGCAATAGCGTGGTCGTTTAACAGCATTCGTTTACTTCCATACAATAACACGCTTACAACACAATCGTAGCTGACGTTTAGGCAGAATCGCCTTCTTCACAGTCGCTTTCTCCACCTGTCTTCCACTGAGAGAGAACAGTCGCTCAAAGTCTCATATGGTTGATGACTGCTCCGAAGAAGGCGATTCCGCCGAAACGTCAGCTCCGGTTGTGTTCCGTGCATGTTATTGTATGAAAGTAAACGCATGCTTCGAAAGCAACCAATGCTATCTTTTTGTCCAAACATCTCTGTGCTCTCGTTCCAGTTTGATGGCTCAAACCTGGATAATTAAACATAATAAAAAACAACTGAGTAAAAGGTAGAGTTCCAAAACTTGGGATCGCTTCCAGGTGCGCATTTACAAACCTCCATACTCCTGCGGATCACCCGCGCCAGATAACCTCGATCTCCATCGAGCCCGAAGTCAACGTTAAGGTTACCCAAGCTAACTGAAGAAGCAGAGGTAATTGAACTTAAACGTATGCTGTTTAACTACCTCGCGATTGCTGAGAAAGAAAGCGACGAATTTATAACCCAATGCGGAGGTTAATAGAAAGTCGATACTGGGAAGTATTTTTATAGTAAAGAACAAATGTCGATTTGTTTAGGGTGGTTTAACAGTAACTAGACAGTAATAAGCTTCCTTGATGAAGCTGGTTTATTGATTAATATTAAGAGCATAATAGTAATAAATCTACCAGACGATTTAGTAGCTGAGAACTGTGTAAAATTTTTTCCGAAAAGGTTAATTGCAAAGTGATCTTTGGAAGCGCAGAAAATGAACAACAGAGGATCACCTCTTGGAATACGTTCATAACTGAACTGTGAGCCAGGTATGGGGTAGGGAACGCCCACTTTGCGCGAGTTTCACCGATCCATTAGAGTAATCAAGAAATACTGTGGTTCTTCATGCACTCTTCTGAGCTGTAAATGTGAATAAGAAAAGTAAATGCTTTGAATAGACAACAGTAATTCAGAAGGAGGCATAACTCTATATTACCACACGTCTCAAATTTTTTAGGTCACTGGTTTGAACAGGCCAGTGACTTTTCCTCAATGCTGCTACCAATTCTACCGCTTATGACAACATTTCAGATATTCATGATGTTTCTATGATTCAAAGATTTGGTGTAAAGCTGTAGTATAGTACTACACTGTTTACTGTGATCAGCAGGTATTCCTGTGTAGGACGCTTCTAAACCAATATAAGCTGCTTGGAGGTGTTCTCATCACTGTTGAGCGTTTCGTTAGAATAAGTGGATATCTATTTGCAAAGTCCATCTCCTGCATTTTTTGTTCTATCCAAGTTTCTCCAAGTGGTGATTCTTTTTAGAAATTGTCACGATAACATGTTTAGGCAAGCAGGCTACGAGGTAGTTACCAAGCTCATGTATCTGGCTTTTTGTACGACAGAAGAATGAGTGAAATTTTATGCTAGTTAAATAATAAAGCGTAAAAGATAGAGCGTTCGGCGTCGACCAATCCTTGAGTGATGTCCATGCAAGCAACTCCATTCGCAATATCGTAGAGGTGGCTTAGTGCACATTTTATCAACGCAATTGCTTGTGTGGACCTACCAATTCATCAAGTTAATGCTTCTATTTTATACGAGGCGTCTGCTACCAATTTACCTACAGTGGAAGCGAATGACTTGTTTAGCTAAGCGTATAAGATTAAGCGGACGACCATGTTTGTATTGAGGGATACGTCAAGAAACTGCGCTACAAGAGCTTGTAACTAATAGGACATGCGTTCGATTTATAGATAGAATATTGTATATGGTCATGTAGATGATGCACTTGACAGTCCTAAGCCATAATATGCAGCCTTGCTTGCTTCTAACGTCATTCTAATTGACCTATCGGCATAGAAGGCCTTCTTCTTGTTGAGATTACGCGCCTTATTCTATTCCGGCACATAAATTCTTTTCACAGTGCTTCTAATAAATCGTAAAATATGGACGAAACCACTCGGCCAGACGGGTAGATCCATGTTCTCCCCTTTACTGTGTTTATGTTTATAGGCACAAAATGTTAATAAACCTAAAGATCGATAGTGAAAGTGTGTGAGCAAACCAACTACAGTAACACGACAATTGTTGGCGGCTCATAACGTCAGTGTTATCATTCTATCGTCTCAATGTGCTCTAATCACAACTGCGATCATGAACTTTCCTCTTATTGGTAAGTGACAGCCGTATGAAAAAAAAGTAAGGAGATTAAAAAATCGGAAACTTACCAGGAAAGTAAATATATGTGACAACGTTATACCCTGTGTGGCGCAGTGGTCGGAGGCGCCCTGCAACACACACGTGGAATCAATCCTATGCCCATGGCCCACCAAGCCTTCCATCCCTCCGAGGTAGAAAAATTGGTACCAGACTTGTCTGGGAGGATAGCAGCACTGACTCGATTCATCGGTAGGTCACTGTGCGAGTCATCAAAGGCCAGATATGCATTCAATCACCTGCAGACGATGGTTAATGAAGTCGAATACATGGCGCATCCCGGAGGGATTGATCAACGCCGAGAGCTTTAACCTTTTTTTATTATGCTCACCTCATAGCAATCGTACAAATTCAAAAAAATGAAGTTTTGGAAGAGTTATAAAAGACCATAATTCAATATTCTAAATGAGTACGATTAGCGCAAACCACACAGAATGCGTGGCATCCATCGATTGTAAGTGATGTGGCTGTGATTGAAGCTTGAGAAAAACATTTAAAAAATACATGAATCATGTAAAAAATCAATGAAAACCCAGTGGTGAAAGCGGTAGTAATTTATTTCCAGTTGTGAAGTTTGCTTTGTGGAAGTTCCTAACGACAATCAGTCAACGGATGCGCAATGATTCCATCCAAAAACTCGTTATTGTTCTGTATTTCCATACTATCTACTTAGAAGCAAGTATGAATTTAATCATTTACTTCCTATTACTTTTTGATCGAAGGTCATAATTGTTCTTTTTCCATCAGCTACACGTTGATCGCTTTATATTCGCCATCTTAGCACATAGTATATGGGGAAGAAATACAACCACAACGGTGATGAGATATTCGTAAAACTTGGACCGCTGGCCAGATCGAACCACGATTTTCCTTTCCGGAGGCTTGCGCATTACATATTGCGCCACGGAGGCCCTTGCTCTGCGTTTCTCTCAGTTGCTTTTCCAGATAATGCTGCCAAAAGTAATCATCCAATAGGGGATCGATCTCGGGAGCACAAATAGGCAATGAAGACAGTTCAGCTGAGGCTGTAGCAGAAATCGCAATGAAAAAAAATCGCGAAAAAATCGAATCGCAGAATCCTTTTATTTTCTGGTACTGAACGCCCCTTACGGATCTCTCTCGTAGAGCGATCTTATGCCGGTTAGTGGTGAGGCAACGTGGCACGTTATCATTTGGCAGATAGGGGCTAATCCCGAAACAAAGGTGACATTTGTTTCTTTGAGACGCAGATGGGTCCAGAGGATGGACTCCCTCTTTCTGTTGCACCGATTCTGCGCACACCTGCTGTACTTACGATTCACACATGCGTGCATGGGCATGTTCTCGTTTATGCGGGTTGTATTCTACGAACGATTAGGCCAAAATCGTACAATCGAGTGACAGGGAAGTACACAGCAGGCGGTTAATAGTTGCCTCCCACAAACAAGCTCCTCATCTACTCAGGGTGGCACTGGCGAGCTACCTTTGGGTAACCTTACTCCCACGTTCAGGGCTCAGCAAGCTATGCGTGGGTATCGAAAGGTTAAACACAGTAAAATAAACAAATCTCATTTCCTTTACCCTGAAGGAGCCCCAAATTCGGAGCGTAGAGTAGGACGAGTACGAAAACGCTACTAAAATTTCAGGTCCATTCTGGGCTGTCTAAATCGCAAAAGACTGAGCTGACGAACTGCACCTGTGCACACACACCTGCATCTGAGTCCTCAATAGACTTGCTCATGCAAGCACGAAAGGTAAGGTACGACGTCATCGGACTGGTGGAGACGAGAAGACGCTACCCATTCAACGCCGTCCTTGACACAGGAGGAGAACTGACCATCGAAATATGTAACAGTACAGGAGTCAGCGGCGTGGATGTTCTGGTCAACACGAGTTTGGCCATGAACATCAATTCATTCGAGCAAGCTAACAACCAGATTAGTACGGCTACGATTTAAGAGATGTGGATCAATACCATCTTTGACAGTCTTCGTCGTTTACGCACCAATATCAAGCTATGATGAATACGAAGTCAAAACGTTCTATATGGACTAGGAGAAGTTCTATAGAGGATATCATACATTCTCCAAGGCATCATTGGAGATTTTAATTTTAAGATGTGATCCAGAAGACTGTCTGAACAACGTCACACTAGGACCCGCCGACTAGAATGGAACGAACAGGGTGTGAGCGGCTGCCCCAGTTTATAATGACGATAAAGACCATCCGTGGTAACTCACAATTCCACAGGCCCCATCGTCAACGTTGGACATAAGAGCCCCCTAATGGAGAGTCCTATAACGAAATAGACTGGAACAGACGTCATAGTAAATAGGCTTTGCCTTGCAGATGTCGCTGTTGTCCCAAAATTCTACACGGGTCATACCATCGCTTCCTTCGTGCAAAATTCTATTTCTCGCGAGAAGGAGAAAAAGCCGCTAAATTCAAAAACCAAGTCCCAGAACCACCATAAACTGGGACTTATTCAATTCATTAATCTGCTGTTGGGAAGATGTCGTTGTCGATAACATCGACGAAAAATACGATCGGCGCATTCAACATCTTCACGTTTGCGCTATGAAAGCTGAGAGTTCGAAAGCCACCAAGAGACGTCTGTCTCCAGAAACACTCGAGCTGATACGCCAGTGTGAAATCGCACGAACTGCGGGCAACCGCAAACTCATGTGCGAACTTGCAAAACAACGCAGACAGGCTATAAAAGAAGATCTTAAAGAGAAAAGTTTAGATATTATGGTTAAAGTTGCAGAGATGAGGAAGATCACTTGCAAAGCCCACCGAAGCCTCGCCAATTACAAAACCAAGATGATTGCACGCTGGCGCCCTGACGGAACAATTACGGCGTCCAGAAAGGCAATTCACGAGTGCTACTCAGATCTCTTCAACAGCCATGTCCTCCTGTGAAATAAAGAAGGATGGATACTTAAATACCACTAGTTTTCCCTTCCGAAATTCGACACGCTATTTCGCCGGTGAAGAATCGAAAAGCATGAATGCTGGATATGATATGATCTGAACACCGAAAGAACGTTCCGAAGTTTTGGTAAGCACACTGATTCGACTCATCACAAGCTACCTGTCAGAATGCAATGTTCCTGTTCAGTGGAATACCACCAGCGTTGTTCAAGAAGGGTGACCTCCTCAATGTCGGCAACTAACGTCCAGTTTCATTGTATTCTTTTTTATTTACTGACTACTACAATTTCTACGGCATAGTGTTAAATGAACCACAACGATACTGGGATATTTGCTAAACTCCGGACCGCAGGTGTCCACGGTGAGGAACGAACGCGCTATTACCCTTTCCGAGGGCTAACGCATCACCACGCCAAGCGGGTCCTTCGTTTCGCCGTCTCTCAGTTAGTTCCATCGATCAGTGTCATCCATATCTGGCGTTTAGAATAACCCGCGGTGCACTATCGAGCCAGAGCCGCTATCCTCCGAGACAAGCCTAGTACCGATTTGCCGACTGGGCTTGGTGGGCCATGGGCGCGGAGATCGATCCCACGTGTCTGTCGCAGGGCGCCTCCGACCACTGCACCACACGCGCCCTTCTGAAGAAAATAAATACAAAAGATATTTTGTCCTTTATGCCGACCTCACACCATTAAGAAAAAATCACTACTGATAAGTCAGCCTTGTGACTTAAACATGAACTGGGCAAACATCTCTCATATATTTCGGTTTCTCTTAGTCAAATGTTCCTTTATAGAACTTTCTCATTAAGCAAACACTTCGTAGCCCTAAACAAATTGATAGCTTGGTCGACTGATCAATAGTTCCTAAAACACCATATTATTTTTTGTTCATAAACTGAACCAATTCGATTAATGAGGAAGTGGGCGCATTATTTTTTAAATATGTGATTCGGACTATTTACTAAACGGCTTTAGAAAAATAGAGGGACTAATTTCTTTTGCGCGCGACTGAACCATTAACACATTGCACTCCAGTGGTGCTTAACTACACTGCGCTAAAGGCTTCCTCATCGATTATGTGGTTTCCTCATCAATTAAAATAACAATAGCAACATCTTATTGGAGTGAAGAACTCAAACACAGCTTCGTCGTCAGACTAATCCAATCATATTACTGAATCTCACTGAGTTTCATTGCAACAACTATGCGACAATGGGACCACATGCCAATGATAGCCAAAAGCTGGCAGGTTTCTATGGTGACCACAACGATGGCATCAGTTCAATTGAATTCAGTTCGTCTACACTTCCACACACTTGCCAATTTCTAGTAGTAACAGCTGTCCTTTCTTCTGCTCATAGTCTTAAAACTGATTTGATTAAAGAAAACCCCTCCAACAATCATCAGCTAGCAATGAGTGCTGAATTCAAAGATGAGGTTACTTCGTTTCTAATTGAAAAGCTTCGTGACACTGAAGTGTTCAAGTTTATCCAGGTACTGAGTGTTTCATTCGCTTTCGTTTCTTACACCAGCTACTACTGCACTAATAACAAAACTACTTTAAAACAAAAAGCAGCAAAATAATAGGCGTCAAACTAAGGAAAAGATAAGCTATGGTTGATTTTAGTGCCATTTCTGTCAGGTGCTTAGCAGTCGGCTGCCTTCTTCAAATAGCGCACCTGTTAGTCGATTCATTTCGTTGCCTTGCAACCGGCATCCATACAGATGATCGGGTTTGGAAGTGAACTGAGCCTTAACTTGAAGAGCAACCTTTCCCCATGCTTATTGAATTCTGGTAGAGCATGGTTTTTCCTTGGAATCCTACAATGTTGTGCTAGAGTGTTCTCAGGTCGTCACCAGAGCCATTCGCCAACTTTTGTGGATTACACCCGGTTTGTTGCCTTTCGACTATTGTCCTCGCTGTACATTAGGGAACCCTGCTGTTAGTCGATTGTGGAAGAAGCCGAATCAGTATAGAACAATTTTTCCAAGTTTTTAAAGAACCTCACAGAATGCAGAGCATTTTCTTATTTAACTAATAGCTTATTAGCTGAGAAGGTCGATTTTTTCATGAATTCTTGAGTTGGTTGCGCCAAGGCGTCCCTGGTTCTCATCAACAGTAGTCGATTCCTCTCTTATGAAGGTTCACGCCCGTACATGGGCCTTATTTTCCTATGACAGAAGGTTCCTTACACATCCTTAACTGGTTTTCACCATGAAAACAACGATCTTTCTAGGCTTCAGTGACTCCTGCTGGAGGGTGAGTCTCTTCCTAATGCATCGGAGCTGTGCATTTGAGGCAACTCTCTGAATACGGTGAAACGGTAATTTGTTGTCTAGTAATAAAACCATATCGCGTAAGAATAAAGCGTTCGTAATTGATCAGTTCCCAAGGATGACATTCGAACTTTTGACAGCATAATAGAGGCAAATGAATGTGTACATGGCCTTTATAATGCCGGAAGCATACGAAGGATACACGACATTATTCCTAGACAAATTCGATACTAATTTGCCAACGTCCTAGGAATGTGGAATGGAATCCAACCAAAGACCACGTTTGTATTGCAGGTTGCCTCTGACCACTGAGCTACTTGCACCTTAACAATATAGTATGCATTGTTTCAACAAAACGCCTGTAGCTCTTTTTACGCTCATTTTTAAGGTTTTCGCTCAAGGGATATATATATACATTACTTATTATACAGCGCGACGTCACACGTATCATAATATACGGATCCCATCACATCTCGTGTTCTATTCATTTCATCGTGTCCACTATCGCCAAAGGTTTTCGAACTTCTTCAGCTTGGGTTTGGCTGCTGCTTGAGGATTTTCCATTGGTCGTGAATGTCATTAAATAGTGGTCGAGTCGAATCACCGCGGAGTCCTGAGATAGATGGTCTTGAAGGTTTATACTTCCATTGCAGAAGGTGGCTTGTTTCCAGATAGTCTGGTACCAATTTCCCAACTCTGGAGGGATGAGAGACTTCTTAGGTACATAGCAGGATCGAATCAGGATTTCGGCAGGCTGGGCAGTCCGACTAATGAACGACATCACCAACACTGCGCCATCCGTTCGTTCCATCAAGCGCTCTATATAAAGTTTAACGTTTTGATTTCTGCCTTCTATAATTTTCAAGGCAGGTTACTAAGCGAAATACAACCACAACGTTGCTGAGATATTTGCAAAACTCTGGACCGCAGGTGTCTATGGTGATGGCGCTCCCCAGATCAACCCCGCTGACGGGTGATCGCTGTGGCAAAAAAATGGGTAGAAATAGCTGAGAGACAGGCGAAACGAAGGACCCGCATGGTGTGGTGGTGAACGCGTTACGCCCCTGAAAGGATAATAGCGCGTTCGTTCCCCACCATAGACACCTGCGGTCTAGAGTTTTACAAATATCTCAGCAACCTTAACTCTTTAATTTACTGCCTTTTTCTTCTTAATGGCAGGGTATGTTGTGAAATATAACTCGTATGAAGTGCTGAGATATTTGCAAAACTCCAGACCACAGGTGTATGCAATGGGGAACGAACACGCGCTGTTGTCCTTACCGGGGA
>UYYA01003816.1:17709-324250 GCA_900624975.1 Angiostrongylus costaricensis | reverse complement strand
TCCCCGGTAAGGACAACAGCGCGTGTTCGTTCCCCACTGCATACACCTGTGGTCCGGAGTTTTGCAAATATCTCAGCACTTCATACGAGTTATCTCAGCAACGTTGTGGCTCTATATAAAATTAGATAAGCGTTCAAATGAGAGAGTAGAATCTTTAGTGTTTATTCAGAGCCTTATTCGTGAGTCAGTGGAACGAATAATCAGACCTGACATCGGCATGAACGTCAAGGAACTAAGCGACCAAAGTAAGAATCTCTTCTCAGGAAACATTATCGACTATTGACAGATTGTTTAGAACAATGCAGCTCTAGTGGCTACCGTGAGCATTTGCGGTAAGGTTTTACTTTATCGTATACTTTCAGAGCTCATTTGTCATTCAATAATATACCACTACTTAATAAATGCTGGCTATCGAGCAGCAGCTGAAGTGATGCAGGCTGAATGCTATGAGGTCAGAACTTATTCTTGTCATTTTGACACTAATAATACAAGCATCAGCACTGTGGTTACTTCTCTATACCATAAAGAACTTGGCCGGATAAAAAGTTCTCTGAAAACGCAAGGTATTCAAAGAATTTTCTCGAATGATAGATATCTAGTGAACCAGGAAGGAAGAGAATACTAGGACAACATGAAAATATATGTGTGATTGTCCATCACTTAGTATTACATGACTAAATATTAATAATTGTGAAGATCCTAGAGCTCCTTTCATTCGATTCGCTTTCTCGCATCCATAGTCTATGAAGGCCTTTGGACTTGTGTATAGGATTGTTGGTGATTTTGGCGTTCTTTGGGAATGCCAGTGAATTCCGTCTAGTGCACTCTTCATGAAATCCTGGCCTAGCAGTGCTAAAGCGTTCGTAGGGCTTCCCCAAATGCCTGAACAAGTCTGCATCAATGTCCCTACTCCGAAGAGATGCGGGAGATGACTGGCCCACTGTGTGATCAAACCAGAATGACGCGCATGTTGAGCGGCCTGTCTGCCACTGCGATACCCGTGCGAATGTGTGAAGAAGCTGTTCTATATCTAATACGATTGAAAATTAGATGTTTTGATGGCATTTCTGTTTAGGTTATGCAAGTCTTTGTCTGACTAGTTTGCGGTTGACTTGACAATTCCGCGCTCTGAAGAGAGAATTTCGTCAGAACGTCAGCTGTTGTAAACAAAATGTAGTAACAATCTCGTGTATGCTAATCAAGAAAACGGAGGGTTATAATGTGAATACCAATGTTGATAAAATTTTGTAATTTAGTGCTTCCTTTCACATGATTTCCTCATGAACAATGTCGAACCCTTCGATGATAACTCAGTGGAAACGAGCCTAGGACAGCACAAATTAAAGGACGGGATCACTATAACGAGAGTCAGTCGTCGTAAAAGTGGTAACGGTATCGTCAGTGATATGAAGCTTCCAACTAAACCCGATCCCCAATACGAGCAAACTAAGGAGAAAATCCGAGAAGAAATCATCACGTCCGCCGATAAAGCAGTTGAACGGAAGCACGAACTGATGAAGGTGTGCAGACAAAATATACGATTACATTATAAATCACTTTAAGTTCATTAGTGGTTTCAATCCCATTTTTAATTTTTATTTCAATTTCTATTAAAATGAAGGCAAATGAGATGCTTAACGAAGAACTAACGGACGAGGAAGAAGAGGACGAGGAATCTAAAGAGAGAGAATCTGAGACGAAATTTTCAACGTCGTCCGAATCGACAACTGTTGAATCTGAAACGTGAGTGAAACAGAGAATTCTGCAGTTAGGTGTCTCAAAACTTGGCTAAGCTTCCATTATTCATCTGCTTTTTATACCCTCCAAGATGAAGAACCTGCATAAGTTTACCATATGAGAAAATTCAAGTAATAACAGCTCTGCTTTGAACAATTCCATACGGATGCCCTCCTTGTGTGAGCTAAGGATGTATCAAACCAGCGATTTTTTCAATGATGCTGAGATATTTGCAAAACTCCGGAGCGCACGTGTATGCGGTGGGGAACGAACGCGCTATTGTCCTTTCCGGGGAGTAACGCGTTCACCACCACACCATGCAGGTCCTTTGTTTCGCCTGTCTCTCAGCTAGTTCTGTCGATCTTTTTGCCATCAACAATCACCCGTTAGCGAGATTGATCTGGGGAGCCCAAATCGGCAACGAACCCAGTTAAGCTGAGGCCGTAGTTATAATCACAATTTTAACTCATTATTTACTGCTCACTCATTTTAACGACAGGGTATGTATTGCGAAATACCAGCGATTTTTATCAATTCAAACATGTCCGGCTTCAAGCCGATTCCGAGAGGGTTGGGTGTTTCGGTTTGCCGGTAGAGCGGGTTCGAACAGGAAACCACGTGTGTCTGTTGCAGCGCATTCCTCACCATTGCGCTACATACGTATGTAAGACGAGTATTGCGAAATAACAAGTAGTAACTAAATCTAAAGCTCCGGACCCACCAAGCCTTTCATTCCACCGAGGTTCAGAAATTGGTATCGAATTTGTTTGGAAAATGTTGGCTGTCTGCAGTCTAAATGGGAGCCCTCTAGTCCAGTTTTTAAGCGCTTTAGGGAGAAACGACAAGACGAGCATTCAGAAACATTCAAGACGGAAGAAAAATCCTCAAGTATCAGCCGAACCTTCACGCAGAAAATTGCAAGAGCTCCGTGGATGACGGATGCTAGCAAACGAATCGAATGCAGGAAATGTTGGGAATCGTACAGTAGATGTGAACGACGAACTGTGTAAAAAAAACAAAAATCATTTTTAATTGACACCTAGACATATGACACATGATTTCAGTGAAGCCGTGACATCAACCTGGACTAAACGGCTATGGTCTCCAAACGCCCATCAGCTCTCCACAGATGCCATCATAGCCACATCAACGGAGCCCAAAAGGTGTTCTTCCACTTTAACGATCCCAATTTTCTAAATGTTCTGTTAATCAACTTCTTCGCGCAATACCTTTTCCGGTAGCAGAGAAGGGGATGGGTCATGGGTAGGGAAAAATGATGTGCACTAGCTGATTTACTCCAAAGAGTGCATTTCTTATCATCAACTCGATAACCGTTGCGAAGAAAGTGACAAACAATATCTCTGACCACAACGAAGGCAGTGCC
The DNA here is from genome assembly GCA_900624975.1 of Angiostrongylus costaricensis. Classification (NCBI taxonomy): domain Eukaryota; kingdom Metazoa; phylum Nematoda; class Chromadorea; order Rhabditida; family Metastrongylidae; genus Angiostrongylus; species Angiostrongylus costaricensis. The sequence continues at coordinate 321,129 of UYYA01003816.1, read as the reverse complement.
TTCCTGCGACAATCGCTAGGAAACAATCCGGCCGGACAAGCCATGATCCAAAAACCTGGGACTTGATTTACTAACGATTTATTTTATTATGATTAACGGGTTAAAATGACTCTGTCGTAATTGAAACAATTTCTATAGAAACCATTCCAATCACAAATTAGCTAGATTTCCACGTAAGACAGAGATATTCGAAATCTTCGACGCGAAAACAAAGCCGGAACCAATCGAGGACGCCATACGTGAGAGCTTTTCCGACAGTAAAGTTGATACTGCACGGAACTCGTCCAAATGTTAAGTGGGTAGAAATCTGTTACACCGCAGTTGACAAGCGTTCATTGGATAGTCGGACCATCCACGAAATACGCGCAGATCAGTCTATACTGGACAGTTCCCAAGTCTCCTTTACATTATTAAAACATTACAAACTGCCTTTCTTGAGCTGAAACAAAGTTGTTATTAGGTGTTCATGAGATTTTATACATGAGATTTTGGCGACTTCGCCTTCCCCACAGCCTGGACACACTTTATATAACTCTATTAATCTGCCTCGACTATTAAGCTAACATGAGGTTGGTATAAAATCGCCAAAATCTCGTCTCTTTATTCGGCCAGTGTTTCGACGTCTTCGTCCTCTTCAGGGTCGGATTGATTTCGGTCGGTGGTCGTTGTCGCAATGTGGTTGTTTGGTGTTGAATCCAGTGAACTGAACCATCGCTCGAATAAAGAACCTCTCTTGAGGAGGGGCTCTTTCTATGCAGGATGGCCATTGATCTATTACCACTATCTAGTACGATCTGCTTTTTTGGAGGGCTAGCATCATGTAACAGTCGGTACTCATTAATTGGCACGTAACATGACAATGTCTTGAAACCGACTTTCACTAAACCTCTGGAAAACCTCCATTCATTAAATTCCGTGGATTTCTCTATGGCACCTGGTGTACAAACGAACGTTAATCTGCTAAAACAAACTACTCACCTTCTTTTCTTGTAAGGTATGATTCCACCCACTTGTTGTTCACGAGGAATTCCAAATGAAACTCAGCCAGATTAAAGAATCAATCAATATTATTTTCATTGCTTATTGAATTTTACAAGTGAATGGTAGTGTTGAGATGAGGAGACAATTACATCCGTAAATGATCAGTAGTTCGTCTAATGTTGTCCTTCTAATGCAATCAGTTCGTTCTTCCTGCCGACAATCAACTATGACGGCGAACTCGTCCGAGAAATAGAGAACGCTGGCTTTTCTAATGTCTGCCCGTCAATAGTCATTGTATAGACAACGCAAGCATTCATCGCCAATTCAAGTTCTTGAACTTACTTGCACGATCATACTTCAATGAAAAAAGTCAGTAAAATCAATCAAACTTTGTTTTCTTTTAATAGTTCCCAGGACCGACTTCCTCTTAACCTCGGGATTGGAATATGAATGTGTCATTTTCTTGTTCAGCAATCGCGAGGTTTTTAAACAGCATACATTTACTTCCATAAAAACACAATACAACACCCTTGCTTTGCTTCCTCCAAGCCAGTTTGTTTTCTTTGTTGCAGAGCATCGGAACTGCCGCCGTTGACGACTACTCGTCCGAAACCGGAGATCACCTCAATCAGATCTATTGATTTTGACATCCCACGTAAGGATGCTAATGTATATTTTTTGCCTAAGTACTCTGTGATTTGTGCGATAATACAGAATCATTAACGGGCCTTGCTTAGCTTTAAATGCTAATAATTCAGCAAAAATACTATAAAACATCAATAACTACTTTTTATCTGCTGCCTATTGTTATTCTCGCCAGCAGGATATGATTTGAAATACAACCACTATGATGCCTAGATACTAGGAAATCATGGAACATAGCTCAGATTCTAACCCGCGCTTAACCTTTCCGCGAATCACGTGTCACCCATTGAACCCCTGAAGCCCTTGCTTTGCTTCCTCCAAGCCAGTTTTCTACCTCATTGTGCTACCAGTAACCATTGATCAACAGGAATGATCTAGGGGCACAAGTCGGCATTAAACTCAGTTAAGCTGAGGGTGTAGTCGAAATCACAATATTTCTCCTCATTTACTGCCTACTCTTATTTTTCTCCCCAGGGTATGATGTGAAATACAACCACTACGATACTGAAATATTTGAAAAACCTAAACCCTAGCCCAGATTCGAATCCGCGATTACTCTATCCGGAAGCTAGCGTGTTACCCACTGGAGCACTGAGGCCGTTGCCTGATCTTTCTCACAGTCAAGGTAATCGCGGGTTCGAATCTGGCCTAGGATCCAAGTTTTGCAAATATCTCAGCACCATAGTGGTTGTATTAATAGGTACTGCCGAATGATAGTCTGCTTATGTCTCAAGTTTTCCATATAGACTCGAACATAATAAAATTAAACAGTTTCGTTGCTTTTTTTCTTTGTTTTGTGTTTTCCATCCTTCATCTATCCTATACCTTCTTTTTAATAAAATTTGCCGCAAATTATTTACTTAAAAAATAATGAATACACACAATGAAATTATATGAGTCTGAAATACCACCTATTGACACACACATGGGATCGATCTCCTCGACCACTGCTCACCAAGACTTCCACCCCTCCGAGGTGGGCAAATTGGTACCAGACTTGTCTGGGAGGGTAGCTCGATACATCGGTAGGCAACCGCGAATCATTGTAAAGGCCAGATATGCATTCATTATTTCCAAGAAAGATTAATAAAGTCGAATGTATGGATGGCGCATCCCTCAGAGATTGATCAACGCCAAGAGCTCTATCCCTTTTTATACGAGTTTAAAACATTATTCAAAAATTCCGGTTTAAATAAATCCTAAATGGAACGTTGTCTATTCGTTTTTGAACAACCTCCATCCAATTATGTTGAGAGTCATAAGGTTACCAATAACTTCTATTGCTACTTTATTCGAGAAGAGAAGGAAAAACACTCGAATCGTTTTCAAATAGAAGAAAACCCGGTCAAAAAATACCTTAAAACGTCTCATAACAACGTTTATAAGATTCTTTTCACTTAGAACTGGAAAAAAGTCCATCTACGCAGTCAAGCGATACTCCTCGAAACTCGCTAAGTCCTCCAATAGAGTGCAACACTCCACCAAAAGGTGATGATTTAATAGTTTTAATAACATTTTTCCGAAGTCCTTCGATGATTATTAGCTTAAGTGTTCTTTAATAACTTTTATCCGTTGATAAAGCTTAAACCATTACCTATGAATACCGCTTTCTATTCTGAGCTTATTTAACTCATATACTTAAAGACGACCTTTTAAGCCACATATCTGTTTTTCAAGAAGACGAAATCAAAACGGCATCAGTTTATTGAAGCTGTCAGGAGGATTCCTTTATTCATCACTTAAAAAATCTCATTAAGAATTTCCCCAACATTACTGGAATGACTTAAATTACAATAAATGTGTGTTTACCTTTCAGTCGATGAACTCAGCGACATCGAGACGATCGCTGGAATCGATCAACTTTTAGAATCCGCTCGATCTGACAGCATATCGTTCTAGAACATTTTCCGTATCACTTCAATGGTGTTCTTAAATTCCCTCCTGCAAATATCGATTCCAATTCAGATTGATTCCAGTTCTCTTCTAAATAAATCGATTGTAATTTGAAGTGACTCCGAAACCTTTGAATTTTTTTTTTGATAAGAAGTCGAAGACAGCTTAGGCTTAAACAGCCCTTCATAATTCCTTTATTTGTCAAATAAACGTTTTTTGTACTCCACTTATTTATTTTTTATATCATTCGACTTCACATGTTTTGTGGAATCCAGCAGTCCCTTCGTTCGGTAATTTGTCTTGCATCCACCATTTATGTCGGTCTTTGAATTTGTATGTGAATTCTGGTGCCCTTTGAGGTTTTTACTCTCTTTATAGGTACGGGTTGAGTAGATTCTCTCTAGAACGCTGGTATAGTTCCGCTAGCACGTTCCCAGGTCTCCACTTCAGGCAGTTTCCGCCCTTTGTGGATTGGATAGAACCTCTCCAAGACAAATGCGTTACCAATTTTCCGACCTCTAAGGTATGGAAAACTAGTTTTACTCGACTCAGAACGGAGCCAGCATGTTACTGCGTGTATTGCACATCTATTACCACGACACTTCCTCTGTAATGTATGAAAAGTGATACCGTAAGCAACAAAGTTTTGCACAAAGACGTCTTAATCAAAAATGCCTTGCTTTCTTGGTTACAACCTATGTTTTATTTTCGGTCATCAGCTTTGTTTGCATGCCTGCTTGAATCAGTACTTGAGATGACAGCTACGACGACAAAAACAACTCCTTTGCTTGTGGTTTGTGGAAAAAGTGGAGTAGAGAAACAAAAATTCGGATTTTATAACGCGGTCACATCTGATAGCTAAATAGCCAACGAATTCCACAAGTGCATATCTGCTTAAACACTTACTTCCAGAAGATCATCGATTTATCAAGTCAGTATTTTTGCCATCCGAGAAGCATCCGGTAGCAATTTTCCAACCCCGGATAGATGGAGGGCTCCGGAAATAACCAACGACCAATTTTAGTGAGTTTTCCAGGGCACCTCTAACCACTACGCTGAACGGTCTCCCTTCAATAATTATTGAAATAATGTCTAATATAGTGTAATACAGTACCGCCTGTAACGCTGTTGAGAATCCAGTGATTCCAACTACGTCCCTCCCACAATTTTGAAACGCTGAAATCGTTATGGGGTCCATTTGCTCAAAAGACAGAAAAATACACCATTTAGAGACAGGCAAGACGAAGGACTCGGATGGTGTGGTGGTGAAGTGCACTGCTCCTCGGTAAGAACAACAGCGCGTGTTCGTTCCCCACTGCATACACCTGCGGTCCGGAGTTTTGCAAATATCTCAGTATTTCATATACCATTTAGTTTTGCTAAACACCTTAAGGGAAAGCCTGATCACCGAGTTGGTGGTTTCTCATACTCTTACCACCATGTAGAGCTGATCTACAGCGGCTCTCTTCTAAACGACGATGCATTTGGTCCAATTCACCTTAAACATTGTGGTGTAAGCAATGATAGTTTCCTGTGCGGGTCGGAATGTCAAATTCCTACGTCCGCTCATGAGAAACGTGATACTCAACATCACTCTATCGTCATTGTGTTGGATGACACCGAACCCTTTCTCACGTTGTATGTATCACCCAGATTTCGAATGTATACGTTAATGTCAGAAAACTCGACTCAACTAATCCATGATAACCAAGGAGCCGGATGTTCCTTGTCCTCTCAGCTATGTCATTGAGTAGGCTCCACCCCCACAAGCCACTCGTTCCCTTCGAATCCTTCTCGTCTCTCATGAAAATCGATTTTTTTAGTTTTAACCTAAGACTGGTCATCTTATGTTTAGAATCAAGATTGACCAAGCTTCATCTCGCCTGGCTAATAGCTGATGTCACAAGACCGATGTCACTAGCAAGTCACAGACAGTGTGACTGCTGTTCATCATAGATTTTCACTCCCATGTTATCCCAGTTTATCCTCAAGAAAGGTATTAAATAGTTTTCATAAGATGCTATAGTCTTATCGAAGCCGTCATTATCAAGTTGATAGTAGTAATGATGTCATTGAAAAACATCGAAATTGTAGTCGCGAAGAAGGTATCAGGTAGAAATAAAGCAGCTCCATCTATTTTGTAAGGGAACACTGATATCATATTTCGAAACCGACCTTCCCTAAACCTCGGTGTGACTAATCAATATGTATTCTTTCTTGATAAGCTTGCACGAGGTTGATAAATATAAATAAATAAATAAATAAATAAAAGAGCACCACTGGGTGAGTGTGCCTCATTCGAGAGTGCTGCTCCACTGAGGAAGATAGGGATCGATGCGAAGGCGAAGATGCCACGTCGAGAAAGAACAATTGTGGGCCATCCACCCGGATCATCTTCTCTTAAATGCCAGACGTCGAAACGTCAGCCGAATAAAAAATTATTTATCAATTCGTGTAAGCTTATGAAAGAAAGATTACATATGGACTGGTCACACCCGAAGTTGAAGCAAAGACGATTTTAAAATAAAATATCAGTCTTAACCATTTTATTTACTGCCTACTCCTTTTAACTAGATTGTGATTATAACTACAGCCTCAGCTTAACCGGGTTTATTGCCGATTTGAGCTCTCCAGACCAATCCCGCTGACGTGTGATTACTGATGGCAGTGGCCGACAGAACTAGCTGAGAGACATGCGAAACGAAGGACCCGCATGGTGTGGTGGTGAACTGGTTAGCCCCCGGAAAGGGTAATAGCGCGTTCGTTCCCCACCCCAGACACCTACGGTCCGGAGTTTTGCCAATATCTCAGCATTATCTTAGTTGTTTTTCACATTACACCCTGCCGTTAAAAATTATAGTAGGCAGTAAATAAAAAAAGGTTAGGTGTGTGAACACAGTTTTTGAGTGTGATATTTACACAATATTTAAGCCTGTTATTCTAATGTAAGAGAGGCACATTTTGTTTCTATGTGAACTTTGTACAGTTGGTCTCCACGTGAGATATTCGGTGGAAGACTTATAGAATATGCGGAGATGTTTTTTTGTGTTCAATGTGATTGAAATCTTGGTTTAGCACTTTCTATGCATAGTTATGGAGGTGTTTGGCTGGGTAGATTGCAGTCAAATTTACTTTTGCAGGCTCTGAGGAAGGCAAAATCCGCCGAGAAGTCAACTTGTTTATAAATAAAGGATAAATCAATAACGTCGTGTTTGCTCGTCAAGAGGACAATGAATTATTTGATCAATGCTAGGATTCTGTTAGTCGTAGGAATATAACTGTAAGTGCGAGTAATTTTCATCAGTTGCAATCTCGTTAATCATCGAATGACACAAATGGGCAGCACAAGTAAATTCTTACGTTCTTCCTAGCCTAACATCAAAACTTCTCGCAACGAATGACACCTATAGGTGTCAAGATGGTCTTGCCGGAATGGCCGGTAAGAGACCTATAGGTGCCATATGCTTTGCAGTGATTTATTTAGTGTGCAGAAGTTTTTCATCTTTTTAATAGTTTCTCACTTAACAATTCACAAAGGACCTCTTTCTGGAAATTAGGGGTCACTGCGAAAGTGTTAAGGCTCTGTTCACACGAGACACAATAACAGCGATAACTTTCGGTGTGTAAGCCACCATTTTTCCCGTTTGTAACAATTTTAGCCTTAGGTAACAAGCCGTATTCTTCTCTACGATAGGCTAACTCTTTGTTAGGCTTTCCGGAATTCCTCCCAACCTCAGGCTGCGCTTCCAAAGGATATGTCTTCTGGTGCACGTCATAACAAGGTTCCAAACCGACGACATAGAGCATAATATGTGCGAAAAAAGTAACCAATCAATAGAGAGGCAATAAAAATCGGTAATGCATTGCAATGAAGTGTTTAAGAGGAACTGTACTTTTGAAAGTCCGCAATATTCACCGTGACGTCTGATTTGAAATTTCGAGTGTGGAAATATCGACATGCTTGACGTGAGATTGTTTTTCCCATATAAGCGATCTGCAAGCTAATTGCTGTTAGTAACGCTTCGTTCTCTTCTCATTTCATCTACACATAGAGCTAAACCTGTGATCGAATGGATGTAGCCAACATTGTCTCCAAAAATCTCCCTTTAGCCTCGGCACGACTAAATGGCATGTATTCCTTTATTGATAAGCCAACGCGAGGTTGCTAAATAGCTTTATTCTGCTAACAATTCGACAACTTGCTACTTTCTTCATTTGACAGTTGCTCTAATTGATTCAACTTCATGCAATCACGAAGACACATATCGGAACGAGGAACGACTGTGGGCAGTCGGATCAATCCGGCTCTGAGGAAGGCCAAGGCCCCGAATAAAGGTTTTATCAACCTCATGTTGGCTTATCAATGGGAAAATACCTAGAGCGAACAGTACTTCCTATGTGGCCTAAATGAAGATGAGTGCACTACTAAACTTGTTGCAGCCTTGAAAACAACTGGGTTGAAATCATCCTACAGACTTAACCAATTAAGTGTTAATCATTTCCGTTTATCTCTTTTCTGTTTCTTTTTTCATTTTTATTTTGAAGTTACCAAATGGGTTACGTGATCGTCCATGCATTGGAGATGCCCTGCGTGGTTAGCGACAGGCAATGGAAGAAGCAAAGCAAAAGCATTTAGGAACGTCGAAGTCGATCGACTCATCGTGGAGCATGGAATTTCCCACTAGACAAAACATTGCTCCATAATAATGTGATGATTAGACTTCATCACGCTACGCTTCGAGAAGTATGGAGAAATTTTCACCGGGATGACAGCAATCGGAATGCAAAGCATCGGTATTGATTGGTTCCATGAACAAGACGGTATTACTGTTATACGAAATTGCTGATCAATTCGAAATGTCATCATTAATGGCGACCGATTTTCTCGATGGAATTCGATCCCCTTTCATGGTGGAACTTCAGTTTTCTCTTGTTATTTTTTCGTTCAAATCCGTTCACACAATAGGCCAATAGTAGTTGTTGTACAATTTTTATTTGTCACATCAAGCGCTCAATCCATTTCCCGTGTGGGACACTTCCAAAGAAAAGAGAATATTCTGGTATTGCCAGATGACTCGAGCTTCTTCTAATCTCTGGATTTACAGTGACTTTACTGGTACACTAGTTTCTCAGTGAAGCAAGCAATTACTCGATGGAAAACTTCCTCAGATCACTTGAACACCAGGTTTTCAGTCATTTTTATAACTGATTAAGTGTTCATCAGTTCATCACGAAGAATTGTCACCTGATTTCGTTCTTTCTTTTGTATTCGTCTAAATATTTGCCTTTTTCCGCTATTATATCACTTACCTTTGGCAAATCTTACTCAGGGCTATGTCCGTTCCATAGTCTAAATCGATCTAGTGGAACGAATAGCCGTTCCACATGGGGAGTGTAAGAATTTGTTGGTTTATTGCGTCATGAATTGTTTATTGAATTACATTTTGAAATAAATTATGGATTCTTGCATGCGGAGCTGTCAGTCTTTCATTGTATTGACATGTTGGCGTTTTTCTTTCCTTTCATTCATTCTACTTTGCAATTGATAAGATGAGAGTGTATTTCTTCTGCTGGCACTTTACCTTTCCTTATCCTCTTCCCAGCCGCCATATTCTTCTTTTGCTTACCATTGCTTATCCTTCTTTCCTGTTCCTGTTTGTTGTCTAATCGATGAAAATTTCGTTCAGGAGAGAAAGCCGATGAATCTGCTTCTGACGGCGACGTGGTCTTTTGAGAGATTAGTGCTTAAACATCAAGTCAAACAAATCGTAGTATTGGCTGTAAAATGGCCGATGTTTTCAGGAAATAAGTTTACTTTTGTGCTTTCTTTATTGTTTTTTCCTATAATAGTAGCCGAATGGGTCATACGTACCATGTTTGCCTTTATACTAAGGTTCTTTTTGTTTTGCTTTGTTTTCCCTTTACACTTGACGCTGCTTGGGCCGAAAGCCCCTACATAAATTTCCCATAGTCGTCAAGTGATGACGTGATTCTCTTAAGAAAACGATCTGAAGTGAGATTTGTGTTTTTATCATATCTTCTTACCTCATGTTTCAGCACCATAAGTTTTTTCCACTTATTTTCTTTCCCCACTTTAAAGTTGTTGCTGTTCTGCAATGTTTCCAACACCAGTGCTGACTACCCAGTGGAAGAGTGTGAAATCTACAACTTTTATCTTTTCCTCGACCGACTTTCTATTAAACTCGTCATTAATCAAATAATTCTTTATATTCTTATTGAGCAAACAAGAGGTGTTGTTCCATTATTTATCTACGAACAGACTGACACTTCGGCGGACTTCGTCTTCCTTACGATTACCTTTGTCTGTCATTAAGCCTGATAAGCCCTCTTGATAGAACTTTGCTTCCGCTTCGCCGTTTCACCGTCATCGCCTTTTCGAAAGCTGTGATTGTTCCAGTCGTGTAAGTTCGACATTCCTTTCGTTACGAATCTTCCCAATAGAAGGGAAATGCCCTCACAAGGCTTACAAGAGTCTCATGTAAGCTTTTCAGTAAGCCAAAGTAATAGTTATCCATGCTGAGTTTAAAAGAGAGTCGGTATTGAAAACATTGTTGTCCACTTCTAGTAGTGTTTTTAATTTATTTAAGCTTTTTTATCTCAGCTTATAGTGTTCCCCGTTAGGAATTCGCTATCAATACGTCAAGTTACAAGTTGCTTTCTTGTTCTCATCGTCTTCAGCTCTTTCCTCTAAACCACTCTTCTATTTTTATTCGCTTTCTGTGAATTTTCCATGTAAATGAGAAGAAATCGACGGATTTGCTCTTATCGCTGTTATGTTTACTGAGATAATAATCTATGGTTGTCGCGCTCCACTAAAGTTTCTAATTTTTCTAGAAACAAGGACACTCATGGAAGCACTGAATTGACGCGGAGCCCTTCGGCCATTTGTTACACAACGTTTTCTATTTGTACTATGGGAATTCCATCAAGCATGAAGCTATTATTCGTTGCCGGTATATCGTTGGTAGTGTTCTTCGTGCGAATCCAGTCATCGTCAAGCGGTCTTATCGAATCGGAAATGGGATTTTCAGCCAACAAGACTGATGTCTTCGGGTTGGTTCTCTTTTCGACGTTTCATAGATAGGCATTCACCACTGATTTGACTTGGATGTATTTATTCAAATCAATCCCGTTGACGGGTGATTGCTGATAACACTTATAGGTCAATAACACAGCTGAGAAAGGTGAAAAGAAGGACACGCATGGTGTGGTGGTGAACGCGTTAAACCTCGGAAAGGGTACTAGCGTGTTCAGTGCTCACCGCAGGCACCAGCGGTCCGGAGTTTTGCAAATGTCTCAGCATCATTATGGTTGTACTTATTCTATTGATGTTCCTTATTTTTTAATCTTAGTAACGCAATCGATTCTAACACGTCGAGCATTGAACAGCATGGAGCTGCTATTGTTGGGACTGAGGCCGAGGAAAAACGACGTTCTCTGGTATGTTCGGTTTTCCACACACAGAAGTATTTTTGCCAGTTCTTAAGCGAAGTTTGAAGTCTTATTAGATGGTAATTCAACCTATCAGCTTATTTTGAGGACGATTCGTTAACAGTTCTACTTGCCATCGAAAAGAGTCTGATGTTGTTCCATAGTCTTCAAAACTTGAATTTTCTTTACAAATCACAACTCGTGTTCTGTTGTGGTCTAATTTTATTTTACTTCTGACTGCGACGTCATCTTTCAGGCTATCTTTTTCATTTTGTTCGTTCTCGTTCTTGCCATTCTAGTCGTACATATGTTGATTATTTCGAAAATTCACTTTATCCCTGAGAGTCTTGCTATTGTAATTCTCGGTACGTCTTTTGTCCTTTTTGCTTTCTTTCTTTCTGTTTTCTTTCTTTTTTTCTTTCTGTTACCCTGTTTTTAAGTAATTTTCTTTCTAAATTTCAGGCGCAGTTGTTGGCTCAATACTCTCTTATTCAAAGAACGACTGGAGTGAAATCGAAGCTTTAAGTCCTGGTCTGTTCTTTCTTCTCCCATGTGTGTCTCACTTTTTTTCTTTTTTTTTGCTTTCATAGCCGGAAAAGGTTTTTTAGACATGTTTTTCCTAGTCCTGTTGCCTCCGATAATCTTCGAAAATGCATACAATTTAAATAAAGGATACTTCTTCTCTAATATTGGACCAATCCTCTCTTTTGCCATATTGGGTACTGCAATATCCGCACTTGTTATCGGGTTTTCACTATATATACTTGGCCAAGTGGGTTTTCGTCCTCGTCATTTATTGTGATTTATCACCTTTTTGCTAAGCTGGACTTTTTATCTGTCATAGCTTTTTTTATTTCAAAACCGTACTGTATAGGCCGACCTGGTTTACGAGTTCTCAGTCTTTGAATGCTTTGCGTTCGCATCCACAATATCCGCTGTTGATCCTGTAGCTACTTTAGCAATTTTTCAAGCTGTGAAGGTGAATCATCACTGAGGAGCTTCATTTAGATTTCCAGGAATGTTTCGGTTTCTGTCGTTATAGGTGGAAGGTCTGCTGTATATGCTGGTATTTGGAGAGTCAATGTTGAACGATGCAGTTTCAATCGTGTTCGCTGCAACAGCTATTCGCCATTCACGTCCACCGTTGAATAGGTAAACTTTCTCCTCAATCAGTTTTGCAGTGGTGCATGCAAACGGTTTTCTTGTATTTCAGCCTTGATCCTACTGAAATTCTTCTTAGCGTGTCACTGACTTTCCTGGCTATGTTCACGCTTTCAGCATTTCTTGGATTAGTGATTGGGTTACTTAGTGCTCTTGTATGTTTGTGATTCTCGTATTTCTTCTTTGAGCTTTTTGACATGGTTTCGATAACTTATTTTCCAAATCCTATTTCTTTTAGATGTTTAAGCATGTTGATCTGCGAAAGACACCATCTCTTGAGTTCGCACTTCTTCTGGTGTTCGCTTATATCCCATATGGGTTTGCCGAAGCAGTCTCATTATCGGGTATTTCTAGCATTGGGTTTTGCCATGAAATTTACGTGATTTTCTGATATTTTTACATTTGGTTTCAGGTATCATGGCTATTTTATTTTGTGGAATCACAATGTCACAGTATACACAGCAGAATATCAGCCCAGTTACTCAAATCACTTTCCGACAAACATTTCGGACCATTTCGTTTGTGGCTGGTTCGTCATTCTTCCTAAATGTGAAAAAGCAGTCTTTGAGAAATATCACTGGGAATTTTTTATTTTGTCGAAAAACCGACTTTCATTAGGTTCTATAGAAGATAAAAAAAATTTCATTTTTTGTTTTGATGGAGTTAAAAGTCACACTGATTTTTCGTTCCAATTAGTTCTGGAAGTCATTTCAGAGACGTCGACATTTGCTTACATAGGAATGGCGTTTTTCACCATCAAACTCAATTTCCAACCATCTCTTATCTTTTGGTGTATAGTGAGTTTCTAAAACTACTGTTTGGCTTTATATTCGTATGAATTGGTTACTTTCTCTGCAGGTGTTATGTCTGGTCAGCCGAGCCCTGAATATTTTTCCGATTTCATATGCTGTAAACAAGTGTCGCCGTGAAGTCCAGATTTCTATGAAAAATCAGATCGTGCTTTGGTTCAGTGGTTGGTTATAGAATTGTTTCAAAACTTATTGGAAGCTTGGTTTTAAAGTTATGAGATGTGGTTAAATAGTTTCAGCACCAATTCTATTATCCATATCTCTATATTGTATCATATTCGGAACAATATGAGTCGTATTTGACCCATTAATAGTAGGAAATAATTTAGCATTTCACCGTCGGATAAGTAAATCTCAACTCTTAATTTCCTTTACTACCTTAAAATCACTTCCATTCATAGTTTTTTTTCCCAGTGAAATTCAAGTTTTATTATTCTATCATGCAACAATGAGTTCGATCTTCTGTAGTCTCTTTTTGTTTTTGACGATAAGGGCCGTATCCCATATTTCCGGTAGCAATGGAATTCAACAAGCTGAATTTTATTCACTAGGTTTCGGATTTTATACTCCTGAATTCGCTGCTGGTGTTTCTGTCTGCCACTCTTGGCAATTTCACAGCACTGAAAATTTCTTGAACTTGGGAAGAGTTTAAGGTGAAAATGATGTTTTAGAAAAGCTTTTAACGCCGTTTATAACAGTAGAGAAGTCTCTGCCAATTTTTCAGCTCCTAAGCTGCTCTTGTCATAGAAATAATAGGCAGTTGACGGAAAACGAGCATTGTCGTGTGTCAATGTATAGTATAGCATAAAGTGTAAAGCTCTTGACGTTGACCAATCCCTAAGGGATGTGCCATGCATTTTAGTTCATTAGGCATCATTAGAGGTGATTAGATGCATATCTGGCTTCTATAATGGTTCGCCGTGTGCTACGGAAATATCGAGTCAGTGTCGCAATCGTCCGAGATATGAGCGATGGAGGGCTTGGTGAACTTGGGGCGCAAGATCGATCCATGTGTATTGTTGGATACCTTTAACCATTGCGTTACGCGCACTGGTCGATGTATATCAACACAAATTTCTTGACTTAGTGATGTGTTGGTTTTGAAGTTTGGTGTTCATTGCGTCTGTTAATTTCCTGGATCGTCTGCAAGAAAACTATCATTTAACGGGATGTTTCCTCGGACATTGAATTTCAGGAATGCGTGGTGCTGTTTGTTTTGCTCTTGTATTATACATGGAAGTTGAGAAGGAGAAGAAGTCCGTTATTTTGACAACGACGCTGTTTCTCATTCTTTTCACAACTCTGTTTCTTGGTGGTACCGTAATGCCATTCATTTCATTCATAAACAAATGCTATCCTGATGAAAGACCTCGTAGAAGAAGAAGAAGGACAAAGAAAGGAAGAGATGGTGTGATGATGAGCAAAACGAAAGAAATGGTATGTTTGTTCGAACTTGCGTATTCCATGTCGATTTTTCTTTATGAACAAGTTTTTATTACTTGATGCTCGAGTAGCGATTTATTCTTCCTGTTGAATCTCAATTTCTTGATGGCACAACATTTTTGTGGATTCTTCAAGATATTTTTAACATTTACTTGCTCGTTTGTTCTTTGCACGTGATTATGTTCGAGAAAACCAGACTACATTTGGAAGTGATGAATGGACTCCGAGGCGAAGTGATACATCAGATAGATCATCAACAGCTGCTGGAAGAGTAATGCAAAGATTGTTCGTGCGCCGATTTACCTCTACGGAAAGGCAGGAGAATAGAGAAAAACTCACGGCGTTGACGCGTAAAGTTTTGGACAACGACGGTGGGACCGAGAGTGAAGTGAGTTTGTTTCCCTAACGTCCATGTTTCAGTCCTTCACCGTTTTGTGGAAATCCCTTCATAAGTGGCTGTAAACATGCCTTGTTTTCTAATGCATTGCTAGGAGCAGTTTTATAGTTTGATAATGTAGTTTTTATAGTTTTTTGGCCTTGGTTTCACAATTAGTGCAAATGATGACAGGAAGGGAAGGTGAATCCTTATTGTTGATTTCTAGGTGGACGAATGCGCTCCAGGCACTCCGCTGCTTGATTCCGTTGCCTCCGAAACTTAATTTTTTGAATCTTTTACTCGTATGAATCCTCTCATTTTGCATATTCAAAGATATCTAGATAACAAGCTCCATTGTATAGTTCTTTATTTCCTGTAGTCTGTTAGTGGTATAACTTTCCTATAGCTCTTTTAGTAACATAAAGAAATTAACTGCTTTTATAGTGTAACATTCCCTTTAGATAGTCTTTTTTCACCGTTACTATGCATTTTAAAAACCGGTTTAATGTTTTCACTGGTGTATTTCCTTTATTTTAAACAAACAGGTGTAATGAGACAGTGTGATTTATTACTTAAGTAACAGCAAATGTAAGTACTGTACTAAGTGCCTCAATGTATAGTAAATGGTATGAAACCTTGTTAAGTAACTAATACACAAACGCTTTAATGAGTGAACTAATTTATTTGTGTCGGACCTATATTTCGAAGTAAAGATCTTAAGTGCAGTTGTGTATAGACGAGATGATGGTCAGAATTACAGCGGATAACAATTATTATGCTTCTATTCAGCAGATGGCTTAATTTGAGCTGACTACGAGATCTCTTTTAATTGACTGATCGACATCAGATCGTCTTACTACTCGACGAGGAATGATGTTCACTGATGTGCGGCAGGCATTTCAAATCCACCGTTTCCACCAATGAAGCGCTGACTTTTTGTCTTCACCTTGAATCCCACGTCGTCGCCAGCTTTCCAAGTGTTCGGTATTTTGAACATTGTGTCCCATTCGTCCCTAGATAAGTCTTACTTAAGCATAGATTTTTAAGTATTCGGTTTTCTAAAATAAGTTTATTTTCAACGCTTCCATGTGTTTCGTATTAGCTCACATTAATGATTTGCCATACGAAGAAATGCTTGCTAAATATCCCTCAAAATGTGAGTTTTCGAATGGAGTTTTGATCTCGGTATAACATGACATCTATAAACAATCAACATATAGACGTCTTCGTCTTCTTCAGAGCTCATGATCCGGGTCAATGGTCGACAGTTTTTCGCCTTCTCGATGTGGCGTATTCGTTTACGTATGGACTCGGGTCTTCGTCAATGGAGCATTGAGTGCAAAGAGCACAACAAAAACCCCAGTGCATCAGAATAAACGGCCGTTTGAAAAGAGGAATTTACATCAATGCATGCCAGCCGACCTGCCCCTCCTATCCTCCTGACTTCAGTTCTCCTCCGAGCTATATTTTGCACCATATTTTTGAGATTCGTAATCTAAAGTTTGTATAGGCCGTAGGATGCACTATTTCTTAGAACTTCATGGTGTATAGAATTGCTGACAGCTGACATGACTTAGTGACACTCGTATCGTAGAGATTCCAATGGACATACCTTGCTCTTCCTTGAGTAGAATAGGCAGTACTGACGGCTGGCATAGTCGGATCCAGAGATGGAAGAACAAAACGGGTGCCGATTCCGGGGATTTCCTTTTCGGTGGCACCGACCCACCGTAAGCGAGTGTGTCGTCCTTTTGGTGTCCACATCATCGGTGGGACTGGTCGTTCTTCAATGATCTGGAATGGAATGGATAATTGTGAACATTATTCTAAAACAATTTACTATGTATTATAGTAATAGTACAGTATTTGCTGATCTTTGCAGTGCCAAAGAATAAATGGCTAGTTATTATATTTATAACAACTTCGTGTAAGGCTTACGAATATAGGGAAGTATTCGTTATTCATGCTGGGGTTAAATCAAAATCTGTTTTCTAAGTAAATAATTACTCCCAAGTCCGAGTTTCTATTAACCTCGGTATTGATTGAATAATTCTTTCTAGTTCTTTTCAGCAAACACGAGGTGTTACTTAATTTCTTTATTTACGTACAAGCTGACGTTTGCTATCCGTCAAAAATCCATGTTTTTTCTTTCCTTCCCCTAATTTCTACAATTTTCGGTTGCGAATGAGATGTTGGTGTGTAATCCCCATGCCGGTCTCATTCTGTCAACTGGCGCTGGTGCAAGAATTTCAATTCAGTACCTCTGGACTCTACAAAGAAGACGGAGAGAAGAATTATCATCGCATTTCCGATTTCTTTGACATCGAGGTGATTTTAAATCATAATTCGACTGGCGTCCTTTAAAAAGAAGAACAATTTTTTTTTCGGGATGGAGTTTATGATGATAATTCTACGTTTTTTTTTATGAGGGCGCGTTCGGCGTACTGGTCGGAGGATCCCTGCACTACACACGTGGAATCGTTCCCGGTGCCCATGGCTCACAAAGCCTTCCATCCCTCCGGGGTCGGCAAATTGGTAGCAGACTTGTCTGGGAGGATAGCATCACTGGCTCGATACATCGGTAGGTCATCGTGAGTCATTGTAAAGGCCAGCTGTGCATTCAGTCACCTCCAAACGATGCTTAATGAAGTCGAATGCATGGAACATCGCTCAGGGATTGATCAACGCCAAGAGCTTTATCCTTTTATCCTTCACTATTTAGTAACAATTCATTGTCACACTTCTATTCTGAAGCCAACTTAGTTGCTACACTATCTCGTGTCGTGAGACCTCAGTCCTGTGCGCTGTTTGTCCGTTGTGCTGGTGTTTTAACAAATTCACTCTCATTTCTGTCTCCGTTCTGCATGAAGCTATGAAATTTTTCCCTAATGACCAATCGCTGAAGAATAATCGCTTATAAATGGTTTCTGTTGCGAACGAAACGTTACACAACTGTGAAAAATGACCTAGTTTTCATTTAGCTACACTGTAGCAAGGGGGCAGACGACACAGTGGTAACGGCGGAGATCATCACGAGCACGGCGCTAGTTCGACCTCGCCGTGGGATCACCAAACTACTTATTCTTCTAGTGTCGGCTAATCGGTACCAGAGTTGTCTGGGAAAAGCTCATTCGTTGCAATGCATGTGGGAGCACTCTAGTTCACTGCCTCAGGACTCCAGAGGGAGTCGGCTTGACCAGCATTTAACATCATTCATGACGAAAGGAAAATCCTCAAGCAGCAACCCAACCATAAAGACGAAGAGTTCGGAGACCTTCGTGGAAGGCGAATGCTGGGCAACGAATCGAATGCAAATAATGCTAGGATCCGTGCAGTAGATTTAAAGATGGGTCGTGTGAAACAAATACATTTTAACCACAACGTTGCTGAAATATTTGCAAAACTCTGGACCGCAGGTGTCTATGGTGGGGAACGAACGCGCTATTGTCCTTTCCGGGGAGTAACGCGTTCACCACCACACCATGCGGGTCCTTTGTTTCGCCTGTCTCTCAGCTATTTCTATCGATCTTTGCCACAGCAATCACCCGTCAGCGGGATTGATCTGGGGCGCCCAAATCGGCATAGAACCCAGTTAAGCTGCGGCTGTAGTTGAAATCACAATGTCACCTTTTTATTTTCTGCCTACTATAATTTCGCGGCAGGGTACTAAGCGAAATACAACGACAACGTTGCTGAGATATTTGCAAAACTCTGGACCGCAGGTGTCTATGGATTGCTGTGGCAAAGATCGATAGAAATAGCTGAGAGACAGACGAAACAAACGACCCGCATGGTGTGGTGGTGAACGCGTTACTTCCCGGAAAGGACAATAGCGCGTTCGTTCCCCACCATAGACACCTGCGGTCCAGAGTTTTGCAAATATCTCAGCAACGTTGTGGTTGTATTTCGCTTAGTACCCTGCCGCGAAATTATAGTAGGCAGAAAATAAAAAGGTNCATGCGGGTCGTTTGTTTCGTCTGTCTCTCAGCTATTTCTATCGATCTTTGCCACAGCAATCCATAGACACCTGCGGTCCAGAGTTTTGCAAATATCTCAGCAACGTTGTGGTTGTATTTCGCTTAGTACCCTGCCGCGAAATTATAGTAGGCAGAAAATAAAAAGGTATAACAAATACATTTTATTTTATCTTAAGAAAGTAAAATGCAGAATAGCGACACTTTTAGTGGTAGTTAGATTTGTTGGAACTGATTTTTGCCTGTAGTATTACCAGTCTACCTGCTGACTACCGGCGAGACGTCAGCAAAACTTCCATTCATTTCTGTCATGTACGATTTAGAAGACCCGAAAAACAGCGTATCTTTCCAGTGTTTATGATGAAATCTCAGGAAGGAGCCGATTTCGTCGTTCTTTAGTATCCCATTGAGTACAATCTATGCTGGCTTTTCTTTAACGATAATCGTTGAAGCGCCTAACGTAATCTGACTTGAGTATAATTCTTGTGAACGACGGTCAAGAAGAAGGTGTTAGGTAATAGTTGCTGACGTCCTGTAGGCTCGTGTAACAAAACCTTTCTTCTGTTCCTAAATTAAAAAGACAATTTGCATTCTAAAGGGTTGGTTATGCGATCCAGAGTCAATTCGTTGATTGTGACTTCATTAGGTTCTGTACTTGTTCTGGTCTTACCCTGAATGCATTGTGCAATATGCGATCTTTCACCGGCAGAACACAAACTTTGGTGGGTGGAATAACTACAATGACGTATCTATCCTTCCTGAGATAACGTGATATTCTAATAAGTGGGAAAAGCTGTCGTAGATAACCTTTTCTGCTGCCTTTCTGAGTGAAGTGATTGCTCGACTGTGGCATTGATAACGACCATTGTGAACACTATGAGTCTTCTACTAAATATGTCAAGCGGTGACCAACTGCACAGAGTTCACATGGAATCATAATGCGTCCCTCTCATCAGAATAACAGGCTTATATACTGCCCAATATCACGCGTGATAATGAGGCATTCCTCCCTGCGGTTCATTTTTTGCGCGCTTGTGTTTTCGATTCTTGCGCGAGGATCGTAACCCTTCAAAATCTACCACAGGTACTCCAACGATAACTCTAGTGACAATAGGATCCCCTTTATATTGCCCTTCATTCCAAATGAAGTGCAGCTATAAAACGCTGTTTAAGAAGGGCCGGTCTAGAGAATTCGGTAACAATAATTGAAATGCCACCGAGTAATCTAAGGCGCCACCTAGTTCGTAACCGCCTATACGACCGTCTATGTGCAACGCAAAATTGCATAAGTTGCCCCAATGGTAGAGACGGTGACTGCATGAGTTCGGGTACAGTCTATCTGATCTCTTGTAAAGCGTGCGGGGACCAATACATTGGCGAAACGGGTAGACCGCTCTACGTCCGCATAAAAGAACACCTAGCCGGCAAGCATAAACCAAATACCCCGCTACGTACGTATAGGACCTAGGGACATAACGGAGAGGATTTTGAAGTAAGGGTTACGATCCTCGCGCAAGAATCGAGAACACAAGCGCGCAAAACTCTAGAGGCATTCTGGATTAATTCCAAGAATCCGAAAATAAACCGCAGAGAGGAATGTCTCATTATCACGCGTGATATTGGGCAGTATATAAGCGTGTTATTTTGATGAGATGGGCTCAATACGATTCCGTGTGAGCTCTGTCCGGTTGGTCTCCACGCGACATACTCAGTGGAAAACTCATAGAAAGCGGTGAGTGTGCAAAGACTCTGTGTTCAATGTGATTGAAATTTTGGTTCAGCATTTTCTCTGTTTGGTTATGGAGGTGTTTGGCCGTGTAGATTGTAGTCAGCTTGACCTTTCCAGGCTCTGTGGAAGGCAAAATCCGCCGAAACGTCAGCTTGTACGTAAATTAAGTAACACCTCGTGTTCGCTGAACAGAAGTAGAAAGAGTAGAAAGAATTATTCAAACAATTACTGTTGCTAGAAGTTGTCAGTGTCTTGTCGAATTTTAGGTCGAAAACTTTACATGTTGGTCGTTTTTTTTTCTCCCTCTCTAACTCCGTGCTATCAGTTTATTTCAACAATGAGTTAGCCCCTCTTCATGGTGACATCTACAAGCTTCACTCGGTAATTCTAAATACCGTTAAGGTACAAATATGCTGCCGTTTCTTGTCGGTCACCTCCACTTCCGTTCTCTCATAGTTCAACTGTACCATTTTTTGTAGATGTATAACTATTTGAACATCTGGAAGAGATATTCGTCGAAAGTTGTAACTTTGAATTGTATAATGCTGTATGTGTCAGTCACAGTTTTGCTTTTAACGCAACTCATTCTCATATCTACCATGCGAATCTCAGCTTTTCTTTCATTCGATTCGTCTACTGACATCTACCATTCACGAAGGGCTCTTAACTATCTAAGTATGGATCCGGATGCTGTTTGACGATTGTCGTCTTTTTTTTCATGAGTGCCGTTGAATGCTGGTCGAGACGGTTTTCCCTGAAGTTCTAGAATAGCCGCGCTAAACCATCCAACTTGGATTGCAGGGAGTGGTCTGTTTTTAGCAGATATCCCGACGCCGGAGGAATGGCAACCTTGATGAGGCTTGTGAGGGCTCAAACCAGCAACATGCTCCTGATGAATGGCATCATCGCCACTGGGCTACCCACTCCTACCAGTTACATTTCAAAAGCAATCTTCAAACGTTCTGTAGTAGGGAATTCTGACATAAACCATCAATGCGTCAGCCTCGCTTCTTCGGATACTTTCCATTTTTTGAAGATGATCAGAGACCGCAGTGGAGAAGTCATATGGTTGCGGTGAAAATATAATAGAAGTCTGATAACGTTCTGCCAGTATCTGAGCTTCTGCACAGTTGCATTTCACTACTTTCATTTCACTATTCGCAAGATTTGCTAGAGTTCATCCAAAGTCTTTCATCCAGAGTCTCCAACTCCTGATTGCTATCCCAATCAGAGTTTCGTGGCGAACAGTAGGAATTACCATTTTTCCAACAATTATGTTGTAATCTAGTTATGATGATTGCAGAAAGTAAGCAGATGGAGTGAAACATTTACACTATCATTTCTCCATCATTTCCTCTTTATTTAGCGTGTGCAGCACAGTGGTCGGAGGTGCCCTGCAATACACATGGGATCGATCCTAACGATCCAAGCTCAGCAAACTTTCCATCCCTCCGGGATCGGCAAATTGGTACCAGACTTATCTGGGAGGATAGCAGTACTGGCTTGGTACATCAGTAGGCCACCGCTCCCATACCGCGTATTGTTTATCCTCATCGTTTCTACAAGATGATGAGAAGTAATTGATCAACCTAACCGTCTGGTGAACCAGAGAATGGAGACGGAATATGGATATGAACATTGGTACATAAGGTGAACGATCTGGCTCTTGTCAACGAAGGCAAGCTCCTTCCATTCTCATCACCATTGATATTCTCACAGTAGCATTCCAAATACGTACCTTTGTCTGGAACTATTTAGCCCTGTCGAATATCAGATTTGATTACCTGTTATCGCTCATTTGATCACCTAGTAATGGTTAAGGGTAAGGGCATGCTACCTATGAAATAACAAGCCTGGACCCTTGTTGATCAAGCATGTTCCTTTCATTGATGACCTATGGCAGCCGTGAAAGTATGTTCTCGAATGGTTACCACAGCTAGCTGTTAAAACATATGGATCGAAGAGAGGTTCAACGTCCGTCGGCTAGGTAGCGATTCCTGACTAAAGCTTACCCTCAGTTGAACTTTTCAACAACCGATGGTTCTATTCTTCGGCTCTCATAAACTATTAGTTAAATTTGTACAGGTTTAGGCTTATCTCTTGTGTTAGTAACGTAGTATCACACGTTCTCACGACTATTAACCTATTTCCTTGGTGTCTGAAAGTGTATTTTTTAAATAAATTTTATGGAATACCTGAGATATTTTGCTGTCTATGGGATGGTAGGTTTTCATTCCAAACAGACGTGGATAGGCCTTAATCTGCTTCACCGGCTTCTTTCCTTTCTGTTCAGGTGTTAGAATCTCTCTAAGAAAATCCCTCTTTTCAGTAGGTCATATTTAATTCAGAAAACTGTTTTATTCGGCAATTTACAACGTCCATTGTGCTTCTCATGGATGCTTTTCTATTCGTTACTAAGTTTTCTTCTCATACTTTGGCAAAATTGCAGTAAATTGGTCTGTGCTATTGTTTATACTTCCAAGTTTACCGCCTCATAGTGGCTGGAAGGTGTTCTTCGGTTGGGTGTTGCGCTACGATGTACAGCGAGGGATTCGTCTCCCGGCAGGGCCCCAGAAGTACGGACAGTGAGGAAATGGTTGAAGACATACTTGGTTGTCATGCAGTTGCAGCAGTACACAAGACGACTATTTCTATAGAATGGATTCATTTTTGGAAAACTACTAACCGGATGGCATTCGATTCGACTCTATCAAATCTTTTTTGTCATAGTCGAGAAATGTCAACAACACAAAAAGTAACGTATCACGTTTGTAGTAGGTCTTAAGGAAAACATGTAGGTATCCCTTAAACAGCACTGTGTAAATATAATTCCGAAGTCCTTACGCTATTTTACAGCACCTTAGTGAGCAGCGTTCAAAATTTCTTTTTGGTTTAAAAGTAACAGATTGTAAACGTAGCCATTCGATAACTACACCAAACCTGCCAGTCAGAATCTCCTCCAAATTGCCGTCCATAAAAAGTGGTGCGATGTTTGGATTATTTTTCAAATTTGTCAACACCTAGAAATAAAAGCTAACTTTTTTTCTTCGAAACTTAGAAATTCTTTCCACGTCATTTTCTCATTCCACTCACTCTCGACTTTTGATTGGAGGAAACCAGTGGACGATCGACTTCCATCCGTCTGATTCCGCTTTCCTCATTTTCATTGATGCCAACCACAAGTGGTAGCATTTTTCTTGGTCTATAAAAGATATTACTGTTTGCTCTTTATTTTTATTGATAACAAGTGAAATAATTACCTCGTTGGTAGTTTTCTGGGCACGAAGAAACCCGGTTGTGGGTTCGGGTTTTTGATTAGCGGTTTTGGCATCAAGTACTTTTCTACATCATTAACCCTAAAGGAAAATTTCGCATCGTACGACTTTGTTACTAAAAGTTTTGGTTTGGCTTTATTTCTTTAACCTTTATTTTTCATGACCTACCGATATTTAATCTTTTCAAGTGCTGCTTTCACTTCTGGATGACTTTTTAATGATGCAACGAACGGTGATGATATCGACAATGGTGATCGTCGAATTGAATTCTCCTGGAGACAAAAAAATCGATAACTTATAGTCCTAAAGTCCTGAATTATTCAATCTTACCATTTCGTTCTCATCGTCATCGTCTTCATCATCATTACCGAACATCTCATTCAATCCCAGCACAAGCGCTGATTTAGGGTCAAGTTGAGGCTGAAGCGGACCATTTTCGTTGTGGTGATGACCGGTGGAAGAACTATTTCAGGAGAAAGATTTGGTTATTCAGATAGAACATAATGACCTATCCTCACGAAGAATCGTGCAGATTGCAGATAACAAGAATAAAAAAAGTCACTCGACGTCTTTCTGTCACTACATCGTCTCCATCGAAGGCAAGCGCACGACCATGCAGTGGTTGATCACGTAGCTTCTTGCTGCTCAACATCGACATCACTTCAGGATTCTTCAAATGTTGTTTGAATATGATAGGTATTTGAACATTAGGCAAATAGTCGTTTCAGTCGTTCGACTTTCACTTACTTGCTAGCCATCAATAACTTTTGTGTAGAGCTTTATAAAACGGCCACAACAACTTCCATTTGAATGGACATTATTTCTTTTTTCATGTTTTTTTCTTTATCTCTACGAGTTTCATGTTTATAATATTTACATGGTTGACAATTTTGCATATACCTCCAGAAGCGATCGTAGACGAGGGCTATTTCGTAGGCGATTCACCAGACTGCGTCTGGAGTCGTCGCGTAGTTGGCCGCCATCGAAGTCTTCAGGTGCTGAACGTCTTGGCGTTACGAGATCATCTTCGGACTCCGGCTCAGGAACTCGGTCATATGACTGCTGAAATGAGTCGACAGCGTAGTATGTTAACTATTGTGCGAAATCTTAATGTGGACGTTAAGAGCTCAAAATAATTTGCTTCATTGACGAACGGAGCCCAATTTTTCAGCTTAACAAGGAATCAAGAATCAAACGAAAATGTGTTTAATTGTTTCCTATTTGGATTGCTCCTTTAACATTTCCTTCCATAAAAGCTCTATTGTCGTCTGCTACTTGTCATTTCCACTTCAACAGTAATGCTTATTAATCTAAATAATACTTAACTCTTTTATTTACTGCCTTTTTCCTTCTTAATGGCAGGTTATGTTTCGAATTATAACTCGTCCCGGATGGTGTAGTGGTGAAGTGCGCTGCTCTCCGGTAAGGACAATAGCTCGTGTTCATTCTCCACTGCATACACCTGTGGTCCGGAGTTTTGCAAATATCTCAGCATTTCATACTAAATAATACTAATAGGAACCTTTTAACCACCTTTTGAACGTTTAAAATTTAAAAATTCTCAAGACCAACTTTCTGTTAACCTCGGCATTGATTGATAATTCGATGTTTTTCTTCAATAAGCAGACACGAGGTTGTTATATCCTCACGCAAGAATCGAAAACTCCAGCGCGTAAAGCTTTTGAAGCGTTTTGAATCAATCCCAAAAATTCAGGAATGAACAGCAAGGAGGAGTGTCGTGTCTCCATTGTCATCACGCCCGACCTAGCGCCATACCTCAGGCTAATCTGAAGACGTGACACTGACACAGTTATCGCCCATATATTACTCTGTGCGGCTGCTATCCATCAACCAACTTAAATACTTACAGCAAATAAACGGTAGGTGTTTAAATGAAGCTGTTTCTTATGCGAATACAAATTTATTTGTTAAGTTTTATCTGCTAGAGTTATGAAAGTTTGGGTGGGTAGATCGCCTCTCAATTTGACCTTTCCAGGCTCTGAAGAAGATGAAACCGCCAAAACGTCAGCTAGTGTATCCTAATAAATTCTATAATAACAAACTCGTGTCTGTTTAAAATTTAACCATAAGGATGCCAAGATATGAGCAAAACTCGAGACCTCAAGTGAGGCTTCGAACCCGCGACTACCCTTACCTCACGAGCTATCTACTACGCCAATAAAAGCCCAAAGGAGACTTAGAATTTTATTCGAAAATTAGCCTGCGTCTATTTTATAAATATTACAGTGAAGGTCTAGTTGAAATAGAATCCCCATATTGCACTTCCAATTTGAAATTCTTTGTTAGTAATTTTAAAGTCTTCCTGACCAATGAGTAACAATATTTGCGGTAGTATTAATAATAATAATAATTAATAATAATAATAATAATATTATAATAATAATGATAATGATAATAATAATAATAATAATAACAATAATAATAATAATAATATTAATAGTAAGGACAATAAGAGCAGGCAGAGTGATAAAGATTAATTACGTTTTTGAACTGGTGAGCTGATATTGGATCGTACCAAAGCCATTCGTCTGATTTCCGCTGGCTCAGCCTGTGCTTGTCTCATCTGTTGTGGAATTTTGAACGGGTTTCGACCAGCGATGATGTTGGCCACTAAGCCGGGAAGTATTTGCGTTTGGAACTTTTCCAGTACTGCTTTTGCAATCTAAAATACTGTCTATAATGGTCAAAAAGTCAGCCAGTAAGGTGGCTTTATAAGATTTCACCAAGAATCATTTGAGCACATAGATCTCTTTTTGTTACTGTTTCGATTTTTTTTCTGAGCTAAGTGTAACCGCATTTATGAACATATGTAAGACAATTCTTCCGTTTAACTAGGATGTATGTTGCTCGTCGATTTGAGTAATAGTTGACATCAGGCTGTTGAGAAGCACTTGAGGAGGTGGAAATCGTCGTCAGCTGCCTTGCACTTAGTTCAGCAAAGTGTGATTAGTAACGAGTAAACCCAATGCCAGATACTGGGCACAGCAACTCATTCCTTATTACTCTTTTCGTAAAAACGTTAGGAATGAATGAAGGGCCTTTTACTTATGGACATTATGATTACATATGCCTCGCAACGGTTTACCGCCTCATCATGGCTGGGAGGTGCTCCTGGGTGTAGGACTGCGATGTACAGCGGAATAGTTCATCACCCCGGCTAAGACTCCTATGCTGAGAAGGAGACCAGCGTTTCCATCAGGAAGCTCAGCTAAGAGTAAACCAATACCAGGATCCACCACTGCCCTGGTATCAAAGTCGCATGGTGACAAATCTCCCTCTGATCCACAAGGGCTGCAACTGCATGGGGTGGTGACGACCTGTGGAAGACTTTGGCTAGGCTGACCTCGGGACTTCAGACGGCCACAACGATTAAACCAGCAGAACTCCGAAAAAATGGAAATTAGACTGGTGCCGGCACAATCAGTGAGGATGGGCCATCCAAGTATTCGAGTATCTGAGTGTTAATTGTGATTAAATCCTGTGCCGAATACGGGGCTTAGCAGACCATCCACTGTTACTCTTTTGTAAAAAACCTTAGAAATGAAGGGTCTTTCGTGTCACTCTGGCATATTTGGCCGTGTGCACTACATAGGAGTCAACTTAGGGCTACCTTCAACAAATATTCCTCATATTTACGTCAAATGAGCCTAAATCTAGATTCTCCTTCGCGGTTTACCTCTTGCAAGCTAGCTTTAGCTATATTGATGTGAAAAACAGGTATGATAAAGAGCCTCGTACGAGGAAGGTGATTCTCTTCGTTTCCCTCGAAGGACTGAAAGCTCCAGAGCTGCCATTTCGCAAGATATGGACAACTAGAAACTTTATTGTTACTGGATCGAGTACCCTAATTCTTGACAAGGTTGCAAATGACACAAATAGTTCAGCAGGTTGCTACGGATCAAGTAAACAACACTGTCTTAGTTTATTCTCCTACTCCTTCTATATACCGCTCTCCTAATACACCTTGTAGACAAGTTAAATTGAAATACTAGTTTAAAAAACTGATTAGTGGCGGTACTTTTTTGTATAGAGGTTTTTTGTTGCATAAACTATAACTACCTCATCGACTATTGCACCAATAAAGCAGCCGCACTAGACACTTTTACAGCATTTAACAGGTACCAAATGAAATACAAGAAGAATAGATCATCTACTGATGAAGGAACTGCAGTGGCCCGCTTTACGGTTTCCTATTTAATTGGTTTCCTAAATAAAACACCGGCTTGGATGGACCACTGCACCCGACGAAGCTACCATGCTGGGCCATTTCTGAGTATTCCATTTAGTAAATCTCAATTAGAATACCAGCTCAGATGGATCTTGAGTCTCCATTTCTTTTTGAGTTTTTATAGCTTGTTCGATTCCTCTCAGGCTGCTTGCAATTGGAATGCCGTTTTCGTTCAACATGTCCACCATTGGATTTCCTGAAACAAATGTATCGATACCATCATTGTCTTCATCATTATATCTCAGAGAAAATATTGATTTGCGGCACAAATATAGTGGTAGCGATTTGCCTATAGTCGGAAATGACGATGTTTTCCAATCGGACCATTTACTATTTAACAAGCCTGATTTGTGAAATATCAAGTGAAGCCAAAACTGCATTTTGTACGGTGGATTTCAAACATTCTTAACAATGTTGTAATATACAACCACAACGATGCTGAGATACTTGCAAAACTCCGGACCACAAGTGTCTGCGGTGGGGAACGAACGCTTTACTACCATTTCCAGTGGCTAACGCGTTTACCACCACGCCATACAGGTCCTTCGTTTCGCCTATCCCTGGCAGGCCAGTTTTTTCTATCGATCAGTGCCATCAGTATTCACTCGTCAACGGGATTGGTGTGGAGAGCCCACATCAGCATTGAATCCAGTTAAGTTAATTTTGTGACAGCACGAAAAAACAAGGAGATACAGATAATAATTACCTTTAAATCTATTAAGTAAAATAAAACTTCAAGCAGTACACCGAATTTTTACCAGCATACCATAATTCCTTTAGCGCGTGTGGCGCAGTGGTCGGAGGCGCATTGCGATGGACACTGGAATCGATCCTCGCGCCCATGGTCCACCAACCATTCCATTCCTCCGACGTCGGCAAATTGGTACCACACTTGTCGGGAAGAAAGCATCACTGACTCGATACATCGGTAGGCCGCCACGAGTCATTGCAAAGGCCAGATATGCATTCAGTCACCTCCAACGATGATTAATGAAGTGGAATACATAGCGCATCCCACAGAGATTGATCAACGGCGAGAGCTTCATCTTTTATCCTTTACAATACCTCTCAAAGAATTTTCGAAACGCATTTAGAGTACCTTAAGCAGCTCAACACATTCAAATTCGGAGACGTTCATGAATGGGGAGTGCGAGGAAACGAATCGAATGTAAATCGAATCGAAACAAACCAAAATTTGTAAGAGATCAAAACGAAAACAATGGTAGATCAAAATGGCCGTGATCTGCCCATTTAGCCGACGGTGCACCGCTCATCCAGTCATTGTGATCAGAAGGAATTTTTCATTGCCCTATTGTTGTGCTAGGAAAGAAACACTGCTTTCTTTTTCTAATTCGTGAAGTTCAAGATGATGTTCGTAAAATGTTTTTCTGCACTGGCTTTGTTTCTTTATTAGCATATTTTTAGTTCTCATCAATTTCTTTTCCTCCCAACGGTTTATCGCCTCATCGTGGATGGGAGATGTTCTTAAGTGTCGGACTGCGATGTACAGCGAGAGAATTCGTCCCTCCGGCAGGGTCTCCCAAGTTGAGAGGGAGTCCGGCGTTTCCATCAGGAAGCCTAGCTAAGAGTAAACCAATACCAGGATCCACCATCTGGTATCAAAGCTGTATGGTGGCAAATCTCCCTATGATCCACAAGGGCTGCGACTGCCTGTTGTGGTGACGACCTGGGGCAGATTTTGGCCAGGCTGTCTTCGGGATTCCAGGGAACCATAATGGTTTAACCAGCAAATCTTCGAAAAATGGTGATTATGCTGTATGAAAGCTGATGGCTTTTATTTTGAAATAAACAAATTTTACAAGTAGGATTGAAAGTAACAATTCTGGGCCTTGGCGATAAAGAAGGAGAATAAATTTTGAAACGAAAAATCGATACCGGTTTTTGGTTGGAGCTTAGCGATCTCAGCTTGTTGCATTACAGCGTCGGCGGCAAGATCGTCTATTTTGATCTTCTTATACTTCTGATACTGCAAAAACAGAGCTTAGATCATTTTTCCCTAAAGGATCTTATTTACCAAAATTTGAAATGGCTTGGCCAGGTAAGTAACAGGGGATTTTCCATTCACAGCAATAAGCATTACAAACATTTTGCCTTCCTTCGTTCGTGACCTTTGGTCACTGGAAATTTGTCGCTTAATTTATATATTATATAAGTAACTTCGACTTTTGTACTAGATACTTAGTTGGTCAACCTTCTATGAAGAACCGTACCAGTTCCGGCGTAACTACCATTCGACTGATACTTTATTGTTTGGTATATAGCTCATTAGTTAGAAATGCCTTATAATGTACGTGTGGTCTTCGTTTCCAACCTGACGCCTCAAGCAAACTTAGTCTTCCATCCATCCTGAATAAATTGGGTTCCAATCTTAACTAGGAAGATGAAAACACTGGCTAGATACATCGGTAGGCTTTGCAATTTTCTGTATAAATTAAATATGCCATGAATTAGCTCTGCGATTGTTTGGATTGAAATTGAACGCCTAAGGGATTGACCAGTGCCAAACGCTTCATAATCTATCCCGTACTGATTGAGCAAGATTTTCTCCCTATGGTCACTCGCTGTCGCTCTGTGGAGGTAGTTATTAGGTGTATACCAATAGCCAGCTGCTGACTGTTGCGGATCGGCGCCAAGTTTAGGGTTTATCGCCAAGACTTCTTCTAAGACAGCGATGACATCTAGCCAGACTTCATCTTAGATTAGGTTTCGGTTGAAAATACATAGTTCCTCATTTTAAATGAGCCTCTTGGATTTGCGCATTCTATTCAAATACCCAGGAACAATCTTACCCCACAGCAAACCTGCAAACCACTACGTTCATTTAGTGGATAGTTGGCGGTTCAAAGTTGCATTCATTTTTTTTTACTATATGCATAATTTTCTTGTATCAAGAAAGTCACCAGATTGGTAAACAGCACGTAGATTTTCTACCGTAAAGGGAATGCTATAGGGCAGTAGTAGTTATTTTTTCTCTTTCGTTTTGAAAATCAGATAACTTCTTTAAGGAAAGCTGCTTTTTCGTTGTAATTCAATCTGACAGATGTTTTTTCTCTTCAAGAAGCTGACCTGTTCCGGATGCACTTTTTCTAACACTTCTAATTGGGTTTTGAACGCTCCTTTTGCCATTTCCATTTGACCTTTTTTAATTAGAGCATCTGAATTTATTCTTTTATTAGTGCGTTGATCTGAGCGTTCTTAATGTAGTAAAAATAGTTTTTCAGAGGTTTTTAGAACTTCTACAGTAATTATTCTACAACAAGTTCACTTTCTCTACTAGTGATTCTTGGTACTTGACTTGACTCACTCGTCACTCGCACGTCTTCACTGTTTGTGTGGGCCCCAGCATAATCACCATTTTTCAGAGATTTGCTGGTTAAGCCATTGTGGCTCCCTGGAATCCTGAGGTCAGCTTGGCCAAAGTCTGTCCCAGCTCTTCACCACCACAGGCAGTCGTAGCCCTTGTGGATCAGAGGGGAATTTATCACCATGCGACTTTGATACCAAGACTGTGGTGGATCCTGGTATTGGTTTACTCTTAGCCAGGCTTTCTGATGGAAACGCCGTAGTTCTTCTCAGCTTGAGGTACCCTGCCAGGCGATGAGTCCCCCGCTGTACATCGCAGTCCGACACCCAGGAACACCTCCCAGCCACAATGAAGCGGTAAACCGTTAGGAGGAAGTTCATGTATTCTACTGGTGAAACATCAAATTTTTAGTCAGTTATGTTTGTCTTGTTGAAATGTGAGTTTTAATTTTTTTTTTAAACACAAATTTAGTCTAAACTTTTCTTTTCTGATATTTGAAAACCGACTTTCCTTTAACCTCGGTATCACTAACCAATATGTATTCTTTCTTTGATAAACTTACACGAGGTTAGTAAATAATATTTACTTACGGCTGACGTTTTGACAGTTTCTTCTTGATCAGAGCCGATGATCCGCAAAAGAATACATATTTTCTTTCTGATGTTTTCCAAACGGGAACGAACCCAAGAATTTTACTCCGATTTGCTCTATGGCGTATTTGCTCGGCAACGGAATGAGCATCTTCGGCTGGCCTTCAGCATTACTGTCGGAATCCACCTCCACGGATTCACCATCATCATGAGGACGACCAACGACCGTACAAACTGTCAATCAATCGATAAGATTTTTTGCCAGTTTTTTCATTCTTCCCTAATGGTGTTTATTTTTTGTGGAAGTAATAGCATTAGTAAATAAACAGTTTGACTGTAGATGCCTTCAAAAAAGAAAAATGGAAGAATTTCTGTCCAAATTCAATTTTTTAATGCCTCGTTTTCCTCTCAATTACTACTACGGCACTGGTTTAGTGAATTTCAGCCATGATCATTATAATCTCGCGGTGTTATAGTTTGGTACAAAAAATTCTATTATATTGAACAGCGGGCGAGAAACGAATACCGTAATCCAAAAAACTTTTCTACCCCTCATTTTCTTTTGCTATCTCTTTTTTATCCCTCAAAAAAAAGAATCGTTTTCTATCCCTTTTGACCAATTCTAATAGACGAAGCGTTGTAGGCCGGAAGAACACAATATTTCTTCGTAGATTTAACAGTTTCCTTATGAATCCCTACGTCTGATAAAAACAACAGGTTCAGTTTTTTTCTGCTTAATTTTTTTCTAGTTAACTTTAAACGTAATAGTGCTTTCAAGTGATGAAATGAGACACAGTTCAGGCTTCATTTAGAACCAGCAAAATTTTTTATAAATTTAATGGCTTGGTTGTTGTGTTTTTCCGTCAATGAGTTTATCGTTATCAAGAAAGAAGAAAACATTAAAAAATTAGCTAACCTATAGATGTGAGGAAAATGAAGGAAGCAGTTTGCATGGTAAACGGTTTGACGAACTGAATCCGATGGAAATCGGCCGAAACACTGATGGAACAGAGATCGCTGCTGATATCCGGGATTATATGCGTTAGGATACGGCGACAAACAAATTTCGTTGAGAGACGGAAGTTCGAATCTTCAGGTGGGTCGCCACCCCGGGTGGTCGCACTCACCCGCCCACCGCCGTACACGAAGCGATCCGGGTGCTTCACGGCGAGATCGGGAACACGACTGGGGATTTGAAATCGTTAATAGAATCGCCTTCGAATCCAGAAAAAACCCTAACTTTTTGGATTCAGACATTGTTCCACAATCGTAGCTCGTTTGATCACCTTATTACAGCGATTAATTTTGGCTTTTTTTCACATGCTTGTTCTTTCCTAGGTAGTCCCGTTTTTGGGAATTTCAGTTGCTTTCTCTATACAACGGTTTTTTCTGTTTTTTCCTCCTGATAAGACTTTCCTGATTATTTTTCTCTTTTTGCAGAGACATCGATGGACAATTAACTGAGCGCTGATGACGAAGAACTATTTAGGAAATAGTGAAGAAAAGTGACAAGAAGAAGAAAAACTCGACACGGCTCTACGTTCATAATGCAAGATTATTAACATGCGAAAATGAGCCTAATACCAGCCTATTTATTCTTATTAAAACAATTTTAACCATAGTGATGCTGAGACATCTGCAAAACTCTTGAAGCGCTGGTGTCCGCGGTGGCAGCTGAACACGCTACTACCATTTCCCGGGGCTAACGCGTTCACCACTACACGATGCAAGTCCTTCGTTTCGCCTTTCTCTCAGCCTAAAATAATTTCATTCCATGAAAGAAACCTGTCAGAGATTTGTATCATTTTATTGTGCAAAAGTCAAAAGGATATTTTTATACCATCTTTCATCAACATACAATAGAAATTTTTTCAACTTAAAATTTTCCGTGATACATTTGAAATGTCTGAAAAACTCATCACACATCAAAGTTACCAATCTGATGATTTTTCATTTAAATGAACAAAAAACTCGCTATTTATCTAAATCGCTTTTAATCATTACTAGTATAGTGCTGTAAATTTAGCTCAATTGTAGATCAGAATGAACTCATACAGTAATTTAACAGATTTGGGTCTTCAGACGTCTCATCAACTTTTTCCGACGCACCACTGAAAACAAATCATAGCAAATGAATAAATAAAAATTAATGCGAATGAATAAAATGAAAGAAATGAGGACGGAAGTGGAAACAGAAAAATAGGAAAGAGTGGAAAAATGACAAGAAAGAAGATAGAAAATTGATGGAATTACAGTCTTGAAGTTCATTGGACGCCTTAGTTTGACGATATTTTCGATCGGCTTTGGCGAAAATCCACGGAAAGAAGTCGCTTTCGATTTCTTAAAAAGATCCTTTTTGTGAAAAAAGAATTGCCTCCAAATCTATGGTTACCTCAATAATTTCGGGCTACTGTTTTCTATTTTGAGTACTAAATCTTTCTTGCTAAATGGTCTTAAGATTTACTGCTGACAGTCTTTTTTATTGATGAAATTCTCTTTATTTTTCCAAGTGATTTTCTTCCTCAATTAATATACATATTTAGTTGAATTAATGGATTTTTTATTTCGTGTATAAGTCGATCCTATTCAGCTTTACGTGTTTGAATCTTAACTATTGTAGTGAAAGTACCTTATCCAAATATAATAGTACTATTTTAATACCCAAACGGTTTACGGCCTCATTGTGGCCGAGAGGTGTTGCTGGGTGTCGGACTGCGATGTATAGTGGAGGAGACGACTCACCCACCGAGCAAGGCCTCCCAAACTGACAAGGAGTCCGGTGTTTCCACTGGGAGCCCTAGCTACTTGTAAAC
Source organism: Angiostrongylus costaricensis (assembly GCA_900624975.1). Lineage (NCBI taxonomy): Eukaryota > Metazoa > Nematoda > Chromadorea > Rhabditida > Metastrongylidae > Angiostrongylus > Angiostrongylus costaricensis. The sequence goes on along the minus strand of UYYA01003816.1, from coordinate 286,414 downwards.
CAGTGCAGAATCCACCACCACCGTCAAGTCGCATGGCTGAAAATCTCCTTCTGATCCACAAGGACTGTGGCTCCCTGTGGTGGTGACGACCTGGGAAAGACTTTGGTTAGGTTGACCTCTGGACTTCGAGAACCACAACGGCTAAACCAGCAAAACTCCGAAAAAGATGGAAACCATGCTGCTGGTTGCACAATCATTGAAGACGAATCATCCAAGTAATTATTTGAATAGCCGTGATAAACAGCGATGGGCTGTCAATTGATGGAACTGAGGTCCTTATAAAGAATCATTTGATACTTGAATGGCCTGTCCTCACTGGTTGTGCGAGCTCCAGCATAATCACCATTTATCGGAGATTTGCTGGTTAAGTCATTGTGGTTCTTTGGAATCCCGAGAACAGTCTGGCCAAAGTCCGCCCCAGGTCTTCACCACCACAGACAGTCGCAGCCTTTGTGGAACAGAGAGAGAATCGCCACCATGTGACTTTGATAGCAGGACGGTGGTGGATCCTGGTATTGATTTACTCTTAGCTAGGCTTCCTGATAGAAACGCCGGACTCCTCAGCTCCCCATGTAAATCGCATCCCGACATCCAGGAAAACCTCAGCCACGATGAAGTCGTAAACCGTTGGGAGGAGTAAAGAATTAAAAAATAGTAATAATAAAAAAAGTTTTGAAATGATAATTTGAGAACGATGGGATTATATGGTAAAAATCTAAAAAATCCTGTAGTGTTTTGTGATAATGATTGTAATTTGTGATTACATAAAATGGTCATAATTATTCGCATTTAGTTCTCACGGTTAGAAATGTAGTTCATATTACGTGGGAATTTTATTTAATAATTAACAACATATCAGCAAGAACAAGTACAATTACAGATATTGTGGTAAAAATTTATTTGCAAAATTCTGAACCGCAGGTGTCTGCGGTGGGAACGAACGCGCTACTGTCCTTTTCGGGGTGTAACGCGCTCACTACCACACCATATGGGTCCTAAGTAGGCGAAACGAAGGAAGCGCGCGCGTTCTTTCCCCACCGCAGACACTTACGGTCCAGAATTTTGCAAATATCTCAGCAACGGTGTGGTTGTATTTCGCTTAGCACCCTGCCGTGAAAATTGTAGTAGGCAGAAAATAAGAGACCAAACATTGTAAAAATTTATATTTGTAACGTCTAAATTAAGCACAGCAATCGTAAAATGCGCCCTTAGAATACTTTTTCGAGGAGATTTAAACATTTGATAGAAACATTACTGATTGCAGACAAATATATTCGTCAATAGTCCAAACTTCGCCGAGCTGTTTTTCTGCCTTTACGCGTTCAAAATGGATGCTATGTAGAGTTCGTGTCTTAATCACAATCATAGCACGAGGCTCTAGTGATATGATATTGATTAGTTATCGAGTCAATGTGAAGCAATCAATTAACAAACATACACTACGAGAAGATGATGATAGAAGATATTTCGAGTTCTGAATGAACATACCAACGTGCATAAGATTGTCGCTTTGTAACATACGTGTGTCTACGCCGACGCTTTTCGTTTGAGGCTCGGTCAAAGATGGCGCTTCGTTCCAATGTGCCATCGACGACAACACAATCTAAACCTTAAAAAATACTTCGAATTGAATCCAATACTACAAAGGTTCAATACTGTATTGTATTATTAAGCCAATATGATGTTGTTGAGACATGTATTGCGGAGTGGTTAGAGGTGCTCTGTAATACACATTGGTTCAATTTTGTGCCCAAGTTCTCACGAAGCTTTCTGTTCCTGTGGTATCAGCAAATTGGTACCCGAATTTCCGAGGAGAATAGCAGCATCGACTCGATACAGTGATCGACTTCCACGAGTCATAGAATATGCTAAATATGCACTCAATCACCTTTAAGGTGCTACCAATGCGGTCAAGTAGATACCGTACCTCCGAAGAGATTGATCAGTGCTGAAAGATTTATCTTCTTACTTTTCCTTTACAAATTTAGCATGGAACACTTTACTAGAAAGGCATTGTCAGCTTTGCCTTCACTCTTATGTTCTGCCTAGTAGTTTTTCGTGGTGGGATCTTGTGTGAAAAGAGCACAAGATCCTAAGATTTGAGGTAAACTGGGCACTTCACTTAGGCTTCAAACCTGCTTTACATTTTCCGAGGCATTATTTATTATCCACCACACCAATCGAAGCCCTTGCTTTGCCTTTTTCTCAGCCATTTCGCTAGTAATCCCGTTAACGGGAATGACCAGCAGAGCACAAACGGGGTTGAATCAAGTTGTTTTTGCTCATATTTCAGCATCACTGTGGTCATACGGTCAATTTCGTTTTTATTTTTTTTCCTTCCAAACATTTACACGTAAGAGAAACTTTCACCATTTGCAAGTTTACCAAAGTTTTTTTAAAAACACTTTAGTGTAAGTGATTCGCGATGTTTTAATTTTTCACTGTTTGATATTTATTCAGTTGAAGTCTAGCAACGGTGCTCGAATTGAATTGCCCATCATCCCTTCTATCAAGTATATCAACTTTACTCTTTGTATTTCTTTCAGTTCTCGAATAAGTCGGCCGTATACCCGTCAAGCCCAAATTCATACTCTCGTTGTGCGCCAGTGTTATTCGCTTAGCTTTATTCCTTTCAGGAAATGTCACATTTTTAGTATAGTGCTCTTTACTTTTACCTATGTCGTCATTTTCAAGGGAAGGTAGCCATAGTAGCTCCATGGACCTCATCGTGGTGTTTCTTTACTTTTACCGGAACTGGAACTCTTCGGGTTGGAAATGTTGAATCCTTTCTCAGTTTCGGAAACCTTACTGGGTAGGGTGCAGAACTCAAGTATATCGTAGTTCGTCAGCCAAGAACACCTTCCAGCCGTTATGTTGCAGTTAACCACTGGGAGTATTCAGCTTACATAATCCCTGATTTTATACATATTTCGCATGACTTTGTCGTTTATAGTACTATTTTTGATTGTAGACTTCGTCTGAAAAAACTACGGTTAAAGTTTAATACTCAATGAAGTTCAACGGCTCACCCCTTTACAAATTTCTGTCGCTAAACACTGACACTGTCGTAATTCATCTTCTCGTTGAAGAGTATCGATCATTTTATCCTAGATTTCACAAAAGTAGAAAGGAAAAGTGAGAGGGAGAGAGAGGAGAGGGGCGGGGGAGAAAGAGGAAGAGAAAAAGTGAGAGCGTAGAGTACAGCAATGAGAAAAAAGACATGAAAACAGGAAAAGAACTGTAGTGAACCGATTTTTTACAACAGCGGAAAATCACAGGAAATTGGATAAGTTTGAAAAACTTGGAAAACTGAGGAGTCGTACCTTTTCTTCCATGGCAGATTTTGTAGTGTTTCTCAGTTCTTTAAGAAGATTTTTCGTGTTAGTTGCTTGATGTCGTAATGTTTTGATCTCATCGTCATTCTGTAGTGATTCTAACGCTTTCATGATAGCAGAAGAGGCCAAATGATCGACGATTTGTGTAGTCTCGATGTCGAAGCTCTGAAAGCAGTGGATTTTTCTCTTTCAATAGTGTTTTTATTGATTTTCCATCTTCTTTTGTTATGTTCTTTTGTTTGACATCTCACCGTATGAGGAAAATGCAAATGCAAATACTTTTGCAGTGAAAGTATTTCAAAGGCTTTAGGGATATTCTGTTGTGATACGGAACCAATCACGATTAAGCACGATGGCTATCACTTCTGCTGACGTCGCAGTGGCGTCTAACAAAACTCCTGATTCATCTAGAGAGGATTTATTCAATCATCTTTATGCAGTGGTCGATCGATAGGCAGTGATCTGCTATCAATCTTCTTAATATTGAACGGCGCGTAGTGACCTATTATCGATCGGCTCACAGTCAGTCATTTGTTTCACGTGTGATGATTAGTAGGGAAGATAACTAATCAATGACATGGGAAAATTCAGAAAAATATGTGACGAGTGGAAAGCTTTCTAAAAAAACTGCCTAAAAAACCAAATAGCCAAGATATAAAGGGAGCTATCTCAGATGTAAGCATGCGGACGCTCAGGTATGAGTAGTGTTCGGAGCGTCATCTGGGCTTCGAACCCACGATCACCCTTTCTGGGGGGTTCACGTGTTATCCAACACACCAACCGACGACCTCAATTTGCCTTTCTCTTATCCAGCATTTTTACTCTATCAGTGCTGTCAATAATCACCCATCAACAGAAATCATCGTCATTGATCCCAGTTAAGCTGAAGTTACGACATTATAATTCCCAATGCATGTTTTGCCGATTTGTACTTTCTAGATCATTCTCCTTGACGGGTGATTGCTGATAGCACGGTTGGGTAGAAAAAACCTGACTGAGAGAACGGTAAAGTAAGGGTCTCGCTTGGTGCCGTGGATAATACATGGGTCCCAAAAAGGGTAATCACGGGTTCGAAGCGTACCTGAGATCCTGGGTTTTGTTCATACTCAGTATCCTTTTGGTTACACTTCACATCGTACTCAGCCATGAACAGGGAATAGGCAGTAGATAAAAGTCGAGGTATTATCTAAAGCATATTTCGCATAATGAGGCTAAAACAGTCGCTAAACTTTCATTAAGGTATACGATTTGCATATTTATTACAAGATTTATTCACATGTTCTATGTAACAAAAGTATTTTTCGTAATGTAATAATTTTCTTAAAATACCAACTACTCACTAAGTAATGGAAAGGATACATCTCTCTTCCTCGCGAAGAGAACTGGTGCAGTTTCCAAGTACTACAAATTAAAGCAATCGCAATTTCTTACACTCTTGGTTAAGATATGTTTCTTCTAAAAGCACAGATGAGCTTCGAAAGGATCTTTTCAGGAGTCAAAACAGGATTTCTTTTCTCGCGATAGATTCATTTCGTTCAGATAGACAAAGATCTTTGACTAGTCCGTAAATGACGGATGTTGACGGAAATGCGTTGGTCGGATTTCCGTCGATTCCTTGCCGACGGCTTCTTAAGGATTCATTCAGCTTATGAAGAAAAATAAGGCTCTTCTAACTAAAAAATTGGTTTCTTAGCGAAGAAAACAAAAAAAAATTTGATCGATGGCTAATTAGACCACATTGGCAACTGTCCAACAGGTAATCAATCCGTTTTTTCTCTTTTTTTTTGTCATTAAACAACATTTAAGTGGTTATTTTACGATTTCTTACGTTACTAGATGAAAAAACTCCACCGTAAAAAAAGAAAGTAGCAAAAAAAGAGCGAACCAGTTATGTCTAGAGGTGAACTCAAACGTTTATTACGATGTAAATCTGAAAGCTCACAAAATGTGGGTTGACAAGGAAAGGTAGTAATTACCTGGCAAAGTTACCGTATTTCAAAGGCACGGGGCTAATAAGTAGTTCTACACCTCGCTGTTCGTTTACTTTCAGTGGTAATGGTGAAGATAAAAAGTCCAGAATTCGTCGCATCTTGGAGCTCTTCTCGATTTCCTATCGTTAGAACTCTGTGGAACACAATGCATAGCAGTCTATTCGGCCAAACGGCCAAACACCTCCATAACCAAGCAAAGAAAACGCTAAACCAAGATTTCAACCACAATGAACACAGCTTTGTACATTCACCGCTTTCTATGAGGCTTCCACTGAGTACGTCGCGTGAAGACCAACCGCACAGAATACACATGGAAGCGTAATATGCCCCTCCCATCAGAATTTTTTTGCTTGGTTATAGAGGTGTTTGGCCAAATATATTGCTGTCAACTTAACCTCCCCAGGCTCTGTGGAAGCCGAAATCCGCCGAAACGTCAGCTTATTCGTGAATAAAGAATAAAACTAACACCTCGCGTTTGCTCAACGAGAGCACGAAGAATTGCCTGATCAATGCCGAGATTAATAAAAAGTCGGTCGTGGGAGTTACAAAGCATAGAATTCACAGCCGGGAATAATGTATCACGCAGAAAAAGGAAAGGTTGATCAGATGTTTTGCAGAGACTTGAAAATCTGCCTTATCTTAGGATTTAATAATGGATCTTTCTTAGGTGGGAAGGAAACATTACAAATCATCAAGGGTGGCGTGTAGCGCATTTGTTAGAGGTATCTTGCAATTCACGATGGATCAATCTCAGGGCAAATTGGTACCAGACTTGTCCGGGAAGACAGCAGCACTGGCTCGACTCATCGGTAGGCAAAGGAAACAGCTGTGCCGGAAGCTACCCTTATTGACTGGATATCAGCACTGAAGCTTCAAGCCAAATCCATTCTAGTGAGAACTGAACAAATTCCAACCTATTTAAAGTTCCATTCTGAAAAAATTAGTACCTTAGTAGTTTTTTTATTTACTGCTTACTACAATTCTTCACAGCAGAGTATTATGTGAAATATAACCACAGTGATAATAAGATATTTGCAAAACTCCGAATAGCAGGGGTCCGTGATGGAGATCGAACACGCCATTACCCTTTCCCGGGGATAACGCTTTTGTCAACACACCATGCGGGTCCTTTGCTTCATCTTTCTCTTTTGTTTGCTCTTGTTTCTCTTTATTGCTGAGCTTTAGCCAAAATCCATCTGCTTCCACTGTTCACCTAGCCTTTTTATTCGATTTTCTCAGACATTCGCTTATAGCGTATAGCAAACCAATATTTCACAAACCAACCGTCATTTAACCTCAGTAGTAAAATAATCAACATGTGTTTAAATTCTTAAGCTTACACAAAGGTTGATAAATTAGCTTTATTCTGCTAACGTTTCGACGCCTTCCTCTTCATCAGAGCCGATAGCGACTGCTGCAGCATGGACTAACCGTTGAAAAAGAACTTATTAATGGATAGTCATATCAACAATAATTGTTTTGTACAAAACAGCGCTGCTAGGTGAGCATGCCTCACTCGAACGGTGTTTTCCTGAAGAAGATCTGTCTCGGTACGGTTACGAAGACGCCACATCGAGAAGACGAACAACTGTGGACCATCGACTCGGATCTTCGGCTCTGATGAAGACGAAGAAGTCGAAACGTCAGCAGAATAAAGCTGGTTTATTAATCTTATGCAACCTCAGCAATTCAAATATATATTCGTTTGTTTTTTCGTCTGTTTTCATTCTCTGCTTATAACCTAGAGCGCGTATAGCGCAGTGGCTGGAGGCGCCACTGCAACACACACGTGGAATCGGTCCCAGTGTCCATGGCCCACCAAGCCTTCCATCCCTTCGGAGTAGGCAAATTGGTACCAGACTTGTCTAGGAGGATAGCAGCACTAGTTCAGCACATCGGTAGGCCACCGCGAGTCATTGTAAAGGCCAGATATGCATTCAATCACCTCCAAACGATGCTTAATGAAATCGAATGCATGGCGCATTTCTCAGGGATTAATCAACGCGGAGAGCTTTATTTATCCTTTTACTTTTAACCTGATAGCGTAATATTCTGATAGTATCTCAATAAGTAATATAATATAATTTCTCTCATATTAACACCTTTGTGTATAACGATACACGTCATTTTAATGTCCAGCAGCCGTAACCAGACGTAACTAAACATCTATAGACATCGTTTCGTGAAGTTATGCAATTGTGAGAGAAGGATTTCTGCTTAGAATCGTGGGAAAAGCCACAGATAATTTACAATTGTGTATCAGATTTCCTAATTCCTTTCTTAGAGAAGGTGAACAATAAAAAACTAAACAAAAACAGAAAAAAAACCACGGACATCGTCAGTTTGGATGGCGCACTCGACAATAGCGTGATGGTATCGGCGATCCGTTGGCGGTGGTGTCGGAACATTCGGTACATCTTGTTCGATAGTGGCGTACCGACGGCAGATATTCAACTGCGGAACGACGACAATGACCGAAGATGAGCACTCTGAAGATGACATCTCAAAAATCGGCTCTCGTTTAACATGAGCATAACTAATCAATGCGTATTCTTTCATTGATAAGCTAACACGAGATTCACAAAAAGTTCTTTATTCGTGCGATCCGCTATTCGACTCGATCCGATCGCGAAGGCCCACATCGAATGAAGGAAGAACTGTGGACCATCGACGCTGAGGAAGACGAACCTTTTCATCGTTCTCGTGTCAGCTTATCAGTGAAAGAAGACTCTGAAGGTGACTTGTTTTCGTTGATGAATACATTATTCAGAGTCGTCATTTAGTACGTAGGAGAGGATATTTCGAATCAATCGACTGCACGCCATCGCATGACACTAACTAAAATACAGCAGGCCATGGCTGCCATAACAAATCAAAAATGAGTACCAAAATGATAAATGATAGAAATCAAAAGTTTCTGACTTGATTGAAGTGGTTTGTTTTTTTATGTAAAATGGATTTTTTGAAAAATTAAAGTGCATCATTTGAAAAATTAAAGTGCATCTGTTATTATATTATCTGATTATTGATCTTCATATTTTTTCCAAGCATGGTCTCTAAGCTGAGGAGTTCGACATTTCTATACAGAAGCCTAATTGGGAGTACACTAATGTCAGGAATCACCGGAGCCATCGAAGGAGCCTAGTGGTAAGGTGGCAGACCCCTTTCTGATTTGCAAGGTAAAGCGACTGCTTTTCATGACGGGAACGAAAATCCTGACCAAATGAGGATTTGTTCTTCAAGTGGAAATCGTGTTAAGGCTAGAGCTACTCTTTTTGGAAATGGGTCCTTGAAATATACAAGTGGGTGGTAGTAATTTTTAGTGCTTCTAGACATGGAAATAGTATGCTTTTACTTACTCTAACCTCACCTCTAATATGTTGAAGCCGGACCAAAAGTGTTGTGGAACTGCATTTTTTTTCAAAACAGTGATTTTGCAGTGGGGGTAACGTTTCGTACTGTTTCGGAAGGCAGTAGTTGTTAATGCATGTCGTGTTTTCCTTTTTGTACTGAACTGTTTCATGCGGCATCACCTTGAATTACTGCAATTCATCTTCTACATGGATATCCACCTAAGAAACACCTAAGAAACCAACCTGAGGAAATACCGCATGTCGAATACGAAGGTCTTCATATTCGACCTCATGCTGATGCCGACGAATCTGAATTCAGAACAGAACTAACTGAGTTACTGGCTATAGGAATAAGTACAGGAAAGCTTAGCATTGGAAAAAACATTTTTATGCCCCTCATTCGAAAGGTATTCAGTCATTTGAGCGCTTGGAAGGCGAGATGCTCTGATTATCTAAAGCACAATAAGCCAAAAATCGCCATTAACAAATAAGGTCCGATGATGGCTTTTCAGAAACTGACAATGAACTCTCTATGATCACCAGAGGATTTGACGAAACTTTAATATATAGATTGATAGAGTAGGTATTGCTCTGCAAATCTTAATCGTATTTGTGGCTTCCAAACAGTGTTTTTTCTTTTCAAACATATTTGAGTTTGAAATTTTCAAAAAAAATTAGAAACGAGCAAAAATTTTCTAATTTTCTGATGTAAAACAGGTAACTCAGAGAACGTGTAGCGGAGTGGTTACAGACGCCCTGCAATACACATGAGATCAAACCCGCACCCCATGCTCACCTAGCCTTCCATCTCTTCGTGGTCGGCAAATTGGTACCAGATCTATCTGGAAGGATAGCAGCAATGAACATGTCGATCGACCACCGCGAGTCAAAGCATAGGGCAGATATGCATTCTATTACCTCTAACGATGCTTAATGAAGTGAATGCATGGCGCAAACTCGGGAAGTGATCAACGCCGAGAACTTTACCGTTTTTAAAGAGGTAGCTGTAAACATCAGTCATATACTTTAAAATGTCATTGTGTGCTGATGGACACAATCCTACCTTATCATTTGTTTTCACTTCTGAAATACGAGCCTCGGAGGAAAAAAAAAGGGAGCTTAACATATTCCATAGGCTTCAAGAAATCGAGGATTTAACTTGGAATAGTAATAAAGCATAATTCCGTTATCTCCTAGACAAAAGTTTATAGATTTCAACGGTTTCTGCTCCATCTGATACCATTCGAAATAAGCTGAGATATGCTGTTTTAAAATTCAAAGCTGTCATTATGTCGTCTATTGCCCTATTGTATAGGAATAGTTGAACTTTCACAAGAGGTAACATACCTTTCGTACTGTTTGGCGTCTCGTGGTCAGAATATTGGTCCGATTCGCAGCCGTACTGTCCAGCGACCGCATGCCACCGTGTGACACCACCATCATGGGCGTGGTCAGCATTCCATTCGCCACCAACTGCAAGTCACCGTCCGGAGGCGGCACGACCAGTGTCGGCAATCGAGTGATGCGTCTTTTGGACGGCTGCAATCGAGTTGTCTTCACCGGCTTCTTCTTCTCCATTTCCGTTCTAAAAACGTCTAAAGTGGCGTCAACGTGGATTTTTGACGATGTTGCTTCTAATGAACTCGAACAAGCCAGAGAGATCGGCCGAAAGGGTACGAAGGTCTCTTTTGAGACTTTTTCTGTCAAAGTTGATCGAATATAAGCATCCGGATGTCTAGGCGAAAAAAGAACAAAAAACGGCTTAAAAATCATTTTTTAAGCCAACTTACTTAATTCCAGTATTTAACGAATGATTTTTCAAAGCGAGTGTGCTAGAGTTTGCTGGGGTTGCTTAGGTTACAAGGATGACACAGGAGTGAGGAAAGCTTAAATCGACAGCGCGTGGCCTTATCAGCTAATCCCTGATATCCTATCACACGTCACGGAAGCTCTTCATGAAGAGAAATCTTTTAAACTTTCAGCAAAAGTCGACTACGTAAACAAAGTGATCGGCGAGACGGATCATATGAAGAGGTAACTTATCCCTTAATCATTTTTTCTCATTGGTTTTTATTTCCTTGAGCTGTCTTTCAAATTCTCTTTTTCACCTCTTTCATTTCATTCGTGGTGTCCTGGCTAAATGGGGGAATATAAAGGGATAGCAAAATCTTGATGATATATTTATGGGAAGGCCCTCGAAAAAAAATCCAGATAAAATCAATAATAGAAGTGGACGACTGGACTTCTTGGAAATGAAAAGCAGGCCATTTCGGTTTGTATTTCTGTTCTCATAAACCATCAATAGAGACGACGTAGGTTGCAAAATAGCTAAATTTCAGTATTTCACTCTTATCGAAAGGTACTGTGTAGGAGTTCATGAATGCATGAAATCCACATCGGTTTCCTATCGAACTCGATCGAATAGATCGATTTCCGATTGTTCGAGGTCACCGACCACATTTGTTGACTATGCGTCGTTCTGTTTCAAGTTTTCGGCGAGTGAGATCGCTATGACGGAACGAACAGCTGGGCGACCGTAATATCATTACCTAGCTTATACAGTGTTGAAGATAACGATGACAATGACGGTGACGATGAAGAGGGCGACGCCGATGAAGACGACGACGAAAACGATGACGACGAGGACGAAGAAGACGACGAAAGTGGCGGAAACATCGACGTCCACGACGTCAACACCGATTCTGTAGAGCTAGTCGCTCCACTCAATCAGTGTTCACAGTGTTGCTCAACGATTTCGTCTCAGTCTCCTGTCATACTCGTTTTACATCACACAAAAAAAATTGAGTGTTGAGACAAAAGTAGAGATCCCACTTAGGTTTCTCTCGCCTAAAATCACTAAACATCAAAATTTGGAAGTAAATATACTTATCATTTTAGAGAAGAACTTTGTTTTGAGACCATTTTAACCATTTAATTGAATGATAATGAAATAGATATGTATGCGTATACATATGTATATATGTATTAGCTTCCTCGACAATAGTTGATATTGCTGCACAAATATTGAAACGAGGTGCTTGCCTTATCCATAGCTTATAAGAAATCTGAGAAAGTTATCGTCACATTTAGTGAGAAAATAGTATTTTTTCAGTCTGTAAGACCTCCTAGTTTAATAACTTTTATTGATTTTTTTTACCGTAGTTCTTATGTGTTTGCGAGAAGTGGTGGAATCCACGCAGTAGATCTGACGCGGGATCATGTAAAATAGGAAAAATCGCTGCCTTAATTTTGTGTCATTCCAATGTGCACGTCTAGTTTGTTAAAGGTTAATGGAGTTTTCATTCCTCCCTTCCTTGTGCTTGTAAATCATCTTTGCTCAACGTTTTTTTCACTTCGCTGCTTGTCATCATTTCTTAGAAATTAGGATATCCGAAAACTTTTTCACTCTGTGAACACCACTTTGCGCTTGTCTTATTAACAGAACTTAATAAACTGAAAGATAATCTTTCAGAGTCTTATAGACAAATCATTTTCTGGTATTATTTAGCTCATACTTCTGAGGTCAAAAAAGAAACCTAATAATTTGATTGAAACCTTTCATGAGATCAGTATGGTTCTTCTTGAGTGACGTCTAGTTAATGAACCGCTAGCCGTCTGACTTCGGGATGACCATGCCAGCTGACTCAAAAACCTCAACTGGAAACCTTCGTCTCGACTTGTTGACGTCGATGTCACGATATGCCAAAAAACCGGAATTGTGTCGTTTTTCAGAGGCCATAGAGTAGTGACGTAATCGGTCGTTTCCTATTATCTTTCAGGAATTCGCACTATTTGGATGGATTAGAAAAGTGTAATAATATTGATCGTCAATGGACCGATAGCATAGAAAATGAAGCGCTTCGGTAAGGATTTTTTGGAAATACTTTTCCTTTTCGGCTTTTTATTCGGTGTTTTTCTTTTATTAAAAGTGTTCAGTAGTTAAATTCATGAAGTTTGACAACAGTGATCCGCATCCTCATACGAGTACCGATTCCGAAGTTTCTGTTGCGGCGAATGTAGATTTATGATTCGAAAAGCGTAAAACCATCTGGAACAAACAAATTTCTAATTGACAAGATAGAGACGAAAGTATCGTGAACTAACTGAATGAAATTAAGTGTATTACAGGTACAATTTGCCTAAGATGAGAGTCGAATTATCGATTACGTATATGTGGGGATCACACGACAGGCTGGGTTTAATAGAATCTCCCTTAATGAAAAGGTTAAGCAAACGGTCCACTTGAGAAAAATCATATCTTTCCTGGATTACCGCCATAATCATTTATTAGTTTTGGGGAATCGGAAGAAAGCTTCCCACCTTAGGACTAAGTTCAACCCATGACATCACGAATTCCTGGAATCGATTTCGATTTGGGCTTTAAAATGTAATCACTTTCAATTTTTTTCCTCGAAACATGCATTTGTAGAAGAAACTATGGTATAGTAAAGCTAAAACGAATAGAACTCTTGGCATTGATCACTGAAGTACACCCAATGCATTCGACTTCACTGAGCATTGTTAGAGGTGATTGAATGCATATCTGCTCTCTACATTGACTCGAAGTGCCCTACCGATGTATCGAATCAGTGCTGCTATCCTCCCAGACAGATCTGGTACCAATTTGCCCACCCCGGAGGGATGGAAAGCTTGCAAAGCCAAGCGTGAAAGATAGAATCACGGATTATGTCTTTACGAAGAACCGGTAGCCATTGCCAAACGCGCTCAAGAGATAGAAAAGTGGAATCCACAAGAAAACAATGGGAAACATTAGTAAACGAGTAACAGCGAGCAAAGAAATTTGTGAACACTACGAAAAGGGAAATTTATCGAAAAGGAAACCGTCTGCACACAAAAGATTAGAGTGGAATGACGAGGAACTCCAATTTTTTTTCTTCCTATTTTTCTGCTCTTGCTCATTAGTCATCAAATACTAGTAACGCCTGAAAATTCATTAACAGATGTCATTGTTGGCTAAGTTTTTTTCAAATTCTTTGATTGATTATAGGTACGGGGACGTGGAGAGCGCAGTATGGTTGCAGAAAGCAGGAATGAAAGAATTCACTGCTCTCTTTATGACACTTCCTCCTTATCATATGACACAAATCGCAGCTGCTGTGAGTTACTATGCAAGGAAGGAATTTGGTAAAAGCATCTTTATAAGACGATGACGTCACTATGAGATTCAACCAGCTCTTCGTAAGCGCCAGTGCAAGGATGAAAATGTCCAAATTTCAAAAGCGTAACGACAACAATCAGTTCCGAGGTTGTAGTAAAACTACTTCCTAACTCACAGCCTTGATGGATTATTTGTATTCAAAAACTTATTAAATGATCAAACAGGAGCTTTCTGGAGCTTTTTATAAACATCCGATGAAAATAGCTGGGATCATCGTAGAGCCGGCCCGAATCTGGCATCATATGTAATCCCAGGATTTCTCGAAAAACTTAAATAGTTAACTAAAACGACTTTCACTTAACCTCAGCATGAAAAAGTTCAGCTTACACGAGGTTGTTATACAACTTTTATTCGCCTAACGCTTTGACGTCTTCGTCTTCCTCAGAGCCGATGAACCGTGTTGATGGTCCACAGTCGTTCGCACTCTCGACAACGACATCCTATAAGCTGAACAGTTTAAAGAAATTTATTGATTAATCACGCCGAAGTTAAGTGAAAAGCGGTTAATTATTACTTCGTTATGTGCCAGCTACTCTAATACCGACTGCTAGAGGATATATTGCCGTCGTGAAAAGAAATCATTATCGGTCGACAATCAATCACCAATCGTCCTGTATAATACAGCATCGCTGGGTGATGCTGCCTTATTCGAGCTGTGCTCCATCGAAGAAGATTCGACTCGATAGGACAACGAAGATGCTACATCTAGAAGGCGAACAACTGTTACCCATCGACTCGGATCATCGAGGAAGACGAAGACGTCGAAACGTTGACCGAGTAACCGAGTATAACAACCTCGTGTAAGCTGAACAATTCAAAGACACTTGAGTAGATTTGAGGAAAGCTCTTGCTTTTTCCGGTCGAGTGTCTGAATCGCCCAGAATGCCTCGCCTTATCGAAAGGCATGGAAATCCTTATACTTTTGCAATGAGCTTTTGCATCACTGTCATAATTAGGAGTGTAGCCGTGGTAGTTGGTAGAGCTCTGCCATAGCATAGGAATACACTTAGTTTCGCTTCCAAATGACACAGTTGAACTCTTTTGTGTGGAAGAACATTTTGAAAGAAAGAGGTTGTGGATCCTCCGTTGTAAAGATTGCGATGGTGAAGCACTATGGAGGTTCGGGGAAAGACTGTCTCTTAATAGATTTGGAATCTATCAAGATAAACGCGTAAACTCCTTCTAGTAGTAAAAACTTTACGCTACCATATTGAGCAAAGATTAGTGTTGTCATGACGAATAGTTATGTCACCTATTCCTATAGAGATGCTTTGATTTCAACTGATGTAATTTTTTATATATCATAGTTCCATTACTGGATTTTAAACTATTATTTGCTGCCCACCCTATTTTTACTGGTAGGCTATTGTGTGAAATACAAACACAAGGATTCTGAGGTATGAGCAGAACTCGGAGTCTCAGGTGGTCTTCTGGCTGGGAGGAAGGCAAAGCAAGGGCCATTGTCGGTGTAGTGAGTACATTCGGAAAGAGTAGTCGCAGGCTCCAAGTCTATCTGAGTTACGAGTTTTATCCCTACCTGAGCATCCTTGTAATTTCCTAGATCCTCATGTGTGTATTCTAGGCATGTGCGAAACATGAAAAACAGTTAACATGCGGTGCTGAATTCGAAGGCATTGAAGTCACACGAAAACGAATCACAGATTTACAAAAAATTGGAAATCATAAGTGAGTAGAGCAAGGAGCTGAAATTTGTCGGATTTTGTTCGATTCTCTTCTAATTGTTAAACTGCAGGCAGATCTATATATAAAGTTTCTTAGCAGAATAATGTTTGAGAAGGAATGCAAAGATGCGGAATTCATCACAACTGTCTATCCCTGCATCGGTCGTAATGTAAGCAATTGGATTCGACCGTGTTCCGAGGTAAGATCGATGACTCAGATTTTTAGAGACCTTTTTCTAAATTTATACCGAAAAGGTTGTTCGAAGCTTGATGTCAGAGATAATAATTAAAACCGACTGGGATGCGTGTATCGCAGTAGTTAGAAGTGCTCTGAAATACCCACATGGTAGTTTATTGGATCTGGTGCTATGGGCAAACGAAGGTCTTCAACTTTCAGGGTTCGGCAGATTAGTATAAGACTTACATAGGAGGCATAAAAGTATTGATTTGGCACATTGCTAAAGCACAGCAATTCATTTGTGTAGACCATACGTACTTCAAGTCACATCTGTGGTGCTGGTGGATGGAGTTGAATGTATGCCCCATCTCTCAGGGATTAACCAACGCCGAACACCGTATCGCTTATTCTTCTAACCACCAGCAAGAAATTATTGTTATTTGGACCGGTCCTGTATGGGAATCATGGTTAACGCGATATACTTACGGCAATGGCTGTAGCACAAATAATGCCGATTACAGAAAAGAAGCTGTATTGAGAAACTCGAATCTCGTCTGTATTTGAACACAGTAAGAAATGAATACAGGTGCTACAAAAGGTTATGAGAAAAGTGTAAAAAAATTCTATTTCATTATTTATTTACGTATTTATTTATTTACTTATTTGTTTGTTTATTTGTTTACTTACTTATTCATCTTTTTATTTATACGATCCATCTTTCACAACTACTGTGTGTATCTCAACACATTTTGCATTCGATTCGTTTCCTCGGACCCATAACCCACAAAGTTCTTCCAAGTTTTTAAAATTTTTACGTGTGACTTAGGTTGCTGTTTGAGGATTTTCCTTTCAACACGACTGTCGTCGAATGAATTCGAGTCTGAATGTGTCGTTTTCTTGTTCAGCAATCTCGAAGTTGTTAAACAGCATGCACTTACTTCCATAGAGGAACACAATACAATACAACGCTAGCTGACGTCTCGGCAGTATCGCCTTCTTCAGAGCCTGGAAGGGTATACTGATGTACCATCTACTAGGCCAAACGCTTCAATAACACTTACAAAAAGAGATGTTAACGAACGGGATCAGGTCGCGTATGATCTCCGGGCATTCGTCCCTGCTATTCATTGTAGGGTTTAGGCATTTATCCAAAAAGCCTCAAGGAGTTTTCGCGCTGGTGTTTTGGATTCCTGTGCAAGGATATTGACTTTAATAGGATAATTCGTCTATTATGAGGTGGAAGAGTATTGTAGCTATAAATGGGTAACTTCATGAAATTGAAATGATCTATTGAAAGTAAATAAAAATCTTTAAAACAAAGGTA
The DNA here is from genome assembly GCA_900624975.1 of Angiostrongylus costaricensis. Taxonomy (NCBI): domain Eukaryota; kingdom Metazoa; phylum Nematoda; class Chromadorea; order Rhabditida; family Metastrongylidae; genus Angiostrongylus; species Angiostrongylus costaricensis. The sequence goes on along the minus strand of UYYA01003816.1, from coordinate 269,372 downwards.
TAATCGTTTGCATGGAACTTGAAGATATTATTTTCTCATGATTGTTGTTGAACCCTGGTGAAGCTAATTTTGTTCGAAATTCTTAGACAGCCCTATCGGAGAGCTCCCAGAAGCAGCCTCCAGCCCTGTGCATTTGATGGACCTTTCGAGCTTCTAAGCAAGGCAAAGATGACTCATTGCATTTTTGGCCTACGAAAATACTTTCTTTGACTTACTGTGATAAGCCGGGAACTCAGTGTCTGTTGCCCCAGCAAACGTTTGGAAACAATTCTTTGAAATCGAAAAAGAGGACGTGGTTAATGCGGAGCGGGATCGAACCAACGACTATGTGCATTACATGACATCTTTGACTAATGCGTTACCCACCATGTGCTGCAATATGACATTAGAAAACTTCCTTTCGCTTAAATCGCGTAATTTTAGCTTATCAATGCCTACTCGTCAGTACATGACAGTGTAAATCAACAAGTTTCCTCTGCGTATGACAATGCCGTGAGGAAACTAAAAGCATCAGCAGATGGGTATGAGTTTCATTCTGGTGGTTCGGATTATAGTTTCACGTATTCCATATGTTTTAACGTAGGAACTCTTCAGGCTGTCCAGCAAGGAGGATTTAAGGACATTTGAACAAGCGATGGCTTCAATAGCATTCTTGGAAGGATCAAAGTGTGGACTTTTTAAACAGGTCTTCTTTTTTCTTTCTTTTGTTTGAATGTCATTGACTCCGCAAACCTTGCTAGTGGAGAAAGTTTAGGCAAAACCATAAATGTCTAGGAAGTCAGGCGAGAAAATCCTGCATCACTAACACATGAACGCGTGAACACATGTTAGTTGTCGAGATGTGGTATTGAACGGAAAATCGATAACTGCTGCATCGAATTTCCCAAAAAATCAATAGCACATTCTCTTTGCCCTCTATTACTTGCAGCGTCCACAGTAGCTAGAAGCGAGAAACGAAGACATTCCTCTTTTTCAAAAGTGGTGCCTAGAAAAAAAACATCACTAGTTACCTAGTGGTTAAACCACGAGTTTTTCTACGGCTGAGCAGAACGCGTTCATAGATATATAGAAATAGATAGAACTGGCTGAGAAACAGGAGAAACGAAGGACCCGCATGGTGTGGTGGTGAACGCGTTACTCCCCGGAAAGGATAATAGCGCGTTCGTTCTCCACCCCAGACACCTGCGGTCCGGAGTTTTGCAAATATCTCACCATCGTTGTGGTTGTTTTTCAATAATTTTTACTCTTTCTTTTCTTTCTTTCAGATGCGTGTTTGTATTCTACGTCAGTTACTGGAAAGGTGTGGAATAGAAGCGATGAAAGCGTTTAACACAAGTATAAGCTTGGGTTATCTCAGAACTGAGAGGCGAGAACGGCTTAATCTCGATTTTGAGGTACGTCTAAGTCTTTTGAGTAGTAATTGTGTTTACTACTTTTCTCTCTTCCTGTCCTTCTTTCCCTTACACTCTTTTGCCGTCCTCCTTTCTCCGCCCTCATTTTTCCCTCTTTTTTTCACTCATCCACTCATGTCCTTCTCTTCCCTATTTGCTTCTGTACTTCGATGGTTCGTCTTCACTGATTCTACGGACCCTAACATGATTTTTATTTCTCGGAGATTTCCTGGTTTACTCACTGCGGTTCTCTGGGATCGTGACGTCAACTTTGCCGAAGTCTTCCTCAGGATGTCACCACACCCCAGGCAGTCGCCGCTCTTTTGGATTAGAGGGAGATTTGCTACCTTGAGATTAGTTTGGTAGCAGGACGATGGCGATACCCGGTATTGGTTTACTTTTTGCTGGGCTTTCGGATGGAAACGTTAGACTCAGTTTGGAAAGCCCTGCTAAGGGATGAACTCGCTGCTGTACATCGCAACCCGACACCCAGGAAGACCACCTAGCCACGATGAGACGGTGAACTCTTGGGAGCATCTTTCCCTATCCCTCTTAATACCTATTTTGCAAACTTGTGCCACCGTAGTTTTTCGAATGGTTGGATTCCATGTGCCAATCTTCTCGTAGAAATTCCTAACACTGAATGAAAATAGTATGTATTACACCTATACTATATTTATTATTTTTTTAAATAATGAAGTAATCTGAACGCACATCAACATATTCATTCATTCTTTATTCCTTTCTCCAGATTTCTTCAATCTAGTTGCAAACTGAGGCCAAGGTAACGTAGTGCTATTGGTATCGTTGAATACTCATAAGGCCTAGGTCCAACTCCTCCTCGATCCAGCGAAGCCCATCCTCCATAGGGGGCATTGTTATCAGGACTGTCAGGAAACCTTCTCGCGATCAACCAAAGCTGGCAAGTAACTATGATAAAATCTGGGGACGCTGAAGCATCGGTATCTCAGAATTCGAGGGGGAATCGGTTTGAGAATTCAACGACATTCACGACACAAACGAAAATGCTTAAGCAGAGACTGAACACAGATAAAAAAGTTTGAATACTTTGGCGGATGGCGAATGCGAAGAAACGAATATAATGCAAGAAATATTGGAATCCGCACAATATGTGGTGCCAGCTCATAAAAAATTATCGTACTGCTATTATTGCTATTGTTATTATTTGAGACGCGTGTAGCGCAGTGGTTAAAGGTGCCTTGCAATACACATGGATTCGATCCCACGTCCTAGACTCATCAAGACCTTCCATCTCTCCGGGGTCGGAAAATTCGCACCAGACCTGACAAGTAGGATAGCAGCACCGACTCGTTGCACGAGTAGGCCACCACATGCCATTGTATCGGCCAAATAATCATTTAATCACTTCTAACGATGCTTGATGAAGTCGAATGTACGATGCATCCCTCAGGAACGGACAAACGACGACGGCTTCATCCTTTTATCCTTTTATTGTTATTATTTATCATTATTAAGTGTTAATGTCAACAGTTATTATTAAACAGTATTATTATTGGTCATTATTGTTATTATTGTTTGCTATTGCCCGTGATATTATTACTAGCTGCTGGGAGAAAAAGTAAAGCGAGGGCCTCAGTACAGCAGCGTGTAACACGTGAGCCACCGGAAACGGTAATCGTGGTTCGATCTGGCTTTAGGTCCAAGTTTTGAAAATATCTCAGTATCAATGTTATACCTTTTTATTTTCTGCCTACTATAATTTCGCAGCAGGGTACTAAGCGAAGTACAACAACGTTGCTGAGATATTTGCAAAACTCTGGACCGCAGGTGTCTATGGTGGAGAACGCGCTATTGTCCTTTCCGGGGAGTAACGCGTTCACCACCACACCATGCGGGTCTTTCGTTTCACCTGCCTCTCAGCTATTTCTATCGATCTTTGCCATAGCAATCACCCGTCAGCGGGATTGATCTGGGGCGCCGAAACCGCCATAGAACCCAGTTAAGCTGCGGCTGTAGTTGAAATCACAATGTTATACCTTTTTATTTTCTGCCTACTCAATAGAAATAGCTGAGAGACAGGCGAAACGAAGGACCCGCATGGTGTGGTGGTGAACGCATTACGTTACTTCCCGGAAAAGACAATAGCGCGTTCCCCACCATAGACACCTGCGGTCCAGAGTTTTGCAAATATCTCAGCAACGTTGTGGTTGTATCTCAGCATCATTTTGGTTGCATTTCACACAATGATCTGCCGTGAAAAATTGTAATTGGCTGTAAAAAAGACTAACATTACTATTATTACTACCAATCACTACTCCACGTATTACTTCCACTGAGGGGTCCACAACGGTGGCTTATAAGGCGACGTGGATTGTCATCAGATGACGGATAGAGGGTTAAACGCGGTCCTGAAGCGTCCATTTACTTACACTGAAAGGCATTTCATTCAAAGAATGGCATCCTTTTCTGTGTTGTGAAATATTAACTTACATTTCGGTACGTACGTTGACAGATCCATTTATCTCTACCTTAGTGAGTCCACACAAGTACACCTTATTTGCGGCCTGCTCTCCAAAAACCTTCTGTCAAACATCTGGGAAAACAATAAGAATGATTCGGTGTTGTCACCAACAAATAGGCTCCACATTCTTTCCTGCATAGTCCTGGGAGCGACCTGTAGTTAATCTATCACCAAAAAACCTTTAAAAGAAAAAAATGAGAAAAGGTTACTCCTCCTCGTGTCTGTTGTGCAAGTGAAGCCTACCGAATAAGTCTGAGCGATAAGAACGCGTCCGGAAACCCAAGCGATTTAGTCACTGATGATAGACGCGATTACGGATTCACATAAAGAATAAAAGATGAAATGTTTGTCGTTGATTTATCCTCTACGGATTCGTCATGCATTGGACTCCATTCAGCATCATCAGTGTGGTTGAGTGCACATTTGGTTTACACAACAACTTGCGGTGGCTTTAAAACGAGTCATAGTTCAGTGTTTTTATCCTCCCGAACAAGTTTGGTGCCAATTTGCGACCCTGTAGGGATAAAGCGATTGATTTGGATGTGAGACATGGTCGAACTAGTGACCTAGTGTGCATTGCTGAGCAACTCTAACCACTTCGATACAAGTGCCTATTTGTTCAAAATAAATTATTATACATGAACCATAGTAAATCGTCATACAAATCCCAATTCAGTTCCAGGTTTTCAATTATCCGATCCATCCCAATTGCGTTGGTCTCTAAATCGTGTTCGACAAAAAGCACATTTTCTTCAACCGTTCATGGATTGTACGAAACGCTTGGCTCAGAAGTACAAGACGACTTCCTACTAGATAAACTATTTTGAATTTTTTTAACTTTATTACAGCAAAACTAGTTCAAAGAGATCAAGGCAGACAATCTAGCTAGAGATGAAGATCGACCACAGCAACTACTTGTATAAACGTTTCACTTTCCCAAATTTTTCTCTATAATTCATTTTTTGTCACTTCGATTACTGTAGTTCGGTGTGAGCAATGTCGTTTAACCGCTTCATAATAAAACTTTAAAATCAGTTTGGAAAACCGGTCAGTGACTTTTTATAAGAGTGGAAACAGCAGCGCTCATCACTATAAAGCAAAATATTAATACTTTTTGCAATAATGGACTTCCAGTATTATCCCCAGGTAAGCGCAAGATTCGTTACGGTAGTGGAAGAATTCGTTTCACAAGGTAGCAAGCCCGCAAATAATCTAAAAGAATCGCAACTACTTGTCGTGAAGCCCTTAGAACACGGAACATTGATATCTCGTGATCACCTACATCGTTTAATCGACTGAATGCATATTTTGCCTATACAGTGACTTACTAAAGTCTACCGATGTATGAAGTCGGCGTTTTCCACAGCCCCACATAAGGCTTAGTAATTTACGGGCCTCATAAGGATAGAGGACTAGTTAGCTTGAGGCATAGGTACAACGCACACCACCTTCAATCAATGTGTTGTAGTAGCAGTCGTCGGATGGCAAATAAACGGTTAGAGGTGGATCGAAAGCAAGCTCATGGTTGACCTGATAAGGGGACGTTTTTGGGGCATGGATTGATAATCTTTACATAACCTGATTGCACGTACCTTTTGCATGGTCGTACATATATTCATATTTGTATATCACGTTGATTTGGCCAAAACGGCAGCGAGATGACTGGCGTGTATATTTCGATGCGTTTTGGGTTCACTTTCGACAAGTACACTTAATGTCTATACTGCGAGAGTTTATAAATTTATGGCAGCGCTCATGATAGGACCGAAGGGCTTAGTTGCATTCTCGTCAGAAATTTTTGAAGTGGATTAATCCAATTTCAAAGTATTTTTCACAGAAAGGTCAATGAAAGCTACCCTTGGGATTTCCGTTGTCAAAAACAATAATATCAAAGCGCTTTATACGGACACTGTGACGCTTTTCGGGTCCATAGAACGAACAAAGTTCGGCGAGTGACTTGGGCATGCGACTTCTCCGTAAACATTAGCGAGAACAGCAGTATTCTTATCTATATTATAATTATATTATAATATATCCCAACTTTTCATCTGTTTTTTGTTAACATCGTGTTAGCTTACTCATCGTAGGGAATATTATAGAGAATATTCTCCGTGAACATTCTCTATCTCTTAATGTTACCATACGTAACTCATTCCTAGTCCAGTTTATGTTACTCCTACCACTTTCAGGACGAAGCTATCTAAGCACAAATATAGCTTTTATATGGAGCCATTTCAGATTTAAACACGGTTAGGACCAAGATTTTCAGAAAATTTGAAATCATCTTTACAAGTTTTGAAGTTTCCGGCAGCTGCAAACGTGAACGATATATTGAGAAACGCCGTGGTGTTTTGCTAGAGGAAGTCCTGTTTGTTCATTTGCTTTCGTGTTCGAAATATGAGCCTTGAAGGAAAAAGTGGAAAAAATATATGTTTATCTTTTTATACGAGCCGTCATAAGATGTGCTGCTCCCACTGCGGATCGCAGCACTTCTTGCGTTCGATTCGTTTTCCTCGCATTCATCGTCCACAGTGATCTTCGAACATTTCGAGTGTTGTTTCGGTTGTTGTTTGAGGATTTCGCCTTCTTTATGGATGTCGTAGAATGCTGGTCGAGTCGATTCTGCTTGCAATATCGTTGATGGGCAGTCTAAGGTATTCCCACGTGAATTGGTGAAAGGGATTTGGAAGGGGGTCGAGCCAGCGTCCTTGCTTCCTTATCCACGGCAGTACTAACCACCGCGCTATTCCTCTTCCACCAATATATGTTATAGGCTATAAAAAATCGCAAATTTCATCGAAGTAGAAAGCGACCACTTTCATCCCTGTGAGGAAGGATTTGCATATTCTAATAGATTTTTCTGCAGACAATAGACAATAGCAGACAAAAGAATTCACTATGAGCTATACTGGTTTCAAGTTAAGAGCTGCCATTATTTTGGAGTTCTTTGACTCTCACATAGGTCACATCGTCGCGTAAGTGTGCACTTTGCTTTGTCCTGTTACTTGCGCACTTCGCAAGATTACGGTCGTCAAGGATTTTGTAACATATAGATTCGAACTCCAGACCGTCGCCGCCCTCTCCATGCGCGCTATGTAAGGGTTGCTATTGATTTGTCTGCTCATTCCTTCTGGAACCATACTAGCCTTCCACCTTACGGTAGATTTCTATTGATAATTTTGTATAATCTCTTTTTGGTGTATACCTTCCTATTATTAGTGTTCTTCCTTACTCTGTATGTCATCATTGCATATTAATAACCTCATAACTCATAGTGTTTATATACGTGATACTTGAAGCTGAACGGCCCGTCATCACTAGTTGTGCGGGTCTTAGCATAATCACCAATTTCGGAGATTTGCTAGTTAAGTCGCTGTGGTTCCCTGGAATCTCGAGGACAGCCAGGCCAAAGTCTACCCTAGTTCTTCACCACGACAGGCAGTCGCAGCCCTTGTGGATCATAGGGAGATTTGCCACCATACAGCTTTGATACCAGGTGGTGGATCTTAGTATTGGTTCACTCTTAGCTAGGCTTCCTGATGGAAACGCCGGACTCCTTCTCAGCTTGGGAGACCCTGCCGATGGGACGAATCCCCTGCTGCGCTTCGCCGTCCGACACCCAGGAACACCTCCCAGCCACGATGAGGTGGTAAACCATTGGGAGGTGTTTATATACATATACATATGTATCTGTTAATTTCACGATGTTGTTATTGCTTCATTAACATTATTTACGTGAAGTTTAAGTAGCAAACTCTGACGCCTGGCATCACTACCAGCCACAAATCTGGAAGATTCGTCCTACAAACAGCAGTTTTCAAACATCAAATGTTATCTCCATTTCGAACGAATAGTTTGGTTGATTCTGAGACTCAGTTTTATTCTTGTTCGCTCACCAATATTCTTTAAGTCACTTTGCTTCCACACCTTATTGTTGATTAGTTTCTAACCTTTTATTTATGTGACCGGATTTCACATATGCGAATCCCAGCACATCGTTTACTCTGTTCATTGTTTCGCATCCGTCATCCACTAAGATTTTTATGAGCGGTTGCGTGTCGGTTTCGCTGCGACCTCAGACTGTGTTTTTCATGAATGTCGTTGAATGCTGATGGAGTTAATTCTCACTGGTATCGTGGGATTCGGCTTCTAAGTCGTCCTTGAGCAATCGGCTACTTTTACATTTCTACCTTCGTTTCTGATTTCGGTTTTAACATCTCTCTGAATAAACTAGTAGAAAGACCGAGCGAAGGATTCGTCGCCGAATACACACCTCCTTCTGATCCATATCGTGGTGAAGACCTGGATACGCCCTTGCAAGGTTACGTCAGGACTCCAGGGACGACCAAGTTTGAAGACCAGCAATAGGCCAGCCTCAGTACCTCGCACACTGGGTGCTCCCGTCTATGACGTCAGGCGGTGAGACGACCGGCGAGAGGTCAGAAAATTTCGGGTTACGAAGGATGTCATTGGAACCGGATCTAATGAACACACGCCCGAGAGGCCATGGAGATTATTTCTTACTATGCACATATAATGCCAGAGCACTCCACAGACGCCGGTCTTCACGCCCTTCTTGTAGCTGCAGATCGCATTACAAGAAACAAAAATCAAGAAAACCGACATACGCCAACTAAACAACGGGACCCTTTTGATTCGTGGAGAAAAGGTCCCGTCACGAAATGTTGGCGGCGTAGGCTTTGTCGTAAGCTGGAAAAGAACTCTCTTCATCGACCACAAGGAAAAAGTCTAGCTGTATACAACGAGAAAATTCTGAATGAGGTTCTATCCAAACGTGACTGGCAGATTAAAGTGGACCCGACCGAAGAGTACGAGCAGCTTGTCGAAGGACTGAAAAGCCGTTCCGAAATCACCTCAGTTCCTCAAGCAAGAAGATTGGATCGCATCTCCATCACTACTAAGGAGTTGTTCGAAAAGAGAAGGGAAGTGAAGCTTGATCCTACTGCAACACGTTTAACGTTACTACTAATAAATGCCAGCTGCAGAGGAGCTTTGCAGGAAGATCTACAACGGTGCAAGCAGAAGAAAATACTGGAGGCAGCAGAGAAAAGAAACAGTGTGAAAAAACGCTGTCGGGACTTGTGTGATTATAATGTTCCATTGTCAGCCTTGATGAACGAAGATGGAATCATCAAAACTTCCTGCCATGATATGGAATTAATAGCGGAAATGTTCTACACCAACCTTTTCCGTTCCAGAGTCCCCGTCCTGGCCGTAATATCCCCTCTGGAGAAAAACCACCTGGAATTCTTCCATCGGAGGTTCCAGTTGCAATAGAAAACATGAAAAGAGGCACAGCTCTAGGATCCGATAATACCACTGCCGATTTCGTTAGAGCTGGAGGCCATAATTTACATGTACTTCTCGCAGATCATATGACAACGTACCTTCAAAAGGAAAAAATCCCAGACCAGTGAAGGACGTCGCTCACGGTCATCCTGCCCAAGAAAGGAGACCGAACGGATCTTCGTAACTATCGTCCCATATGCTTGTTCAGTGTACTCTACAAGTTCTTCACGAAGATTATCTTCTCGCGCATATTAGATTAGGACATTGGATGAGGCGCAACCAGTCGAGCAAGCAGGATTTCGAAAAGGATCTTGCTGCATGGACCACATCTAAACCGTGTCATCGAAGTTTGTCGGGAATACCACTTGCCTCTAGTCCTAACCTTTGCCGACTATGAGAAAGTGTTTGACAGTGTCGAAACGAATGCAATGCTATCAGCACTCGTCGACCAAGGAGTGGAGCCGTCCGACATAAGGACTCTGTCCGACTGTTATCGGAACTGCACCACGAAAATACAGCTTTTCCATCGATCTCTTACAATACCTATAGGAAATGGAAATCGACAGCGCGACACAATATCGACAAAGCTGTTCAGTGCCGCACTGCAGTGGACAATGAAGTCGCTCGATTGTGATGAGAAAGGTATACGTATTGATGGAAAATTCCTATCAAACCTTCGTTTTGCCCACGGCATTGTCATCTTCTCAAGACGTACTAGCGAAGCAGAGGTGATGGTCAACGAGCTCAACGAAGCGGGGAAAACGATCGGACTTCGCATAAATCCAAAGAAGACCCAGTTCATGAAACACCCATGGTGCGAAGGCGAAAAAATTGAATTGGATGGTTCTCTCATTGTAGAGACCACTTCGTACGTTTACTTTGGGCGATCAATGAACATGGAGAACAACATAAAGGAGGAAATAGATAGAAGGAGAGCAACTTGGGCCGCATTCGGTTAAACGATGAAGTTTTACTCACCATTATAAACAGCTATGAGCGAGCTGATACTAAGCAGTACTAAGCGGTTTTGACATCTTCTGTATTTTCTTGAGATTACATCCCCTCATCTCTTTCACTAATCACTTATAGTCTTCAAATTTTCATATGAATATTTGGTATGTTTCGTAATCCATTCCGAGCTTTTGAGAGATTTCCTCTCAGGAAATGGCTCATTTAGATAATTATTTGTTGTAATTCCGTCATAGTAAACATATGGTTGTATATATATCTAAAGGATTTGTTGTCCAGTATATCAACATATCTAAAGGATCTGCTTATCACCTAAAGGACTAAAACAGTACATTCCAATTTATATCCACAATGTGAATGAAGAAGGTTCATAAATAACAGAATAATTGGAAATAAGAGGTGGATAGCACTTACATTTGAGAAGGAAACACTGCGGTCAGTTAGCTCAACCTGTTCTTGTCAGAATTCTTGTTGGAGAATTTTCATGCTGTATGTGAAAATATGAAATTTTCAAACGAGGAGTGTTGCGGAAAGCAGGTTTAGAATTCCATCCATGGACACAAGATGAAGTCGAATACACTTCGGATGGTCATGGGCTGGTCTGCGGGAAGTAGTCGTCCATATAGTGACTTCTAAATGGAAACAATGTTTACCTGATAGAATGAAGAAACGCGAAAAATTTTGCTAAACGCTTCACAAATTTGCGTGTCATCCTTGCGCAGGGGTCATGCTAATCTTCACTGTATTGTTCCAATTTTAGTATATGTTCAGCAACAAAAGTAAACGTAACACTTCCCATGCCACCATCCTATATGAACGCCGCTAGCAGTATGCCGTGTGAAATACGGGTTTGCGATTTTGACTCAACACATAACAATACAAAACTCGAATGTAAAAGATACTAAAAAGAAGAGAAGAAATGGAACAAAAACCGACAGAAATAATCACGAAAAACACTTCCACGCTACAATCTCCATTATTACATTAATCCTTCGACAAGAAATTGATGAAAACGCCAGTGCTGACGGGTTGACAAAACTGAGAAACGCAAAAAATTTTGGAACGCTTCACGAATTTGCGTGTCATCCTTGCGCAGGGGCCATGCTAATCTTCTCTGTATTGTTCCAATTTTAGTATATGTTCAGGAATGAACGGTAGGTAACGTGATGAGGCGCTATATATGAATGCCTATGATTGCACTCCGTATTCTCTGCGGGTTTGCGAAAGAGCGATAACACATGCTATAAGACTGACAAACAGGTACTCATGTTTACACCGCTGTGTAATCGATAGCGCACAACTCATATCACTATAATTACGTTATAAATAACTTTACTACTGTGAAGACCCACCAAACTTATTGGAAAACGAGAATTTGTTTTAAAAAAATTGATAACGGCTAGAAATATGCTAATAAGCGGACATATTGTCGACTGAAGAAAGGAGACGAAACCAGTACAGACGAACATTTCACGATATCATCTTGAATATCAGACAATGGAAAAAAATGGGGAATTCTTCCTAGCGTAAATCAAAATTCTCCGAGGAAACATTCGCTTTGATCATAATGACTGGACGAGCAGTGTGCCGTCGGCTAGCTGGTAGATCACAGCGATTTTGATTTACCACTGTTTTCCCCCACTAGATGTGGTCTTTCACGGATGGCTTTTTATCGTTGAACATCTTCCTATTCAAGTTTTTCGTCAACTATTAACGGCTCATATCTTTTTTTAAGTATTACTTGGCTCTACATCACATATTGAGTGGATCCCACCATTTCACACATTCGAATCGTTTCCTCTCATTCGCCATTCATGAATGTCTTCGAGTTCGCGGATATGTTTGGCTATTGTTTAATGATTTCAGCCTTCCTTGTTGATGTCACTGAATGAAAGTCGAGTTAATTTCCACTGAAATCCCTGGATAGCTGTACTATGACGTACCTACGTATTTTAGATAGGAAGAAGCTCACAAGAGAAGTCTAGCAGAAATTCGCCGATCTCGAAGAGATTGATTGGCTGCGTTGACCTGGTACCGAATTGGGCCATGGTCTTGTACGTAATGAGAAATATCGATACCACTGCGCTACCCGTACATCAGTTTACAGTAATGTAGATAATATGGACTGTTTTAAAATACAACAGAGAGGTTCTTGAGTGGTATATTGAATGGTGTTACAATATAATATAAACTAGTTTTAGCAACATCGTTCCCTCGATTTTTTGTGTTGTTGCCCAGCTGACGTAACGTCGTGACGCACTATTGTTTTACATTTAATTGATGATTCAGCGAATGCCATCGTTCAACAAGTTCATAATAAAAACTTCATATTGATTGACAGCCTAATCAATATAGCACTTTCTTGGAAGTTACAGTGAGGTTTCCAAGCCGTGAATTTCGGTCACAGAGTTCGTAACTACACAAAAATCCGTCCATTCTTGAATCCACTTATTAACTGTTTGAGCCAGTTTACAAGACAAACGCGAAGAGAAATATTTAGAGTACCTCATTGTCGAAGTTTTTTGCTTGTGTTTTCCTCTCCAAGAAAATATTATAATGTGGTGGTAGTGAATTAAACCGCACTGAAGTATAACGATATTCATCTGTATCTACAGCGCTTGTGCAAGGCACGTGTGGCACAGTCGCCGGAGGCGCACTGTGACCACACATGGGATCGATCCCCCCATCCGTGGCTCACCAAGCCTTCCATCCCTCCGGGGTCTGCAAATTGGTACAAGATTTGTCTGGGAGGATAACATCACTGGCTCGATACATCGGTAGGCCACCGCGAGTCAATGTAAAGAGCAGATATGCATTCAATCACCTCTAACGATGCTCAGTGAAGTCGAGTACATGGCGCACCCCTCACTGATTACTCAACGCCGACAGCTTTATCCTTTTTTTACCCTTTATCTACAGCGCACTCATTCTGTAATACTACGCATAACGGCGGTTTCGGTGATCATAGATGTTCTTCGACATGACATCATATGTCGTTGAAGATGTTAGTGTTTGTTTTATCGGCTTATGAACAGAAATGTGAGGTCGAAGTGGCCAATGACGTGCGATGATGCAGCTCTTCATCGTCGCCCCTTTTACCATTCACACCGTTTGATCCACTTACTGGTCGATATCGATTCGCTAGCGATAAGCTCCTCGTCTACTCATCTGAACTAATGGATGATTCGAAATTATTCGCATCATTTGCTACTTTCTTTTTTCCCTTAGCTTGTAAAGTAAGATGAGAGAAAAAGAGAGATTCGCATAAGATGTCAGTTTAATGGTAAGAAGATGGAAACAGTCCAAACGTAGCCATTATGTTGCTCATTGTAAACGACGATGGATAGCATGCTGTCACTAAACTGAAACTACATTCACTTTACTTTTGTTCCAACTACTTTTCTGAGACTCGTACCACTTAATGAAAAAGGATTGAGCCCCTGTCTGAATCTTCGTATAGAGAAATATCAAGGTGCAGGTGACTTTGGTTCCAAATGTTTCACTTATAGTGTTATTCTTCAGCGAATCAGTACTTTTGTATTTGTTTTGTTTTTATTTTTTGCTTTTCCTTTCCTTTTCTTCTTCTTTTTTTCTTCCTCTTTTCCTTTTTTTTACTTTGCTTTTATTCTCTATATAAACGTCTTTGCATGCGGAACAAATTATGTATATTCAACCCACAGCTATTGTTTCGTTTATCGGTTTACGTCTCAATTCATTCCTTTCCTTCCTGTCCCTTTAAATCATTTTTGTACTGCACCATTTTTTTAAAAATAGCATGACGCTATAAATACTGCGCCATCTGTGCCATCAACTGATTAATCGATTCCTGACTTAACTACCCTAAGGTTATTTATTAATAAGAACCTGGCGAAAGTTACGATTTTAATGGAAGTTAAGAGATATCGATTTGTTTTCAGTTATAATGTTTGTTTAATCTTTTATTTATCGCCTACTGTTTTTTCACGACACGGCACGACATGTGAAATACACCCACTATGATGGTGAGATAGTTGCAAAACTTACCCCTCAGGGAAGATTCCAGTCCGCGATTACCATTTCCGGAGGCACACGTGTTTCCCACTGCATCACTGAGTCCCTTGATTTGCCTTTCCCTCAGCCAGTTTCCTCAGAACATTCCCATTGACGGGTGATTGTTGATGGCGCCGTTGGTGTAGAAAACTGGCTGAGAGAAAGGCAAAGCAAGGGGTTCAGAGGTGCAATGACCAACACGCGAGCCTCTGGAAAGGGTAATCGCGGGTTCAAATCTCGTCTGAGGGCTAGGTTTGCAACTATCTCACCATCATAGTGGATATATTCTCAATTAACTATCTATTCGTTCTAGTATTGTCATAGGCGTGCTTTTCATTCGTAGTTATTATTTTCGTAAAAATAAATCAGTACCTTTCTTGTTCAGCAATAAGAAATTAGTCACCTCTGGAGTTCACTGAAAGCTTTTAGCTCAGTATAATAGTGAAACGTTGCCAGTGGCAACGAAGGGTACATTACTTCCTGAGCAGTGAAAGCCTTTAACACCACCTACTGATCGCCTTACATTCGTTCTTCTTAAACTTATTATGTATCTATCTCTCTTATTTGTTTGCTTACTCTTGTTGCTTTGTTTTCTAATTGACAATGGTGAGTGACTTTACGCCGAAGTGAGTGTTCCGTCACATACCAGATCGGACTGGGTCGTATAGTAGATGGTTTATGTTGTGATACGATGATCTAGTTCGAATAGATCATTCTACACTTCTGTCCTGAAGCTAAACTAAGAAGAAAAGCAGGGACAGAAATCACTCTGTTCTAAGAGGAATTCATTCACAGTAGCAGAGTTCCCACCGATGCAAAAAGACCGGCGATTGTTGGGGATGAAGACCTGGACAGCTTCAGTTTAGCTCTATCCGGCTTTTATACACAATCAATTCAACCTCCACTCAGCAACGTTCTTGAGGAAGATAAAATCCTTAAATAGTAGCCGTACCCACAGCCAAACCCAAAACGCAAAAACCTTCGTGAAAGATTGATGTGGGGAAACGAGTCATGCCCAAATTTGCAAAATATTTGATATCGAACCAAATACTTATATACATATACATATATATTAATGTGAAGTTCTTGTGCAGTAGAGTTTAAGCTCATCAATGACTACATACAAATAGAGCTAGGTGGCCTTTCATCTTCAATGGACACAAAGTGTTAAAGTCACTAAAGTATAGAAAAAGCATGTAGATATGTTGTAGATGGATATTGATCGATTAATTTACTAATGCGTCTTCAACGCTGACACCATTTCAGGTCGCTCCGTCAGCCCTCTTGTGAACAAATGCTGGCCTTTTTTCGAATAGATAGTCTCTTATATTTGTCGTAGTCATAAGTTTATTTTACTACAGATCATTATTATTATTTTAGTATTATTATATATTGTATATTTCATTGTGGATATTATGGAATACTTGAAAGTCAGTTTAATGAATTTGGAGATCTTAATCTGAAAGCTTCTCTACGTAGGGCGTTAAGTCTTCTATTTCTACAAGTCTTGAAACGTCGCCCAACCATAGGTGGTGTTGTTCCAGGAATTCTCAGAAAGAACTCATCATGTTTTTTCTCAGGTTTCTCATTAATCGGTTACCAAACCTATTAATGAAAATTGTACTCTTTCATTGTTCTTCACTTGTAGTCAAACTCCGAGAAGTTAGGAATCGACTTGTTGGACTGAAATGTAGTTTAATCTACTTCACTCATGCAGTTTTGCAGGAAGAGAGAAAAACATAGCCAGTCGATCGTTTAGATTTCATGTTTTGCAGATTGATTTATTTTCTAGGATTTCTCTTTTCAAGTACGAAGAGGTCATGTCTTGTATAAGTGGAGAAAATGATAACGTTCTTATTTCATGCCGATCTAGCCTAGATAGGAAAGGAGACCGAGGAAGGGAAAACGTTCTAGCTGCAGTATTGCTGAGAAAATTCCTAAACTGTCGATAAGGCGATAGTGGTTGTAGTGGTGATGCTATCTGATAACATCAGAGTTTTCCGTTCATATCTTTACGAACATTCCAGATCTAACATCTACGAGGATTTTTTCGATATTTGCTGATGATCATCACCGTTACTCTCATCCACATCTCCTATGCATCCTGTTATCTCTCTCGTTCCTTCTCTCCTCTCTAATGACACCAAATTGATGCCGGTCACCTTAACGGCTGGCTGGGTGGTTTCTTGTCACCACTCATAATAACCGTAGTCATCGTTGTTGTTGTTGTTTTTGTTGTTCATCGTTGTCAGCGTCATCGGCAGCGAGTTTTTCATTTTCTTTGAGTGAAATCAAACTCGTTGTCTCCAGATATCTCTTTTCTATTATAACATGAAATTGATAATTGTCATCATTAACGCGTAGCACAGCCGTTAGAGGTACCCTGCAGTACGCATATAGTCATTGGTTCCATCATAGGCTAAGACAAACCATGCAGGCGGTCGTAATTCTAGGGTGAGAATATTGGTAACAGACTTATTTGCAGAATAGCAGCACAGAGTTAGTACTTTGGCTATATAGTACTTTAAGTTATTCTATAAATCAAATATGCATTCGGTCACCTCTGCGGCGCTAAGAATGGACTCCGATGCTGTATACTTCAAGGAGATCTCAATCTGAAAGTCGGCTGCGGTGATTGCTTGTTGTTCACAGTAACCGTGGCCATCGTTGTTGTTGCTGTTGTTACTGCCACCGTCTTCAGCAGCGTGTTCGTCTTGTGTGTGTGCGTGTGTTTTTTTGGGTGTGGTGAAATTCAGTGTCATCAAATATTCCATAGCACAACATCTGTGTGTTATATTACGATCTTTCTGTGTTTTATGTTACGACGTTGAGATGTTCTTTTCAATGCATGTTCTTCTTTCCTCTATGAAACCTACTGTTCTATCCTGTACCAGTTCGATTTTTTATTAGTAACCTTTGAGTAATATTTTAATCAACTGTTCCGACTATTTTTCATTTCTATGCTTTTGATATTTAGAAATCGGAGAAGTACTGTAATTATGCATCCATCAGATGTTTTTTGAATGTACGAATGTGGTCCTCTTGATAACAGACACTTGTTCCTCACTGGTGAGACTGCATTTCGGACACCAGAAGGGAGAATTCGAGGAAGCACTGTCTCAAGGTCTTCACTTTAGTCATTCTCATTAGGACTGATATTAAGCTGGGGAAATTATCGCCATGGGATTTAGCAATGGCTCAATAAAGATTCAGCGTAACAGAGTTGTGTCCGGGTTCATCCAAGGAGTCATGAGAGTACAAGGTATAGTTTAGGTCGTTTCCATCAACTTAAAGAATGCCTTAAGCTGTGTCGATTCGAGAACGTTGGTCAGGTAACCACACTTCCTTGTTAAATACACAGAAATCGTTCACGAAGTAAGAAACGACTTCAGGAGGAGAATTTAATGAGTCTGTCAAGGTATTGTTTCTGAGCTAAACAATAGAATCTTCAAATCTTTCTCGTAAATCAAGTAGTAACCAGTCCGATCCTCGCTGGAATCCAAACAGAATGGTTTTGATGAGGTACTGATTTTTCCGGATTCTTCTTTTAAGCAGATTTAAAAGATTATCTCCAAATAATGAAGCAGACATGAAGAAAAACGTATTACAAAGCTGATCATTAGGAAGTGAGTGCCTTGATTGGTTCGCCAGAGCATCGAGGATGTAATGAAAAGGACGAAAACCCACCTATTCGCCCGTACGATTCTTTATCCCCTAACGTACGCCTCAGAAACCTAGACATAACGTGGGCAGAATGAAAGCCCCTCAGCTTTGCCGAGTACACCGTAGGGATAGTGCTAGGAGTATCTTTTGTCATGGATATGAGAGAAGCAATCCGAAGATCCGGCCTATATCAACAACGAAGGATTAGAGACGCTCTCGATACGCTACGGAGTCGAAAATCAGGTGGGCCGCACGCGTAATGCGTCTTAACGACAACCGGTGGAGAAGAACCGTTGGGAACTGGCTTCTACAGGATGTCAACTGCTTCAATGAAAAGACCACATATTCGGTGTTCTGCCTTTTTCACGAAGATTCTAGGCGAGAAATGCAGGGATAGCTTTTTAGGTAATTGAGCTGACAGGAGGTTTGTATAAAAGTTTTATTCGGCTAACGTTTCGGCGCCTTCGCCTTCCTAAGGTCCGCATTGATCCGAGTCGATTGTCCAGAGAGTTACTGATTATTGTTACCGAGTTTAGTCAAAATCGTTTTAAGATATTAAGAAATATGTACCTTTGAAATTTTGTGAATAGGCAAAATATGCTCACTAATTCTGACACGTAGCAAACTCCACTGGGAATTTCAGTGATGAGTGCTCGATTCGCTGTTTCGACGATCAACAATAGGACAGGTGATACAACTATTAAATATCCACATACGTCAATATTTTCCGTACCATCAGTTTTGGATTGTTGATTTGTTTCAAGAAAAAGAAATCACAATACCAACAAGAACAATGCCATTGTTGTTGTTCTTCGTTGTTTATTGTACGATTAGGTAGTCTTCCATGTGACAGCAAAAAGAGGATAGGAAAAAGGAGAGTGATTCGAAGAATGTAATAACAGAAAAGATAGACTGATAAGTGGCTAGTGATGAAGTGAGAGTTTTCCGGAACGATCTATGTCAGATGTTCTAACTTAAGCAAAGAAGTTCACACTTGTCAATTCTCTTCGCCATTCCTTGTCCTTAGGGACAACTGGCGCTCATCCACGTCTTTCTTATAACACTCGAAGCCATGTTGTTCGACCGATGTATCCGCTCCGACCAGTAGCCGAGATGAAGCGGAAATCCATCCGCCTGGGAAATCCGATCCCATTTTCTCGTCGTTTCCACGAAATGTTCAGTAAAAGTCTAGACCTTTGATATTTTCATGCAAAATTAATGTATCATAAGTATATATGGAAATAGTATCTCATTAATATGCCCTATATGAAAGGAAAGCGATATAAAAAACAGCTGGCACCACTGAGGTGGCTCAGAGACAATTTTGATAGCTCAGCAATTTTATATCAGAACCATATGTTATAGGTGGTTTTGCTTTCGCTGTAGTTGACAGATTCGACCAAAATTCCCAATTTTTCTGACGTATTTAAGAGTTTTCTCAGTGTGGACGACTTTGCTACGTTTTCGTAACCATAGCAAATCCAAGGATACTAAGAATTTAGATGGGAACACCTCATGAAACTGGAAATTCTCATTGTTGACATGTGTAGATCAAAACCTAGCCGGGATAACACCGATAACGGAACCAATTTCCATAATTGTTTATATGTATTTACTTTATTTATGCTTGAGGTCATCAGTATTCTTGTTCTTGTCGTTACTTCCCTGTGAGTCGAAATACATCTCAGTTTACTAGCCATTATAACTAACTATCATCTTATTTTTTGTTCTGGTCTCGTTGTTTTCTTCCCCGCTTCCATTTATGTTTTCGTTTCGCAGAGATTTTTAGCATAAACGAAAACCGGACCCACGGAATGCTAACACTTTGCTGGCAATCTTAACCCTTTTATTTACTGCCTATTCTTTTTAACGGCAGGGTATGTTGCGAAATATAACTCGTATATAATGCTGAGATATTAGCAAAACTCCGGACCGCAGGTGCCTGCGGTGGGGAACGAACGCGCGATATTGTCCTTTCCGGGGAGTAACGCACTTCACCACCACACTATGTGGGTCTTTCGTTTCGCCTGTCTCTTAGCTAGTTCTCAGCATTGTAGTAGTTATACCTTGATGACAATTTGTAATTCATTGCATTTGCTAGCTGGAAAGAAAAAGAAAAAGCAATGAAGATGAAAAAAGGAGGAAGAGAAGAGGACGGAAAAGTGACAACTCCGATAGGCTTTATGATTCCGTTTTTGTTTGTTTGTTTGTAGAAAATAAGTCCTAACTGTCAAATTACGATGGCTATCAGTTTTTGCGCGATTGATGAAAAATCGCTGGCTTTGCTGTCAGGTTCGCCGACATGTCAAAAACGATAGACGAGAATTTTAAACAAACTTTATCAGCAGACGATCTTGAGAAAGATTTACGAGGAACGAGCTATTCAAGTGGTATGTTTTTTTAGATCTTAACAATTTTCTGTCGTTGAAATCAACAAGAGGGTGGTGGAGAAATTCAAGGCCAGTGTTGAACATACCATACCTGATTTGCTGAATCAAAGCAGTTGCACTACACCATATCCTACCATTTTTAAAAGAAATTCGCTTCTGATTTCTATATTGTGATATTCTGCTCATGTTCTTAGATTAAGAGCATCTAATATTCCTTTTTCTAATAGCGTTTACAAAGTTCTCTTATTAGTACGAGAGTCTAAAACATTCTTTGGGAGAAGAGAAAGCGCAAAGGACAGATCTCGCCGAGATTGCAGTATGGTTGTTTAAAGTCGGACTTCATGAGCTTCGAGCACCGTGCTTCCAATACGTATCGATTAGTGATCAAAGCGCGACGGAAACCTTGTATCTGTTGTTCGGCACATTGTACTTACCTGGTTTATAAAAACTACCAGCAGAAAGATCTCTTATTTTCCAATTATTATGCTACAAACGGCGATTTCTTTTATCATTAGTATTCGTATTGGCATAGATATTATCATTAATCGAATATTCTTCTGATTGTACATGGTTTTGAAGCCCAACTTTTTCTCAGTTTCCATTTTAGAGTCATTCTGACGTGCCTCCTCATTTGTGTCCAGATCTAGGAAAACTATGACGAATAGTTTACACCGTTGGTCCAACTACGCACACGCAAGCAATGACGCATTATGACGCGAGCGAATCCAGTTACTGTTTGGGACAACTGTTTTGTTCAAACGGAAGACGATATACATAGTTGTTTTCAGCAAATGATGTCAACGACTTTTTACTTGATTAGTTTTTCATAGGCTTCTTCGGGGCTTGAGAGCTATGAGAGATTTTTCATAATATCTTGGCTTCTCATATAACGTGAACGTTGACAGCATTACAGATGAAGCACGTAAGTAGATTAGCATTTCTCAGAAAGGGAGAGATTGGAATGACATTTAGATTGTCTGCTATGAGATCTATAGCAGACAACGTTTTTTCTTCTCTTCGCGATTTTAATATTTGCGATATTCCACTTAAAAGCAATTCTTCTCTTTTTATGTCAATCGGACATTTACTTGTTTTTTAAGGTTACTGCTGCAGTCATATGCGAACATACCATTCTGATTCCCGCTTTCTTCTTTTCTATCCTAAAGCTGAAAGATAAAGGATCATGACTAAACGAACTGATTTCGATGCAGATCATTTATGCTAGGACATCTAACTCGTATGCTTCAATGCTCTAAACTTGGAAACTTATTTGGAGGATGGCCTCTCCCCACTCGTTGTGCGGGCCCCAGCATAATCTTCATTTTTTCGAAGTCTTGCTTCTTTAGCCATTGTGGTTCCCAGGATTCTTAAGGTCAGCCTGGCAAAAGTCTACCCCAGGTCGTCACCACTACAGGTAGTCGCCGCCTTTGTGGAGTGTATCCTGGTATTGGTTTACTCTTATCGGGGCTTCTGATGGAAACGCCGTACTCCTACTCAGCTTGGGAGACCCTGTTGGAGGGATGAATCCCTCCGCAATACACCGCAGTCCGAAAACCAGGAACTACTGTCAGCCACGATGAGGTGACAAGGTGTTGGAAGTATGCTCCGAACTAGCCTGTATATCCATCGCAGCATCCTATATGTAACCACAGAAAGGAGAAAATCATCACTTCGACAGTGTGATTTGATATAAGTAATGAGTTCTCTTTCGGCTAATCCTCAAACGACATTTGATTCACTAACACCTAGGCAATCATGTAACCTCTACAGATGTGAAACCAATTGCCAATTTCAGTTCTAACTCATACCTTCAGACATGTGCCTACTCACTGTGCATTTTATTAATTACAAGAGAAACTAATGGATTTCACCAATCTTTGTCCACGGGATAAAAGTCCGCCTATTTTATCACGATGAGATTCTGATTTTCTGCAGTCTGTGACATATACTTTCCTGCGTTATTGCTTCAAGGCCAATATTTCGAACAAGGGCGTAGAAGGATAAAAATAAAGGTAAAGCTCTCGGCGTTGATCAATCCCTTTAGGGATGTGCCATGCATTCGACTTCATTAAGTATCGTGGGAGGTGATTGAATGCATATCTGGCCTTTAAAATGACTCGCGGCGGCATACCGATGAATCGAGCCAGTGCTGTTATCCTCCTAGACAAGACTGGTACCAATCTGCTGACCAAGGAGGCAAGGAGAGCTAGATGGGCCATGGGCGCGGGGATCGATTTCACGTGTGTGTCGCAGTGGCGCTTCCAACCACTGCCCCACACGCGCTCCTTTGGGTGTAAAAGACTAGTCGGAATTCCGCCCAGCAAGACATGATGGTGGTCTCGACAGTATTGTTTAAGTCTGTAACTGCCTTTGATAAGTTAAATTTCCAATGTATCGAAGGCTCGAGTTCTTAACATTCAGCTGTGAAAGGACGCTGTATAAGAATCACACATGCGGTTAATTCGATATGCTAAAGTCTCTTTTATAAATTTATAAGGTTCTGAATTTTTGAAGTATTCTGATGATCGAGAAACTATGGTCAGTCATCAAGAAACCAGTTTCAACATGCAAACGTTAAACACCTTGCAACATGTAGCACTATGGGGCGCCTGTGGTTACTATTGCAGTGCAATACGCACGTTATTTATTCGTTCGTTGCTGCACTTCGGGTCCGGAAAGCCTTCGAACCTTCCGGAGTTGGTAGATTGGTAGCAGAGTTGTTTGGAAGGATAGCAGCACTTACTTATCCTACATATGATACATTGGTAAGCCACCGCAAGTATTGGCCAAATATGCATCAAGTCACCTCAGACGACACACGTTGATGGATGCAGTCGAATGCATTGCGCAACCTCAAGGCGTGACCAACTCCAGATGTTTTATCCTCCATTCTTTTCCTTATAACTGAATAATGTGACCCACTGCGCACCGCGAATAGGTCCTGGAACGGAATTGGTTCGCGCGCGTGCTATGCAGCGTACGACCGCTACTCGGCCATCATTGCACGACAGCGACGTTGACGCTGAAGGATGCAGTTTCTGGAATCATGAGCTTAACGTTCTGAGCGAGTCGAGTTTGATCTGGATAAGTTGGTGTTCTGATCCATTTTTGCATGTTTACGTGAACTGTCGAGTGTTCGACCCCAAACACTGGTAGGAAACCCGCTAGACGTATAGGGTTATGTTGTTTACTTACTTCTATTCGCGTTCCCTTTCTTCTTATGATACTTCACTAAGCATTGAAGATGTTTTAATGTGACTTTGACGTAACTTTGTCGTCAAATTGTAGTCGTATGTCAATTCTCATGCTTTTTAAATGTTTCTCATTGAGTAAACAACACCTACACTAAGATATTCACAGTAGCTCATCTAATCTATTGGACTTCTTAGTCATATTAGTTTTTAAAGTGTTGATAAGTTGACATTTTGACAAAAAATTAGTTCATGTCACCTTCGGGCTCACGGATTCATCTAGGCCTGAACTGTGGAATAACGTGGTTTTTGGAAAGTGCAGTTTTTTTCTGTTCCAGTTGCAATGTGGGAGGACGGACTGTCAATTAACTACTCTGTCAAGCTTGTGTTGAAGGAAAATGATCGAAAATGAGCAGTACACAACAGATTTTTGTAGGTATTGTTGCTTTTGAGTCTCGTTTTAGGACCATTTCTTTTTTCACTTCGAAGCTTCCGTTGTCCTTTCCTCAGGGGAGCTGTTTTCACTGCTTCGTTTGCATAGTTCTGCAATTTTCATATTTGTCAATGTTACCATATATGCTCGTATTTCATTCTTCATGTTTAATGTTAACGTATAAAACGCTGTTTATTTTGTATCTCGTGGTTCCGTGATGTGTAAAATATCAATTAAAGGTCTATTGTTAGTCTAAAGATAGAGGCTCTAAACTACTACGAGATTACTGAGGTGTGAGCAAAAGTCGGGACTGCATGTGGGTTCCAAACTAGCGAATACCTTTACCGGCGGCTCATATGCTATCCACCACTCCAATGTAGGCCTTTACTTAGCCATCCTCTCAACCATATTTTTACTACATTGGAACTATCAACTATCACCCATGAGAATAGACAATCATTAGAAGGTGGGACATTCTTGGCTGCTACCAAAAATTCCACAACTAAGACATCGCCATTCTACAATGGTATTAACCTTGACGTCAAAAGAGGGGTTAGGCAAGGCGATACCATCTCGCCAAAGTTATTTATTGCCACCCTCCAGAACGTTATGCGTACATTGGCGTGGGATAATATGGGACTGAAAGTCGATAGTCGGCAGTTATATCATCTTCGTTTTGCTGATGACGTCCTTATTTATAACATCAAACATTAGCCAAGCCGAACGTATGCGTGCCGACTTTAATAAAGTCTGTGGAAAGATTGATCTTCGACTAAATTTCACAAAAACGGCGTTCAAGAGGAACGGATTAGTTTCGCATTCCCCATTCACGCTCAACCGAACGAATATCTCCGAATGCTCCAGTTATGTCTATCTAGGTCGGACAATCAACGTGATGAACGACTTAGCTCAAGAGTTGAGCAGGAGGAGGGAGTGGCTTGGAGACTTTTCAAGAGCATCGAAGATGTAATGAGGAGAACAAAGAACACCCGACTCAATGCCCATCTTTTCGATCCTATAATTCCGCGTGCCTTAACGTAGGTCGGTTATGTCGGAAACCTGGCGGCTGCGTAAACAGGGTGAAAAATCACTCAGCGTTATCGAACGCGCAGTCGAAAGGACGATACTAGGAGTATCCCGTTTCACACAGGTAAGGGATGGGATCCGAAGCTCCGACCTGCGTCAACGACCAAAGATCAAAGATGCCGTTCTGTGCGCCAAACGAAGATAAGGTGGGCCAGACACGTAATTCCTATGAATGGCAACCGATGGACAAGAGCCGTTAGTGACTCGATTCCTCATGGTGTCCAACGTACTGCAAGAAGACCACCGACACGATGGTCAGAGCTTTTCGCGAAAAGTCTTGAAGACAGATATGATGCTCGGTGAGTCCCTAGAGCGAGCAGAACCCACTGGGCTACTCTTGCGCGCTACGGGGAAAAATGGAAGATCTACTGGGACCCGCTCCAGTCACTCGACAATCAACGGGGCTAGAGGTGATACATGTGACTTCCAAACGCCTTAAATTCATCACGGTTTCTTTTAATCTCGTCGTTAACGTTTGTCATAGACGTTGATCATAACGGGTTTCTATTGATTCCTGTTGGTAAGCTTTGAGGCTTTTTTCACAGAGAAGTTGAGTCGTTTCCTATATACTTCGAAGTTATTTGCTCGAACTTTTGGTGACATTAGAACGGAAGATGTAATTCACATACACGCAAGCCCACTCACGCACATATGCATGAGTACGATAACGTGGATATGAAAGTTATAAGTAGCAACATTTCTTCTGAATCCACCTACGTCTTGCATTTATGTGTTCGTTTTGTTCAGTCACCTCTATGCGCACCAACTGGCTTCTCGACCGATCTTCTTGACGTCTTTCCTTCATAACGAATATCCATGGTTTGCAGAAAGAGTATCGCCATCAAGAATGTTATTTAACTTCGGATTGTCATGTTTTTCATTGGGTTTTATCGAATAAAGTTGCCATTGCGCACGGCACCACGGAGGCCCCTGCCGTGAAAAATTATAGTAGGCAGGAAACAAAAGGTTTACATTGTGATTTCGACTACAGCCTCAGTTTAACTGGGTTCAATGCCTACTAATGGCGGCGTTAGGTAGAAAACTTACTGAGAGATGCAGACAAGGGCTCTCGTGGTGCAGTGTGTAATACGCGAACCCGCGGAAAGAGTAATCGGTGGTTCGATCGGGTGCGGGATCCAAGTTTTGTGATTATCTCACCATCGTTGTGGTTGTATTTCACATCATACGCTTTCTTAAAAATTTATAGTAGGCAGAAAACAAAAGGTTAACATTGTGACTCAAACTTGGCATTATTATTAGAAAGTTATTATAAGCATGCGTACTGCTTACTTTGATAAATAGGAATTCTCAATGGACTTCCTGTTCTAAAACGGCCAAAGGAGAATCGTTTGAGCGTTCCGTATCCTCGGTTTTGTCGATTTTCGTTCTGGATTCTTTTTTTTTCTTGCGATCAACACACGTGTTGCACTCGATTTCGTAGATATACGTTCACTTTCTATTTTAACATTGTGTGTTGTTACTAATGATAGATTAATGAAGACGGATGTAAAGGACTGAGTAAGTCCATTTTAGTAAAACTCCTAACCGTTCTCAGTATCGTGACTTTTCCGCACTATTTAAAAAGTTTTAGAAACAAAACAAAAGCAGCTCACAATCATTATGGACAGATGTATCTATTTTAGCCCTTAATAAAATTACCCCTAATTTATGACCCACGTGGGCACTGAAAACTGGCCACAAGTGCTCCGTTCACATGTGACATTTTTCACTCGAAGAACAAGTTTGTGTATGATCGTAGAACGAATTTCGTTTTTCTCGGTGTGTTTATATACGAATGGCTCGTTTCATGCGAAACACATTGGTTCTTCAACAGTTGCCATCAGGTTTGTGTTCATCTACTTTTTTTCTTTCTTTTTTCGGATATATCTTATGCATGACGAGTGCCGATGATTAGGTTTGGCTGCAAATGCATCTGCTCATCCTGGCCGGATGGTCTCATTTGAGAGCACCTGCATTCTTTTTCATTGTCGTTCAAGTGTCAGTTGTATAGAACTTCATACAAATTACAGAGTTGAACATGTGCCTTCGTTAATCTGGTACTGTCACTACATAGTCGACGGCTTCTGTGAGTCATGGAAGATGTCCACTCTACTTCCATTCCGAGCATTTCATCCCAGATCGTCGTCTGTAGTATGTATAATTAATTTATAGGTCAATTTTGATTGACCGTCCATCGTAACAGTGGTTTTTTAAAAACTTGGTCCTTCGATTTTTGAACTCTTTTTGTGTTTCTCCTTAGTACTTGGTGGAAATGTACCGAAGTTGTTTACCAAACCAAAGTTTTAAGGAAGTCCTCTATCAACGTTTATGCAATTTTTTCACATATTAATGGTTTTATTTTACTTGGGAGTATGTAGTGAATAGCTTTTGCTTCATTACACTTAAAATCATACTACAAATTCGATTGCAGTTTATTAAAGTTTTCAAGTAGGAGATAAATCAATAGTTTGTTGGCAAACGAACAATGATTGGGTCACGCCGTTTTGTTTCAACGTTGTCAAAACCCCGACAGAAGTTCGAGTAGGAAACCGTAGTATTCTAGTACGGCTTTATGGTGCTAGCTACGGTCTGCATGTTGTCCCATTTGGCAGAATTTCAATAACATATTCTCACTGATATTCTAGTCGACATATCAAAGTAGATTTCTGTGTTTCATAACCCCGTCAATACCCCAGACAAGGGTTTCCGTCAGTGACTTTTTTGTCAAAGACTTTTGAAACGTATTTAGTTGTAGAGGAGCTTGAAAAGTAGTCGTCATTGATCGAAAACTTCGATGCGTACATTATGGATATGTGGAGTTTCGTATCCCCATAGTATCATTTTTGCAATATTGGATGTTGCGGCGTATGATCGGTTATTATTGGACAACTGAATTCGCCCCTTTAGATTATTTGTCATTGTCGATCGCAGTTGTTTTTTTTCTCTTGTTTTGCATAGCCATGAGCTCTTCGACAACTTTATAGCCAAGTGCAATATTTATATTGCGAACAACCATTTGTGCAATTTGGTGTCGAGGTTTGGATTGCTTTTTTTTATACTCTGAATTAGACAAAGTTTGACGTAAAGCAATAGGGCTGACACACATGGCACGATTCTGCAATTTAAGTTTTCATATAACGTGCTTTTAAATACCCTGTAACTTCATTCGGAAACGAAATGTGAACGATTGAGAATAGTTTTTTGTGAACGTAATTTTACATCTACACGACCCTTCTTTCACATGCACTTTGTGGATTCTAGCACTTCTCACATTCAATTCGTTCCCTTGCATCCATCATCCGTGAAGGTCTTTCAACTTTTTTAAGTGGGTTTCGCTGCTACTTGAGGATTTCCCTTTCCCCGTGAATGTTGTGGATGCTGGTCGAGTTGATTCTCCCTAGAGTCCTGGAATAGCCGAGATAGACCGATTCCACTTAGATTGCAGAGAGTGATTTTTTCCTGGACGAGTCTTGTGTCATTTTTCTGACCTCTAAGGAGAGATTTGATGAGCGCGGAGCAGGGTCGAACCAGCATCCTGCTCGTGGTGGTAGGCATCACTTGACACTGGACACTTGAACGGCCCGTACTCACTTGTTGTGCGGGCCCTAGCATAATCACCATTAGTCGGAGACTTGCTGATTAAGCTATTGTGGTTTCCTGGAATTCCGAAGTCAGCTTGGCCAAACTCTGCCCCAGGTCTTCACCACCACAGGCAGACGCAGCCATTGTGGAACAGAGAGAATCTTTCGAAACCGATTTTCCTTGAACCTCGGTATCACTAATCAACATGTATTCTTTCTTTGGTGAGCTTACACGAGGTTGATAATGATATTTATTTTCGGCTAACGTTTCGACGTCTTCGTCTTCCTCAGAGCCGATGATCCGAGTCGATGGTCCATGCTTGTTGTTCGTCTCGACGTTGCAGCTTCGCCTTCGTGTATTCATCAACTCGGATCATCGGCTCTGAGGAAGACGAAGACGTCGAAACGTTAGCCGAAAATAAATAAATATCATTATCAACCTCGTGTAAGCTCATCAGAGAAAGAATACATAGAGAGAGAATCGCCACCACGCGACTTTGATACCAGGACGGTGGTGGGTCCTGGTATTGGTTTACTCTTAGCTAGGCTTCCTGGTGAAACGCCGGACTCCTTCTCAGCTTGGGTGAGAGGACGCCCTGCCGAGAGGACGAATCCCGCTGTACATCGCAGTCCGACACACAGGAACACCGCCCAGCTACGACGAGGTGGTAAACCGTTGGGAGGATGGTAGGCATCACTACTATGAAAATAGTAAACATATGAATTTCTAACGATCGAAGAGTAAACGCCTTGGAGTTGATGAACGACGATTTGTGTCCTCTCTCATTGAGGAGAGCAGTAACATGAAATTGAAGCGTGTGACCTCTAGAAGCTAAGGAATATCGTTGCTTGACAAAGATTTCTTGTGAAAATTATCAGTAGCAAAAAGCACGTTTTTTTGTTGTTGTTTTTGTTGAATGCAGTGTGAATCCTCTCGAAGGCATAGACCGTGTGATCCACTTTGCGAAATTTGATGAGACTTCTGGTGAAAATTGGACAGGTTTTTGCTGAAGTCCTGCAAAACACATCGCAACAATACGATCTCGAAGATCTCTTGTCTAGATAAGGCGATGGTTCGGGCGCTCTGTCGTTTAATAAATTGGGTATTTATTCTAGGTGGGTTTTCCAGTCTTGGGGAATTTTAGAGATTGCAACTCAACTTACAATCAGGCTACAGACGGAATCCTTAGTTCATTTCAAGTTTTTTGGACTAACGTAGGATAGGAATTTCAGTCATCAGATTAGAAGCTTCTATAATTAATGATATGCTAGGGCAGTGTTCATGCTTGCTGACTTAAAATAGCACAGGAGAGCTAAATTTATCTCTGCCCACGCAACTGTAACTTGTTTTGACAGCATGAATTCATACATCTCTAACTTATCATGTACTTCGAACAACAAGATTCATCAATGATTACATTCTATGCTCTTTATTACGTGGTTCTTATGTCACATCGGTCAGGAATCCATTTCATACCACCGATATATTACAAATCGTAAGGCCACCCTCTTTAATTTTATATGGCCAGTGTAAATAAAGTATAAATCTTCCCGATGACTTCAAATTGGAACCAGTAGCTCTCCATCCTCTTTCGCAGAACAAATATTCATCAGACTCCATACTGTAATCTTCTTGTAGCTCAGTACGAGTTCACTTAACCCTTCCTGCACTTAGGGACGCATCACAGAACTTCGCGACGACCAACCGGTTCTACGCCCCTGTCGTGAACAAAATTTGTGGTGTCTCGAAGTTTTCTTTTAAAGAAAATTACATGGGTGATAACATATCCTCCCAACGGTTTACCGCCTCATCGTGGCTGGGTGTTCCTGGGTGTCGGACTGCGATGTATAGCGGGGGATTTATCGTCAAAAAACGAAGATTATACTCGGGTCCGCACAACTAGCGATGACTGGCGGTTCAACTATCAACTAGGATAACATATCGCAGTGTTTGAAACATCTAGGATCCCATCGGTTGTTAACATCATACATAGTACATCCTTCCGAATTTTTTTTTCTTATTTTATTTTACGTTTCTATGTTCTACCGTGATCAATAAGATGCATTTTCAGATGGTATCTGATGAGCGCAAGGCTACTGTACTTCAATGGTTTAAAATTTGAATATTGTTTATTCCGTAATTTTCTACACCACACTGGCTTTCTCTGTATTGACTTTTCTTATATAATCCGAAGAGGAAATCGTGGTCTTTGACGTTATATAAATGTATGGGGAAGTTGCTCGTAGAAGCATACAGATTTCTTCGAGGTCTTTTACGAAATACTCCTATTTGAATGGTGATTGGCCTTGGTTAATTCTCCCTTGGCAAATGCTGGATGCTCACATCAGGTCGTTATCTATGGCAATGGGTTTTTTCTTACCCTGGAATTCCTCACGAGTTCGTATTCTTTGCTCCGAATTTGTTGTTTTTTAGGCATTCATATAGTGGAAGAACTGGAGTGCACAGACCTCCATATTACCACTGAACAGTCTAATCATGTGATTGCACTACTAGTTCGCAAGTAGTAGGTTTCTTAGAACATTCAGGACTACATCTGTTTTTATGGCGGGAACGTGTGATTACGTCTAATTCTTCGCAGTGCGCGTTGAGTGCTAAACTCATCTCAGACGATCCATTGTGTTCCATTCCAACCACCTTAACAAAGAAGATTTCATCTTGTACTTTTGTTTGTGTTTTCCGTTGAATCCGGTTTTTCAGGTTCTTTTTCACTTATTTCAGTGCCATTTCATATTCTGCATGCACTCTAATGGACTCATTTAGCGAAGTGGTTTGAGGTATTTTGCGATAAATGTGGTCGTTGGTTCAGCTAATGGTGTAACCAAGCCCTCTATTTCTACAGGATCGCGGAATTGCTGTTAGAATCACCTGGGAGGATGAGAAAGTGACTTAGTAGATCGGGATGAAATCGGAAGTCATTATATATTGCAAATATGCATTCGTGATGCCTATAGGAGGTGAATATATAGCACTTCCGTAAGGATTGGATCACGGCCAATCGCCTTATTATTTTTAGTTTGCGTATCATATCTGTCGTATACGTGTCTGTATTCTATGTGACCTTCAGCGTGTTTGGAAGTTATCCAACTCTTAGATGTGATGAAAAAAGTCTTGCTCACAATCAAACAAGGTTGCTGTCGCCTTTATGCTTATCATTCCTGTTGTATGTTAAGTCCGGGGCAGACTTTTGTCAGGTTAACCTCGGGGTTCCAGCGAACCACAATTTCTTAGCCAGCAAATCTCCGAAGAATGACTCTGCTGGAGCCCGAACAACCAGTGAGGACGGGTCTTTCAAGTATCAAGTTGTATTTTAAGTAAATCTTAGTACTTTGCATATTTTCTGTTCTCATCTATATCTGACTACTGTAGAGTTGAGAATTCCGATGATATACTACTATGTGGGAATGCATTAATGCATTGATGAGCACACATTCTCTGTAGCTGCGCCGCTATCTCCGTGCACTCTCCTCGACGGGAGCAGTATTTCGCCAAGCGGATAAACTCGTCCAAAAATCGTTCTTCTTTTCGTTTTGCCGTTATTATGCCTTGAATGCAGTCTCCCTCGGAACATTTCTGATGCAACATGTGTAGTCGAGAATCTGTTTGTCGAACACAAAGAGTTTAGCGAACAGAAAAACTTACAGTGTTTGTTGTTGGGAAGCTGTCTGTGGAACACGAAGAATTTAGTAAAGGAAGAAAAAAAAAAGTGCGCGACTGAATAAACAACCGAAAAGAGAACCACTTAGAATCAATGCATGCGACTGCAAATGTATGAATCGTCTGCTCATACGGAATTAATTGATTCGTGCTATCTGATATGCGCTTTTTCTAAAATCAATAGATGCATAGAGTTTGTGCTTAGGTAGTTCTTCGAATTTCCGATTCGTTGGAAATGAATATCTTTCGAAGGTTATAATTCAGCCATTGTTTCGTGTTTGAATTTTCGTGGTTTCGGTTTCATTTCATTGAAGCGGATCCATGGCGTAGTATCTCGATCAGGTGTTTTTTCTTTCATTTTCTTTTTCTGAACATCAACACATTTCAGAGACGCGTTCATTGCGAACATCGTCACACTGATACTGCTTTTCCCGTATAAAGTGAAGTGAAGGTATAAAATCTGTTGTAATTGTAGTTTGTTGAATATCTCAATAACCTATCTTTTCGCACTACCGCATGGTTTCTATCCCTTGCCGATGATAGCGTCAATTTGATTGCAATTTATTACATTTCCTACCACAAGATATTGCACTGATTTTTGCTCTGTCCACAATCATAGTTAGGCCGTTTTCGAATCACAGAGCTGTTTGCTTGGATAATATGCTTCTTTTCTTTCTGACTACCTGTAGTTCATATGTAGATGTTGTGTGTTCTTGCCTCTGAAAGCATTCTTTTGCACTGTATTACAACGATTTTTATCTTTTACGTGACAAAAAAAGAACAAACACTTTGCTCGTGTTCTAGGACGAGAAGACATGGTAGGCATTCAGCGATAACAATGTTACTACTTCGTATGGAAAAGCGTGATAGTACGCGAGATTCGTCCGATCGCGATAGGTACAATGAAACGAAAGTAGCTCTCTTCTGATTGTTGAAGCAGCTTTACGCAATTTGATTGTGATGTACGTGATTGCGGCCGAAGTAGTCGAATTTACTTAAACAGCGGCTATACGTTACTTTATAAGCGTAGATTGCCACTATTGTGTAGTAAATTGTGTATGTGGGCCTTCATTATGAGCTTATTCCTGTGGAAGCTTTGTTTCTCCAGTGTCACGGTTCAGACTGTGGGTATTTACTTGCTAACTGAAGTGGCATAACTACAGTGGCGCCGATATATTTGCAAAACTAGAACTTCAAGCTAGATCGAACCCGCTATTACCTATTCCGAGGTCTCACTGTTACCCACTTCACCACTAAGACCCTCGTTCTGCTTTTCTGTCAGCCATTATGGTTATGTTTCACATAATTCTCTGTTGTGAAAAGTTAATGGGCAGTGGATAAAAGTTACACGTTCTACTAGTACATCTCACCACTGACATCTTTACATATATTTATAGAAGTTCTGAGATATTTCTAGTATTATTTTAAAGAACCGAGTCATCAAACTGTTACAAGAATTTTTTTATTACCGCTTTCACATTTGGACAAGGAGGCATGGTTGATTTTAGCAGGGTTCTAGGGAATAAAGTAGTACTTTACGCCTTACCAGGCCACTATGTTAAATGTTTAGACTACTAAAGGCCTTCAATTTTGTTCATACAGTACTTTGTTCTAGACTTTAAACGTAGTATTTCGTCTTGTTTTCTATAATGTCGGGGTTTGAGAAGCAGCTCGTCATCGATTATCCTCTCAATAGTGTTAACACGTTCTTAGGAGTTTAGTTGTCATCACCACAGCGAATAATCTCGCCATTCATAGTTAGAGCAGTGGAATTTTGATGTATGCAGCAATGGTACCGTTTAAAGTATAACTGTAGTTTCTTGTGGTCATATGACTTTCTCTTCTGTTTCGAGGCGTTTCCCTTAGATATTGCTGTACTTACGATGGAGTACTCATCACACTACCACCCAGTCTGATGTTGACACTGGAAAAACTGGCTTCCATGACCATATTTAACGTAAATTATCGTTCGTTTTATGCACCGTGTCGTGTATGTTCGAGTATTCGTTTTTGGTGACGTCGTTTTGTGTGTACTGTGTTGCTTTACGAACAATATCCTTTTGGTACGTACGCCATTGTTGTGTGGAGGTAAGTTTACAAATGGTAATCAAGGCGATTTATTGTTACATCCAACCCGTAAGTCTATTAAGATATACACTTTCGTGCTACATTGACTCATTATTTTTTAATACTGCACTCAATATGGAGTGATTGTGATGTGATTAGTTTGCATTGATCATAAAATCACCCACAATCTTAACAAGACCCTTCACTAGCCTTACATATTCTAACTGAAGTTGTTAGAACATATCCATATTTCCAAACAAGATGACGTTTATATTAATTTCTTTGGAGAGTAGTAAACGGGAGTAAAAGTTATATTTTCAAGCTGTTCCTTCGGCGGCGCTTTATGTCAAGATACTATGGCTTGGCTGTTAAATCGTCCTGACTGCTGTTTGTTGTAATGTCACACAAGTACTCTTCAGGAGCTGTGTCGTTCATTTTTCCTCTTATTTCTATTGTAAAAGCGAAAGTCGTAATTTCAGACGCGGTGGAGTGCGGCCACGTCAAGCACTTCTTTCTGGCCTCTCTCAGTGGGCTCCCACAGCAATGACAAGTCGAGCTCCTGGATCGACTTCGGCTTCGGCAAGTACAACGAACTCGCAAGGTGTCCTTATGGTTGGACCGAACTTTAAGGTTTGTTCCCACCCTCTATGGTTGTTCTTCATATTGTTGTATTCTAGTTATTTTTTCCACTTTGTAAATGATTTCACACCGTTACCCCTTGCTTTGACTATTCTTTGTAGTTGCTTCATGTATCTTTTTACCAGGTCGGTAAGAAGATTGGTTGTGGAAATTTTGGAGAATTGCGTCTTGGAAAGAACCTGTACAATAATGAACATGTAGCTATTAAACTGGAGCCAATGAAGAGTAAAGCACCTCAGCTTCATTTGGAATATAGATTTTACAAGCTTCTTGGACAATCAGGTATGCGTCGGCACCTATCATAGTGTTGCTTCGAATTTAATTTACTCTTGTTGTATTCATTGCTATATTTTTTTTGTACGTGTTTTAAGAAGGGTTACCACAAGTGCACTATTTTGGACCTTGTGGGAAGTATAACGCATTAGTGATGGAGTTACTTGGACATTCTCTGGAAGATCTTTTCGATCTGTGTGATCGACACTTCTCACTGAAGACGGTAGCAATGGTAGCAATGCAACTGGTATGATTGTCTTGTTTTTTGTTGTATATGATAGGTTTTGGACAGTTTAGCAGCATATTTTATTCTTTTTCTTATCTGCCTTTGTGTATCCCGTTATTTTTTGTCGGAGATCGTTTCCAGTAGCCTATGCCATTACGTCAGCTGAAGAAAATTTCTTTTTGTTTTCCGTATTTATGTGTTTGAATTCAATTTGATACCAATCTATTAGATGAGGGGAATTTGTTGGCAAGAAAATAGTATAGCGTATAAACTAAAGGAAATTCTTAACCTTTTTATTTACTGCCTTTTTCTTTTTAATGGCAGGGCATGTTGCGAAATATAACTCGTATATAATGCTGAGATATTTGCAAAACTCCGGATTGCTGATGGCAAGAAGATCGATAGAACTAGCTGAGAGACAGGCAAAACGAAGGACCCAGATGGTGTGGTGGTGAAGTGTGCTGCTCCCCGGTAAGGACAAAAGCGCGGGTTCGTTCCTCACCCCATACACCTGCGGTATGGAGTTTTGCAAATATCTCAGCATTATATAAAGGAAATTCCTTAAATGTTGCGTGAAATTGCTTGTCAGTTTAACCAGACCTGTCTAAGCAACATAAATTTGTCGTGGCAGTTTTTGTATCGATTTTTCAGCATTTTTAAAGGTGTTGAAGGGACTCGTCTGGTATGAATGTAGTAACTTGTGTGTCCCGATAGCAGCGAGTAACCTTTACGACGCCTTGTTGAAGTTGTTCTGTTTATCGCTTCCAGTTGAACTTTCCGAGGAGATTGATTTCATACACTTCAGTCCATCACAATTGTTTTCCATGAACCGTAGATTAGATAAATGTTTTCGCCCTTCATAATGCCATTTTTCTCCGGCCTTTAGAATAAGCGTCGAACTCATTTATACTAACTTGAACTGTTTATACCACCACCAACTTTCTTCATATCTGTGATTTCCTTGTAACCAGGCGTCGTGGTTATTGAAATAATGTAGATAAAACCAATGAACAAAATGTGACTGCATTTATTC
The DNA here is from genome assembly GCA_900624975.1 of Angiostrongylus costaricensis. NCBI lineage: Eukaryota > Metazoa > Nematoda > Chromadorea > Rhabditida > Metastrongylidae > Angiostrongylus > Angiostrongylus costaricensis. The sequence goes on along the minus strand of UYYA01003816.1, from coordinate 232,912 downwards.
AAAAGAGAATTCGAGCCATCGGCAAAATCATGTATCAATTTATGTTTTCTGGAATGTGATCACAACAGACAGATAGGACATTGTGGAAGTCTCATTTTTTAAATGTATGCATGGGTTTTCGGATTTCGTTCTGTCTTCCGAAGTGCAGGGACTAAAGTCGGAAGTGCTGACAGACTATTTCCTATAGAGCTTCGGTTCTGAAAGGTGTATGCGACAGATTGCACCTTCTATCAAACTATTGCAACTTCCATGTGTTGTTTTTGGGGGACGATAAGTCCTTTTCGAGTCCTATTCAATTTAACTCCGTTTTTTCTTGACTAGTGTTTTGTTGCGCCCCAAACTTCCTTTTTTTAGATTCGACGGATAGAATACGTGCATACAAAGCATCTTATCTATCGGGATGTAAAACCAGAAAATTTCCTCATAGGGCGATATTCAACCAGGAAGCAACATGTTCTTCATATCATAGATTTCGGCCTAGCGAAAGAATATATCGATTGTGACACTGGTATGTTTCATGTTTGTGTATTCATTCTGTTTCCATGTTTCTTCTCTATTTTATGTGTTTCTCATAAAAGTTACCATTGATTAGTACATGTGTAAGAATTGCTATTTTATCAGTAACCCGCTTTTCAATACTACATTTGATATGCTTGAATATGAGATCCAATGTTATGTAATCCTCAGGGAATATTTCACGGCTTCTATTCACACTAGAAATTAGTGAGAGAGTGAAATTTTCTGATATAATAACGTATGGTTATGATAGGAACAGTGGCTAAGTTCCCAGACCCCTTGCAAAGTTTTTTTTTGCAAGTCAACTAGTTAATATCGGGTGATTTTTCTGTTTCTCCTTTATTTGTACATGTGTTTAGGAAAGCACATTCCTTACCGAGAACACAAATCTTTGACGGGGACGGCACGATACATGTCTATTAATACGCATCTTGGAAAGGAGCAATCAAGACGGGATGATTTAGAAGCTCTCGGACATATGTTCATGTATTTTCTTAGGGGAAGTTTACCATGGCAAGGGTTAAAGGTAAGGGATTCTTAAAGCACTTCTAACTAAGTTTTGTTTCTAGACATTATATTTTAACGTGGTCGAATTGATGTCTTTTAAGGCAGACACATTAAAGGAGAGGTATCAAAAAATTGGGGATACTAAAAGACAAACCGCTGTTGAAGTTCTTTGTGAAGGATTTCCAGGTATACTTTGATTCTATTCACAGTAACAATCTATGTTATCATTTCGTATTTTTAGAAGAGTTTGCCCAGTATCTCCGTTATTCTCGCCGGCTCGATTTCTTTGAGACACCTGACTACGACTACTGTTATAATTTATTCAAAGCTGTTCTTGATCGACTAGGAGCCAGTTACGACTACGAATTTGATTGGACGCCGAAGCTTAATAACGTGGTACCGTCCATTTTTGACGTTTTTCCGATCGCACACTATATCAGATTATTTTCCTTTTCTTCCAGTCTACTCCTTCGGGTTCACTACATACTGCAGAAGCCAAAGAGAGCAAAAGGGGTTTGTTCTTCTGTTGTAAATTATCTTTTTTTCAGTACTGTTGCAGATAATTCGCATCACAAGAAATTTTATTTTATTTTCGTGATTTTTAGAGCGAACAGAAGCTCTCAAGCCAAATCACGCATCGGCTCATCCTTTTGGATCGACACAGGTGAGCAGCGTACGTAGTGTTTTGGTGATTTGGCCATCACACATATGAAGAAATATCTGGTATCTGTGTTCTTCAACGGCCTGCTTTCTGCAAAACGATAGTAGTAGTACATACATTAAGCATATGAGAAGTCGATGTGTACTTATGCTATGTGTGTGGGAGAATTGGTGTAATTGTAGGTAATAAACTCAAATGCTGGTGATGTTGGCGATGATACGGGTGCAGGACGAGTTGGAGAGATGCGCCGACAGGAGGAGCAATCAGGCGAAGTGAAATGCTGTTGTTTCCGTCGACGTAGGAGAAAGCAGCAAACATCGGCCCAAGTCGCCCAAAAATAACGTTCGTGGTAATGGTTATAATGAGGCATCTCCTTTTTTGATCGCATTGGGTTTCTTCTGCTTTCTTTTTCTTTTCTTTTTCATAACTTGTCCATTTAAGCTCACTTGGAACCTCCGTAAGTATTTGGTCCGTGGTATTTTCTACTAATTTTCACATAATTTCATGTTTGTTATTCTTGAAGTTTTTACTCCGTGTGCTCTTCAATTTGTTTTGCATACGGTGAACCCGCGGTGTACTTGTGATTTCTTCTATGTTGTTTTATTTTATGTTGCTGATTATACGTTTTCACTACCTGATCGATCAGTGGTTTTTTTTTTGCAAAGCCCGTTACGTAACCCTCAACATTGTTACATTATTGTCTTTGTTTTCCGAAGTTATTTCACATTTGTTTGTAATGTGAGTTTAAATGGCGCTCAATACGAGTGTTTCTTATATTCTTTATTCTGTTTACTTTTAAATACCATAGGTTGTGTTTTTCTTTTGGACGTACATTATACCGTGTGTTCTATCCGTCGCCTTATTATGTCTAGCTTTGAAATAGTTCCCCTTTTCATCTAAAGTATTATCTTCGTCTCTTTTCTCCATAAAAAACCAAGGCAATTGGAAGCTCATATGGCGTGTTGTTTTTCTAGTAACATGCATGAATACCGTTTTTCAAGCCATAGTTTGCATCTTGTAAATTTCGAAACTGTCGATTATAGTAAGCTAGGGATAGCTGCCACTGCTCTATTGAGCGTAAATCTGAATTTCCATTCTTTTACTGTTTGAATGTAAGTGAGGATTTTGTAAATTTATAGTGGTTCATCACATTTTTTTAAAAGATGGGCAATAAATATTGAATAACTGTTGCGTAGGACGTGAACAGTGCTGTGTGGTGTTTTCAACAATACTACCTCTAGAGAAGTACCACCTGAAGTGTTAACTGCTTGAGATTTGGATTCAGATGTTTCATACGCCAGTTAAAGCACTGAATCCAGTTGACACGAAGCTTCCTGATCATGTCGTTAAGGTGGAGATTACAATTCGACGTCCCCTATTGTTTGAATGACAGTGAATGCTTACTGGTTTCAATCTCATACTGTTTTGGATGGTCACGTCATGATAAGGGTGCGTGTGGCGCAGTGGTTGGAGGTGCCGTGCAACATATGTGGAATCGATCCCTGTGCCCATGGCCCACTAAGTCTTCCATCCCTCTGGGGTGGGTCGATTGGTACCAGACTTGTCTGTGAGGATGGCAGCGCTGGTTCCATACATCGGTAGGCCATCGTTAGTTATTGTAAAGGTCAAATATGCATTCAATCACTTCGGAAGGATGCTTAGTGGAGTAGGATGCATTGCGCATCCCTCTGGGATTGATCAACGGCGGGAGCATTATCCTTTATTTATCCGCGTCATGATCTAAACGCCGGTATTATCTCCCTTTGGTTCACAATACTGGTGACGACCTGGGGCTGACTTTGGCCTGGATGATCTCGGGACTTCAGGGAACCATATTGGCTAGATCAGCAAAACGCGGGAACAACGGGAATTATGCTGGAGCCCATACAACTAGTAAACGCGGGCCATCGAAGTAGCCAAGTAAGTAATGTTATGAGTGGATAATTTTTGGCTACTTATTCCTGTATTACAATTTCTGGAGATCAAAGAAGAACAACCTGGGAGCTTTAATAGCTCTTCATGAATGGAGTAGAATATGGAAGGGTTCGGTGTTGATCAATCTTCTGGGATGCGTTATGCATTCGACTCCATTCGTAGTGTCTTAGAGGTAACTGTGTGCATATTTCGGCTGTGCAGTGACTTAGGGTGGTCTAGAAATATAGCAAGTAAGTGTTTTTATCCTCCCAAATAGTTTCCGTATTAGCCTCCCGACCATCAAGAGGTGGTAGCTTGTTGAGCCGTGGGCGAGGAGTCGAACCAATCCATGTTACAGGGCAGCATTATCAATTGACCTTTACTCGCCTAATCTGAAGAAGGAAGATCTGACTCCAGAATTCGATCATTCGTCTCGGAATTTTAGAAATTTTTTAGAGAACTTGAAACTGAAAATAACACTCGAAATGTAGCAAATAGAATGATGCATGAAAGAAATCGTTAAAGAAAGCATGTGGTTTGCAAAGGTAAGTGTCATAATAGAGAAGGAATATACAGTTTTTTGCTCAGGAAGCATGCATGGAAAGGATAAGGTTTTAAGATTAGGTAGATTCTTCACAGAAATATGAGTTAATTGAAGGAAAACTTTGATTTCAGGGTGCGGTGATTGTCGATGAACATATTGGACAGTGGAATCCAAACGTCGTTCTTGAGGCTAATGGACCTATGTCGACATTTATTGTTATTGATAAAAAGGTTCGATTTGTTGGATTATCTGTTCTCCAGATGAAAATGACCTTCTACTGTAGTTGAAGTCTTTTTGTTTGAATAGTCTGGAGACGTCAATGAAGTGATTAAACACGTGGTTTATGACTTAAAACTACCTCATGGAGAGAGCTACGGACTGATTTTTGAAGAACCGAAAGGATTTCTCACTCCTACGAACTTGGACCGTGTTAATCACGGATTTATGCTCACCGTGACCGCTGGAGCAGTAAGTTCCTGTTTCTTTAAGTCTTTAACTGCTTTAAGGTGATAATTTAGCACAAATAAAGCTTGCAGAAACATTACGTTGAGCATATCAATTGTACTCTTGCATCTCGGACCGACTTTGATAGCATGGAACGGGCCCTTATTGTTCTTGAATCATTCTCTTCGGTATGGAACTTTACATCTTTTGCTTTTACTTACTGTTTTCACAATTTACTTTCGCATCTTAGCAGCGGTGTAATCAAGTAAAATTTTATAAACCTTTTATAATGGCGTCTCTTGCCTTTGATAAGGGCAGCGTTCACGACACCAGTCTTTCACGGGTTATTAGGTTCTTGTAATCAGGTTACTGACTTTCACGACTAGATAGTCCAAGTTATTTATTATATATGTTCCATGTCTTATACGCATATGTATATATATATGTATATATATATATATATATATCATTGTCCAGAGTCCTCCACGCAAGGGATTTCGTCGGGTTTAATTTCAGGCTGTCTTTATGCCAGTGGTCGTTGGTATCATATATCGGAGAAATCGATTCCACATACGTTGTCACCGTTTCTGCTTTGGGTAGTTTCTCAGACCTATTGATAGATCATTTTGTAGTTCTCTTTCTGAAGCAGGAGAACTTTCTTGGGGACCTCACCTTCATACACTGGGGCGTTGATTTTTACATTAGAATGACCTCATTACAGAACTGTGAATTAGTGGGAATTCTTTTCCTTCGGAATTGTTTCAATACAAGAGAGAGCTGCTGGCTGTCGCTGAGATTTTTCGAAAACTGAAAACAACAAGAGTCCTGAGAGTCAAGAGTTTTTCCTTCTTGTTTGACTGCAAGAGCTGCGCGTTCCCCTAAAGTTTCTCTTTGATCAATTCAATCTCTTTATCAAAAAATAAGAAAGCTATTCGAGACATCAATGGCGTTAAAGTTGACCTCAAAATTTCTCATAATCCTGTTCTTCAAAGACATTAATAAATGGAAAGTATAGGAACAAACCAGGATGAGTTGCTGTTTCAGGATCCTTATTTTGTTGCCTGTTTCTGCTCGTTGTCTAGTATCCAGTTGTTATATGATCTTCTCGCCGATGAAAATATTGAAAGGTATGCTCTTGTCAATTGTTCCGCTTACAGTTTTCCATATTTTAGTAATCGTTCCAGTAGTCAATCATGTCTGAATCTGTGTCTCCGTTCGTTACGATCGATTCTTCAGTTAGAAGTAAATGGTATTACTTGGAGTAGTGCTTCTGCTATTCTGGTGAGCAAACTAGCTACACTTGTTACGGGTGAGTTCTTTCTTCATTCACTTTTCTGGTGGCTGGGATTTTGAGGCTCGTTTTTCTGCTCAGGAAGAGCTAAACGGGAGGATTCGAATGTGGTTTTGATTGCGCTGAATATGATTGAGCAACTCCTTGTTAATGGCAGGTAGGACCTTCTCCTCTGTTTTCTGTTAACTTCTACTTTGTTAAAAAGCTTTGTCTGGTGTTTTTCCGTTTAAATCTTATTTTTTAGCCTCCAAATAATCCGTTATGTTAAACACATCAACTCCTCTGTTTGTTGTTGTTTTTAGCACCACAATTCGTTCACTTGTTCTCGATGAAGTTCCTCCACAATCTTTGATTCGTCATTTGGAAAAGTCAGACGAAAGAGTGGCTCTGGCTGCGTTGTCTCTGATGAACGCCCTGCATGACAAAAGTGATGAGCCCAGTCGAGAACAAATAGTTAAGGTGAGCTTGTGGAAATGTTGAATATGTAGCAGTTAGGCCAATGCACTAGAATATAGTAGCTGTTAGTAGGGAATTAGGTCTTCGAGTCAGTTCTCGACAACGAGTAATCACTAGCTTGAAGTGGAATGCTCGACTTCGTAGAAAGTTGCCATGCAGGACTTTTTCGACGTCGTCACGGGGCAATATTTAGAACTTGGACAGTTATACCTTCATAGCAACAACATTGCGAGAATAGCGATATGATAGCATGGTCAATAGGTAGCGGTGAAACTTGTTGATAAGAGGAAGTTTCGAAGTGAGATAGCAGCTTAACCATAAACTGGTATAGCAGTGTGATGTATGTGCATGTTTGATATAAAATACATCAGTATTGATCAGCACATCAGAGGACTCATGTGTGGTTGTAAACCCTAACTTATAACGACAGTACGGGGTATGGTTACACACTACATGTGGGCTTTTGATGATAACATTCCAGTGAGGTTAATCTATTAAGGAATACATGTTAGCTTTTGAAGACATTGGCTTATGATGACCGCATAATGGGGTTCTACATGTACGGCAGTGATTACGTGCCATACCTCTCCGCGTTATACGGACTATGACAAAGAAGAAGTCGAACCGTTCTATATGGACTTAAAGTTCTACAGAGAAGACCAAATATTCTTCAAGGTCATCATTGGAGATTTCAACGCCAAGATTGGACCAAGAAGAACGTCTGAAGAACGTCACATTGGGACCCATGGATTAGAATGGAACGAACAGGTTAGCGGCTGTCTGAGTTTATCATGGCGACCAAGACAACTTCATGGTTACTCGCAATTCCAGAAGCCCCACCCTCAGCGTTGGACGTGGGAGTCTCTTAATGGAGAGTACCATAACGAAGTAGACCACACCATAGTAAATAGAGGATTTTACCTAACCGATGTCGCTGTTCTCCCAAAATTCTACACGGGATCAGACCATCGTCTCCTTTGTGCAAGATTCTATTTCTCGCGGAGGGGAGAAAAGGCGCCAAATTCTAAAACCGAAGTCCCAGAACCACCGCATACTGGGACTTATTCAATTCATTAGTTGTTGGGAAGATGCCGTTGTCGGTAACATCGACGAAGAATACGATCGGCTCATTCAACATCTTCACGTTAGCGCTATGAAAGCTGAGAGTTCGAAAGTCACCAAGAGACGTTTGTCTCCAGAAGCAGTCGAGCTGATATGCCATCGTGGAATCGCACGAGCTGCAGGCAACCGCGAACTAACGTCCGACCTTGCAAAACAATGCAGACAGGCGATGAAAGAAGGTCTTAAAGAGAGAAAATCAGCAGTAATGGTCGAAGCTGCAGAGGCTGGGAAAAGCATTGGGAAAGCCCACCGAAGCTTCGCCAATTACAAGACCAAATGATTGCACTCCGGCGCTCCAGATAGGCAATGGAGAAAATCATTCACGAATACTACTAGGATATCTTCGATTACCGCGTCCACCTCTACTTATATGAAATCAAAGAGGATGGATATCTTGTACTACCGCTTCTCCCTTCCGAAATCCGACATGGCATTTCGTCGGTGAAAAATCGAACGGCACCAGGTCTGGACAGGGTAAGATCAGAACACCTGAAGAACCCTCTGCCAGTTCTTATAAGCACACTGGCTCAGCTCTTCACACGTTACCTGTCTCAATGCGAGGTCCCTACTCAGTGGAAGACCAGCAAGACCGTGTTATTGTTCAAGAAGGATGACCTACACGATATTGGCAACTATTGTTCAATCTGCTTACTCTCTGTCGTCTACAAACGTCTCACTCGAGTCATCCTAAACAGGATTAACAGAACACTGGACGAAGGACAGTCATGTGAGCAAGCAGGGTTTCGAAAAGGATTTAGTGCGATGTAGCAGATCCGCACGATAAGAAGGCTCACTGAAGTATCGCGAGAGTACAAGAGACCGCTCTGTCTCACTTTCATCGATCTAGAGAAGGCCTTTGACTCAATTGAGATTAAAGCAGTCATGGAAGCCCTTGATAGTCAAGGAGGCCCTACTCAGTACATATAGATTCTTCGTGAGTTTTACAAAAATTTCACAACCAAGGAATCACCGTTTTATTAACATTAACATTGACGCCAAAATAGGAGTTAGGCAAGGCGATACCATCACGTCAAAATTATTTACCGCTACCCTCCAGAACGTCATGCGAACATTGGAATGGGATAATATAGGAGTAAAAATCGATGGTTAGGTGTTACACCATCTTCGCTTTGCTGATAACATCGTTCTTATAACACCAAACATTAACCAGACGGAGCGTATGCTTGACGCCTTTGATAAAGCCTATGGAAAGATTGGTCTTCGACTAAATCTCACAAAAACGATGTTCATGAAGAACGGATTGGTTTCGCATTCCCCATTCACGCTCAACGGAACGAATATCTCCGAATGCTCTATTTATATCTATTTAGGTCGGGAAATCAATACGATGAACGATCTAGCTCCAGAGTTGAGCAGAAGGGAAGGAGCGGCTTGGAGTGCTCTCGAGAGCATGGAGGATGTAGTGAGGAGAACAAAGAACACCCGACTCCGTGCTCACCTTTTCGACTCAACGGTCCTTCCTGCTCTAACACATGCGTCAGAAACCTGGTCGCTGCGTAAGCAGGATGAAACATCATTCAGCGTTATTGAACGCGCAGTCGAAAGGACGATGCTAGGAGTATCCCGATCCACACAAGTAAGGGATGGGATCCGAAGCTCCGCTCTGCGTCAGCGATCAAAAATCAAAGATGCTGTTCTGTACGCCAAACAGTCGAAGATAAGATGGGCCGGATACGTAATGCGTATGAATGACAACCGATGGACAGGAGCCGTTAGTGACTGGATTCCTCGGGATGTCAAACGTACTGCAGGAACACCACCGACGCGACGGTCAGAGTCTTTCACAAAGAGCCTTGAAGAAAGACATGTTACTCGACGAGACCCTAGAGCGAGCAGAACCCACCGTGATACTCTTGCACGCGACAGGGAAAAATGTAAGATTTACTGGCGCCCGCTCGTATCACTCGACGATGGACGGGGGTACAGGTGATACCTGTAGGCGTTGATCTATCCTTGAGTAATACGCCATGCGACTTCATTGAGCATCGTTGGTGGTGATTGAATGAATATATGGCCTTTACAATGACTCGCAGTGGCGTACCGACGTATCGAATCAGTGGTGCTATCCTCCTAGATAAGGTCTACTACCAATTTGCCAACCCCGGAGGAATGAAAGGCTTCGTGAGCCTGGGGCGCGGAAATCGATCCCATGTGTATTGCAGAGCGCCTCCGACCACTGTGTTACAGGCGATCACGTGCCATAGCGGTTAACAACTTGAACGACCTACATGGGGTAACGTATGAGATAGACAGGAGGACCGTAAGGGCCCTAACCAGACGAATAGGGTAGTGACTCACGAGATTGCTTGAAATGTGTTCTGGAGAAGGTGGTGCTTTCGTCGTGAGTTCCAGATTTCCCTGAGAACATTCCTCGGCTGTCGCTTATTCATTGTTCGTGAACACATCAAATGAAGGAAAGCGGCTCTTCCAAACAAATTTTTGCCATTCCTTTTATGGTATGCATGAGGACTTTGAACAAAGTAACACACAAAGAGCTCCACTCGCACAAGGAGTTAGGAAAACGAAAACTGTTTATTGCAAACAACGTTGCTCTGAATGAGACGAAAACATTTGCATGCTGTAGGATCGCTACGTTATATGTGGAATAGTGGATTTATTCATTAGTTGAGACGATTACTGTAGGAATATACGATTATTTGAAAGTAGCTTGTCAGGAAACGGTTGCTATAGGATAAAATTTTCCTTACTTATTAAACTATACTATATCTGTAATATTTGGATTTCTCATCAGGTAACACCGCATGAGGTTTATGGTTGGAGAATGTAATCATTAACCATTTTATAACTTTTCTTCACAGCATCTTGATTCCGTCCCGTTCCGAACCGCAATAAGTGGAACTGTTCTTCGAGAAGGTCGAGGATGCGATGCTGTTCTGCTCAGTCATCTCGTTCCTCTAGAACGATTATTAATTCAAGAACATACTAAACAATTACGAAGTCCTGTATTGGAAAATGAAGTAAACATGCTTCTTGTAAGTTTTTCTATGCACTTAGTTCAAATTTCGATGATAGGTTCTCTCAGGAATTATTTTAGAGCAGAGACGTAGTCCGTACTGCAGCTACGGGAGAGCTGCAACTCAACGAATGGGCGGAGCAACTTTTGACGACACCGTTCGGAAAATTTGCTACAAGCACATTCTCAAATTACGCTGAACAACATGCAGAAGATCTTCGCATTGTAAGTGAATTTCCTTTCCTTTCGTTCTTAGCAAATTTAATGTTTCCCGTAAATCAATGCGTTTCTCTTTTTTTCATGCAGTCCTTTTAATGGTGATGAATTTTTAGAGGTGTTACGAGGATTTTCTATCCCTTGAGTAACACTTTTTGATCAAGCGGCGTCAATATTTTACCCTTCCACGTTGCATATGGTTCGTATTCACTAGGGAAAAGCTTCATGGCTTTTGCATATTGATTTTTAACACTACATTGTTTCATTTCTATAAACAATTGCTAGCACAACATCTCGTCGATACCATTCAATTTATTTGTGAAAACCGAGCTTTTGAAACATCCTGGTGTTTTGCAAAGTCCATTATTTTTTTTATTCATTAGAACACGGTGTCGACAGATGTAACCTAAATGAATCAACACTATGATGGAACTGTATGGAAATGTAGAGCGTCGTTGCATTGCTGGTTTTTTGAGCTCGGTTTTTCATCAGTTTACTCCTTCTCGAAAACTGCGTTCACTCGGTGAACACCTGTAAGTGCAAGATATCTTGCTATTTCTGTAAAAAGAGGTATTTTATAGGTCGAAGAAGAATCATGCTGACCGTCAGGTTTCGGATTTTTACTCCATAGTTCTTTTGCTTCTTTTCCATCTTGTGAGTTCATAAAGTATATGGCAAAGTAATGTTTTTTGCCATCAGTAGGTATGCCGTCAGTGTTCTAAAAAATGGAGATGAGTTGTCAGTAATGTATTTAATTGAACTATATTGGTAATACCTGAAACCATAAACGTATATTTGTTGTATCGTTTGCTTTGATGAAGCCAAACGGTGGTTGGACTCGAAATATTACGGCTGAAGTGCACTTGACCTAGTAATACAAAACATATGATTCTGCAGAATTCTTCATATGATGGAGAAACAACAAGAACAGTTTTTTAATCATATATCATAATCCAATATCGGAAAGATTTCATTCCTCCAAGGAGCACCTTTGCTACCGGTCACAGTTTGCATTAGTAGCGCAGATTATGGGTGATCTGGTGAATAACCGCCACTACTGGATTACAATATTGCTATAATATGAATCATTCTGAGTTGAGTTTTACTGTACATGAAATCAGGATTGAATGGTTTTCGAACTACGGTACATCATACTTGATATCCACCTTATACCACTAGGAACGTTTTGTGTTTAGATGAATATGCGTCATATATTTGGAATCCAATAAAATTACTTAGATTATCTAATTGCTGTTGTCTTTCTTCAATTCGTTCTCGCTCACCTTGAACGTTTTATTCTCACTAGTTGGATTTTCTAGTTTGATATCACTCCATATGGGTTTTTTTTCAGATGGTACTTTGAACACCACATTACGTGGTCCTTCTTTCGCACTAAATTTACATATGTTTGGTTACTCTTAGAACATGGAGAGATTTTCCTTTATGAAAGTGGCTGTAACTTACTCCGCTTTTTGAACTACAATAGCCGTTGCTTTATGTTCATCACTTTTTTCCGCCTTCTTCTTATCCGCTGACTTCTTTTCTTTGCTACCACCTTCCTTCTCTTTCTTTTCGTCTTCACTATTTTCTTTCTCTTTCTTTTCTTTGTCGACCTTTTCCTTTGACTTATTTTTTCCGTCTTTCTCTTTTTCGTCACTGTCTTTTGCTTTTTTCTCTTTTTCATCACTTGCTTTCTCTTTTTTCTCTTTTTCGTCACTTGCTTTCTCTTTTTTCTCCTTTTCATCACTTGCTTTCTCTTTTTTCTCTTTTTCGTCACTTGCTTTCTCTTTTTTCTCCTTTTCATCACTTGCTTTCTCTTTTTTCTCCTTTTCATCACTTGCTTTCTCTTTTTTCTCTTTTTCGTCACTTGCTTTCTCTTTCTTGCCTTCTATTTTGTCGCCGGACTCCGGTATTCCTTCTTCCTCTTCTTGTTTTCCTTCATTTAGTTTGACTAGTTGCGTTTTTGCTTCTAGGTTGTCGTTTGCTTTGGCATCACTACCTTTTTCCTTAGCCATTTGGTTACCTCGAATGCGTAGGATTAGAGCTTGCCATTCATTTTGCAATTTTCGGCCGTATGTTTTTGAAATGAAGTGAGAACGAGGTATATTGAATTAGCAGTTAAACAGACGTTTGCAACTGATCCATAAATACTAGTCATCTTTTGATGTTAAACATGTTAATTTCATAGTAGCGCAGAATGTATAATGAAGGAAGACTGACCTTAGACCGTGTTCTTTGCACAAAGGAGTTGAATGAGAATTAGTTGTTTCGAATGTCTTTTTATGATCTCTTCAGTGTTATCAGTATCGCAATATCGTATGTGTTTTCAAAGTCACTTTGGAAGGTGATCATAACAAAAGTTGCGCTAGCTGGAGAGTAATTGGTGGTTGAATCATCATTTGATGGGTTTTCGAGACAGCGTATGCGTCTTCATCCGACTTTCGACATCTCAACGTATACAGTAACGTCTCTGGTTGCTCGAACCTCCGAATTTCTAATCAAATTGGCGTTCAATCGGATACTCCTCAATTACCTGACGGTGCTTCCTTTCGATAACACTCATTCTTCATTTCGTTTACGTAATGTGCAGAGCTCACAGGTGACCTTTAAGCCACAGTGAATCACAAATGAAAAGTGGAAGGGAAGGTTCTGGCGGCTTGCATTGTTCCACTGCTTCATTCCATTTTTCACGTTTTTTTTCTTTGAGAATTGCTCTAAGTGTTTTTGGGTGAAGTGTATTGCTTTGGCGAACTCTTTTCTTTTGGCCAATAATAGCGTCATTTCAGAATCGAAAAATTCAGGTCGTGAATTTGTTACACGTCTCAGAAAGGGTCTTTGTACGTTGAGCAAAGGTGTTTGGCTAACCTGTACCTCCATAGCTACTTCTGCTCTTAGTCGAAGGCCTTTATTTGGTCGTTATAAGTGGGGCAAGGAGGTTTCTTGTACTTTCGCGATACTTCAGATAGTTTGTTTACCATGTCAAAACAATATATCGTTCTGAACTATTCGAAGCCTCATAGCTATCCTTTTTCTAATGTCTTATTCATCGAGAAAGAAATGGTGGCTTTAAACGATAAGTAATAGAAACACAGAGCAACAGCTGCTGATGTGATAAAGATTTGTTTTCCTATGTGAGGTCCAAAGTTGAAGGCGACCATTATTTCGTCGTCATCATACCTAATGAAATCAATACTCATAATCGCGGATGTCTAAACAGAGAGAGTTTTATGCAGAAATAGTTTCGTTGTTCACTTCAAACGTATGGTTTGGTTTTTTTCTGTAGAAATGGTGTCGCACTTGATTTTATTATTTTTTTATTCGATTGAAAATGGACGATTTCTTACGACGATTTTAATATTTATTATTAAAATTAACATGGACATTTGTTTTTCAACTGAGTAGAAATTAAACGAAGCCCTCGTTGTCGAGCAATCCTTGAGGGGTATGCCATGCATTAGAGTTCATTAAGCATCGTCAGAGGTGGTTAAATGCAGTTCTGGCCTGTACGATGACGCATGGTGGCCTGCCGATGTATTCATTCAGTATTTTCATCCTTTTAGACAATTCTGATGCCAATTTACACACACCGGAAGGACGTATGGTTTGATGAATCTGAAGCGTGGAATCGGACCCATTTGTACTGCAGCGCACCGCTAAACACCGGGCTATACGCGCTCTCTTCAATGAGTGTGGTCATTTTTTCTTGAGATTTTTGGTATGGGTGCAGGCCAATGACGTCGTAGTGAAGTTATTTTTCGGAGTTGTAAACTATTTGTATGCAAAGAGAGGTGGAGAGTGGGATAAATTTTGGAATGGGATTAGATAGGTGATTAAAAAGGACCGGAAAAAAAGAAGTGGGAAGTGCAAACGTTTATATACGGTAATTTTTTGTGTCGATATGATCTATATGGTTACATTTCCGCGTACTTCAGTTGATGGTTTGTGAAATGAGTTTGCCAAGAACTTCTACTTTTTTTCTTAGCTTTTTCTTCACGTTCTAGAGAACGACATTTAAGTGTAGAAAGTGATTTCTACTTCGCTAAAGCGATCAAGTGAATGTCGATGCTGGGAGACTAACGAACTTTATTTTCAGTTTGTAGAGAACACTTGAAATGTTGTGAAATTGTCAAAATGTCGAATGCTTCACTAAATGTAAATTATTTTTTGTAGTTGGTTTCCGAGAATTCGATGCGTGTTAGTGGAGCAGCATGGCAACTGATACCCGTATGGTTCCATTGTATCTCAATTGTTGCCACCATTCTCGGCGTTATACCCAATGGTAAGGGTTTCTCCACCTTAAAAGTGGTAACTTTTGAGAGTTTTTCAGATTAACGGTGAAGCATATTTGTAGAGAGCCGTAGTTCTATTGAGTTATTAATCTTTTCTGATGCTTATAGATGAGGATTGTGTGGAGAAATTGATCGAGTTACTTTTTCGTTGTGATAAAGCATTCGATTCTCTCTTTGCCACTACCGTTCAACTTTTTCATCGTACATGGCGAGAAATGCATGCTTCGCGTGATGAACATGAAAAGGTGCATTCTTCTTTATATACTGTTATCTTTTTTTCAAAAATACGTTTTGCTTTGTAGTGATGTGTTTTAATGACACAGTATAACGCTAATCCGCCAATTCAAAACAGGTCATTTTGGCAATGTTTTAGTCAGGGTTCGGTTTTCCGAACGCAGAGGATTCGAAATTAATGTTGGCAGTGATTGGGTTATGCCAAAATCGGTTGTGATAAATATCTTATTACATTATAATTTAAAGGGCGTTACCACAAATATGCTAGTGAGCATCACACATACCGTTGTCATCTTTTTGTTGGGTATAAATTTTTCGTAAACTGTTGGATGTTTAGTGACCGAACCAGTGTTTTTCGAAATACCTAAACTAATACATATTTGGTCCCCATCGGCAATATTGACGTGGCTGACCCTTGAGAAAGTATGCCAGTCCATGGTAAACAAGGGTTGGTGGAGTATGATGGATTCTAGTCACAGTTTGACTAGAACTTATAATAGGTTAAATGGAGGTTATTCTCGCAAAGAAACCGAACCCTATTCCTGTCTAAACCGTGTTAGAGGTAAGTACATAGGGGAAATAGAGTTAGTTCTTTATGGTGTTAAGCTTAGCACCTTGTTCTATTTATGGTGTGTCAGGTTGCCAATGTGGTTCACGAGCAGCTTCGTCGTGCTGCAAGTCACCGTCCAACCAATATAGATATGCTAGAGGAGCTGCTATTAGCACTGCCATACTGGAAAGTCAAGGAGCTGTGGAAGCGGGAACTGATTGAAAAAGAAAATAATCAGATGAACAGCGAAGTAGTTAGGTTAGTTTTCACGGCTTTTATGTCAAGTTTTTTCTTTATTAACATGTATTTGTTGTAATTCTGACTGAAAGAAAAGCAATGCAACCACACGATGTCGTATCCCTTTTTCTTCTACATGTTCTATTTAGCGAGCTACGAAATCTTCTAAAGCCATCTATCGAACAGCTTATCCGCATAAATCGAAAAAATATCTTAAAGCAAGGTTTTACATTTAGACGTCAAGTTAAGGGTAAAACACCGCATAAAGGCGAAGGTGAGAATATTTCGTTTCTTATCTTGTTAGAGTTATATATCTCATTACATAAACGTTTGGCAGTAAAACTTCATGTGTTTCCCTCTAACTAGAGAGGCACTAAAGGCTAGTAAATATTTAAAATCTGTGCAAGTGTTGGTTGTTTGGAAAACAAATCTCTCCAAAAGTAGGCTTTCTAATTTCTTAGAAAATAAACTGAAGACAAAATTGTGGCTCGGAATTTCGTGCATTTCCGGCTGTAATTATTTTCGAACTCTGAATGTGTTCAGATTTCCTCTATGCTTAGTTTTGTTGTTTTTCAGATCAGTATTGTTTTTGGAAACTAGATGCATCAGAAGTGTTGTGCCTCACGGAAACCGATGTTGACCCTTATGTTGAAGGAGTGTCACACGTTGGCAATATTAAGAAGGGTTAGGATTTCTGAGCTTTTTTTCGTTTCTGTCTATTTTCCTTGTATATCTTCTTTCTTAGTGCCACGAAAGTTCACAGCTAAACGCCCATGGTCACATACTTTCACGCAGAAACCGTCTAACTTCTTAGTTTTCTGAAACCGATTGATCCGTTGGTATGAAACCCTTCCGTGATTAATGTACAGTAGGCTTACCTTACTATTACTACCTTAGCTTATTCATTAATGAAACATACATGTGACTGTGCATATCGGCGAAATCAACAATTGATTAAGATTGCTCCTTTCTAATTCCGTAATTACCGTATTTTATGATGTCCTGAAGAAGCCATGCCTTTCTTATTTCAGTCCCAATCAAGGATATTTCATCAGTAGATCGAGGAGAGGATATGACAGGTCGTAAAAGTGGAGGTCAATCAATGCGATGTATTCGTATCGTGTTACACAATGGAGATTCTATATGTGGGGCTACTTTCTCAGAAAGGATGCTGGCAGCATGGTTAGATGGTTTGTCAGATCTCGTTGGAGGCGGTCCACTCAGGTTAGTTTAGCTAAACAGACCCTGTGGTGACGAAGGACTATCACCCGTCAGAGTGGTTTACATGTTCGATTCTAGATTACTGCATAACATGCCTATAACAATATGGCAATTTTTGTTTTCTTTAACCATGGTTGCTTATGCCTACAATTCCTTAGGAGCTTATTGAATCTGAAATTCAAAAGTGATAAATGATGGATGAAAATGTTGCGTATTTCCCAAAAATGCACAATTGTCGCCATTTCAGGGTCGCTTTATTTTACCGTTTTTAAGCCTGAAAAATTTCTTTCGTGTATTTATAACTTGGAGATAGATATTAGAGATATTTTCATTTTCCCTTTATAATTTTCTCAATCACAAGGAATTCTTCACCGTAGGTGGCCAAGAATTACAATTATTTCTGAAAAATTTTCCCGATTGTTTAAATCTATTTTTTCTCAGTCATGATGCACAGACAACTGCCGATCGCCTGCTCAGCATCGAACTTCGTTTGCGATTAATGGATGTTCCAAATCCGCAATTATCTTGTGAGGTGCCTCCTCTGCCCGATGATTTCTCATGGGTGAAGCCAGTTTTCGAACATGATCTTGTTATATGAAGGCAGGTCGGATGCAAAATGAATCGAGGGAGTCTTTGTATGATTCCAACATTGGCATTGATGATTAAGTCATTGTGATCTTGATGAGGTGAGAAGAGATTAGTAAATCATTTATTGTACGCTGGATAGTCGTGTACTTGTTGAAAGAGGCAAGCCTGTTATCACATTGATGACCACGTGTACCGAAACGGGTGCACACCTGATCAGTATGTAGTGATTAGTTCCGTCGAATGTAATAGTTCGAGTCAGCTGTCAGCACCGAATATTCATCAGTTGGAGATAGGATGCTCGACTTCCTACGAATTTGCTTTTGAAATTCATCCGGAACCCTTCAAGAGTCTAGCTCGTTGACGTTTTTCATTCCTACGCTAGGTTCCTAAAAGTCACTTCAGAATAATCATCATCGTGCTTTTGTGCCCTATATGCACCTAGAGGAATACTTTTACGAATTTTATGTTTCCCATCCAGATGTTCTTTTTTGCGGATGCAAAGTGCTGAACCCGTTGGCTCAATTTATTCTTCACCGCATACGTTACATGAGGTTAAATATGTTGCACCTGAACTTATCCAATCCCCTTCTCTCCTTTTAGGATATATTAGAGAATTTCCGAGCTGTACAATTCAAGACTACTTCTTCTTAGGCAACTTTTAATCACGTAGCCTAGTTTGTTAGATATCAAAGGCGGCTTGAAATTTTTCTCGAAATCTTGGGATCTTACTTACATTTGGAATATTACGTTGAATACATGTTTTTGATAAGTACTTTTCCCATATGTGAAGAATGGGAGAAGAGGTACAAGGCACTAGTACATTTTTACTACCTGGTTTTCGATACCATTTTGTTATGAAGCCATTTTTAAAATCTTTGTCGGGATGTTTGAGATTGGAAACCAGTTCTCGGTAGGTTTTCTTTGCGTAAATTTTATATACATTCTCTGTTTAGCAATTCAAAGCACTTGTCCATCTGTTCCTGTGTGGAACAGACGATGAAGCAGTCACCTATATATCGACAGTTGTATCGATTAGTCAACAAATTTGAATGCTCATTTCTTCGTAATTGCCACGCTGGGCTTGTTATGAGTTCGTACCGAGGCAACCTCAAATTCGAGTAATTGATCCGTTTATAGAAATGGTAATGCAAGAATAACGGTATGCTAGCACCGAAACAACACCACTCGAGGCAAGCCATGGCCTCGGTTAGTGTCGCGGATAGCACGTTACTCCCCGGTAAGGGTAGTTGACGTTCCAACCGTTCCGAGTTTTTCTCATATCTCAGCTTCACTGTGGTTCTATCTCACATAACACTTTGGCGTGAAAAAATAATAGGTAGCAAATAAGAAGTTAAACATTGACAAACCAGTCGTCTATATACAGATAGTCAAGTAAGGACTGGTGCTCGAGACCTGAAGCTTCCACCTTAAAAGTGGCGGCAATAAATCAACTCAACGGTCTCACGAAGAATTTCCATTGTTTTCGACGTCCGCTATAGTAATGCTGTAGTGTTTCCTAAATCTTAGAGAAAGAGGTTTTATAACATTATGTCACCTGATCACTCTACTGACATCATCAACGGCTTTCGTAACGATTCGCTTTTCCAATTCGACAGAAAGCACAGGAGGCTTTACTAAATACTCTTCATCGTCAAGTCCTTCACTGTCATTCTCGATGAGAAGTTGAAGTTGTCATCGACTAACATAATGATAGATACGATTATGAAAGAATGTGAGGAACGAAAAGAGAAACCGACAAGGGAACATAGGATGACGATAACGTCACAGAAAAATGGGCGCCTGATATACCCGGCTCTTCTTAAATTGTTTTTAAGGGTGACGGAATAATGGTTCTGATTTTTCTGCTGGAAAATGAACGAAATCCCGCTCAGTAATGCGGCTGCCAATTTCTAGAATTAAAAGAATAAAAGGATAAAGCTCTTGGCATTGTTTAATCCCAGAGGTATGCGCCATGCATTAGACTTTATTAAGTATCGTTGGTGGTGATTGAATTCATATTTGGTCTTTACAATGACTCGCAGTGGCCCGCCAATGTATCGAGCCGGTGCTGCTATTTTCCCAGACAAGTCTGGTACCAATTTGCCGACCAGGAAGGATGGAAGGCTTTGTGGGCCATGGGCACGGGGATCGATTCCACATGTGTGTCGCAGTGGCGCCTCCAACCAGTGCGCTACACGCGCCCAAAGAGGACTTATTGATGGATATTTATTTCCACTTTATGTGATTCTGAAAACGATTACACCTTTCAACGAACATAATTCAGCTCATAATAAGCTTTACATTTTAAATAAAAGACTGTTAGAATCTACAGAATGTTGCTAACCAGGTATAAATTTTTTTTTATTCGACCAGAACAAGAAGTAATTTTTTATGAAAGTTTAGTATTTAGGTAAACTTGAAGTGAGAATGGCATTGTAGAAAATTTAATAATTTCCTTTGTGAGGCAACCTCGTGTTTGCTCATTGAACAAAATATAGTGAATTGTCGATCAGTACCGAGGTTAATAGAAGGTTGATTTTGGGAATTGCTACATAATGTGCCAGCAGAATATTTCCCACTCGTAAAAGATGTTCTGTTACTAAGACAAGAAATTGTCTTTGCTGGACAAACGATATTCTTTCTCTGTTACTGCCAAATATACCAAACCGAGCCGAGCTTCATCAAACGGAAGCGACTACATGATATATGCGGTCTACCAGAGGACAGCCAACAAGTACCCAACATCGAAACGCTGCTACTACGCGGCTGTCTTCGATGCAAGCAAGATAAATGTAAGGGCAACTGAGGAAGTGCGAGTCGGAGGAATCCTATTGTGTTCAGTATTCAGAGGAGAATAATCTGTGGGTCAATTTTGATTTGCGATTCTTTTAGGTCAAATACTAAAATAGTCTTAAGCAGAAACCTTAACCCTTTTACCCTTTACTACCTTTTTCTTTTTAATAGCAGGATATGTTGCGAAATATAACTCGTATATAATGCTGAGATATTTGCAAAACTCCGGACCGCAGGTGTATGCGGTGGAGAACGAACGCGCGCTATTGTCCTTACCGGGGAGTAGAGAAAAAGGTTAAGATTGTGGTTATAACTAAGCCTCAGCTTAACTGGGTTCAATGCTGATTTGGGCTCCCCAGATCAATCCCGTTGACGGGTGATTGCTGATGGCAAAAAGATCGATAGAACTAACTGAGAAACAGACAAAACGAAGGACCCGGATTGTGTGGTGGTGAAGTGCGTTGCTCCCCGGTGAGGACAAGAGCGCGGGTTCGTTCCTCACCGCATACACCTGCGGTCCGGAGTTTTACAAATATCTCAGCATTATATACGACTTAAGCAGAAAATTTGAAATTTTACTGCGCTATTCGCACAGATCAACTTCACTTAAACAAAGCAACAGCGTTTACGAAAGTGCTAAGGGTCAAACTGTGGTCAGGTAACGTGCCATAAAGTCAAGAGGCTCCTTGTTAGGAGGCATGACTCTTCCTTACGACGTGTTCTAGCTATTAGAATTGGGTCCAAGTTTCTCATCAGCGCAGCCCATTTTTAAAGAAACCTTGCTTAGGATCACATACAGTCTGCACGGGTTTAAAATTTAGTTCCAACATTGCAGCACCTCAAAAATCCGGTATGCGACAGGTTCGAGAATTAATAAAATTAAAATCTATTGGCCTCCTAATGGTTTACCGCCTCATCATGGCTAGGAGGTGTTCCCGGGTGTCGGACTGCGTTGTACGGCGGGGACTTCATCCGCTTGCAGGGTCTCCCAAGCTGAGGAGTCCGGCGTTTCCATCAGGAAGTCTAGCTAAGAGTAAACCAATAGCAGAATCCACCACCGTCCTGGTATCAAAGTTGGATGATGGTAAATCTCACTCTGATCCGCAATGGCTGCAGCTACATGTCGTGGTGAAGAACTAGGGCAGACTTTGGCCAGGCTGACCTCGGGTTTCCAGGGACCATAATGGCATAACCAGCAAATCTCCAAAAAATGGAGATTATGCTGAGACCCGCACAACTAGTGAAAACGGGGCATTCAAGCATCAAGTAAGTAAAAGCTATTGGACTATCATTAGTGATAAAGGTGGAGAGTTTGTAGTAATTTCTCGCCGGTTAGATGTTGATATAACAGAAAAACATCTTGAAGATGCATCTCTTTATCGCGCCTCAACTGAAAAGAAATTGGAAGGTCAACATTGAGAACTGAGCAACGGTTGGGTCAAAGTGACAAGCGCAGCAGGTTTCAAACTTCTTGACGTTTCGCATCTTAAGATCGAAGTGTCGTCTTATACTTGCTTATCAAAACCCATAAGTTAATATCCGCTGACGATCTGGCGTCTAGCGACCCCTCCACCTTTAAAGTTAAACCCATCATCAGTTGTGTAGACGGCCTACTGACAGAATTGTTTGGTTTATAAATCTAATCCTTAATCAGTTGCTTAAGCGCGTACCAGCCCATCTCACGAACACCCAAGTCTTCCTGGATCGTCTGCGCAACGCACATCCTAAAAGCGCGTACGTTATGGAGTCGTTCGACGTTACCGCCCTTTTCACTAACGTGTCGAACGACTTCTCAGTGCAAGCCGTTCGCGAGCTTCTTTAGCAACACGAAGGAGCAATTAGCATGCATGGCTTTTCGATTCAGCGGCTTATGGTCCTCTTAAAGGTTTGCCTAAACTGCTCGGCCTTCTGATGGTCCGGGAACTGTTACGCACATATTAGAGGGTTGACAATGGGATAGCGACTATCACCAACCTTTGCCGTTGCCTTTATGTCTGAAGTGGAAGCACCAGTAATCGATCTCAGGTCATTACTCTACTGTAGGTATATAGATGATTGTTTCGTCATCTGCTCCACACAAGAGGAAATGGACAAATACCTCGTGGTATTGGACGAACAGTCGGAGGACATAAAGTTTGCACGTGAGAAACCGAAAGAAAACTGGGTTCCATTTCTAAACGTTCAAATTAACCTATCCGAGAACGGCTACAACACAAAATGGTATCGAAAGCCAAGCAATAAGAATATAATGGTTCATTACCTATCCTTTCATCCCTCACACACTAAAAGAGCGCTTATAAGGAATATATTTCGAACTGCCTGTGCTAGTTGGCCAGTGGATTAGGGAGTTGGTCGGATTTGTCTTTTGTCCACCAACTGTACGTGGAATACTTCACTTTATATGAATTCGCCACGCGGGAATTTTTTCGTAAGTGCCGTGAGCAACCCCGAGTTTGGGTTATAACAATTTATAGCAACAACAACGATACAATAATATGTGATATTTGGCTATATATAAGATGGGTGAATACCAACGAGGTTGTAATGAGGACAAGTCATACACTTGGAAGAAGTTAGGCGGGCAATGGAGTCGGATCACTGAGGAACTGAGCGACTGGAAGATTGGAAGATAAGCACTGGTGGATTGGAGAACAGGCACTGGTCTTGATGACTAGTGGTGCTCCTTATATTCTGTCTGTAATGGGTGGGGTTTTACAGAAGGGATCAGAGATAGTGCTCAAAGAGAGGTTCTGTGCTTTTTCAGCCAGTTCAAGTTCTTGTACAAAGAGTTCGTGAAGGGCATACACAGGCTTGCACAGAAAGTGCATCGGAACTGGCGATTTCTTGAACAGCTGGCGGCGGCTTATTCAGCGCCCGAACCATCGGACAAAGAAGAGCAGAGATACAAAGAAGTTACAGTATCCTTTTCTAGCCCAGCTGCGAGGCAAATATTTGAAACGGTCGTTGAGAAACAATTTTCAGAATATACCAGAATAGATGTATAACGATTACAAGTGAAACAGTTGTTATAGAAGACATAACGTAACATAGAAATGGGGACTATTTAAGGAATAGTTACTATGCCGCCACCAGCGTGTGCATAGGTAGAGGGCAAAGGGAAGATTTCTTGGAACTGGCGCGCCAAATAGCCATTTTAAATGGATTCGAAACTGTAGCTTTTCGACATAGGCATAGAGGAAAAACCAAGCCTCAGAGCGGTAATTCTAGCGAAAACAAGACTACGTTCCTCTTCTCTTTATTTCAAACGAAGTAACTGCAGCTACAAAACGTTGCTTAATAAGGGCCGGTCTAGAGAATTTCGTAAGAGTGATATGAATACCATCGGATACTCTAAGACGCCAACTAGTTCGCAATCGCCTATATGACTGTGTATAACGAAAAACTGCGTAATTTGCACTAACAGTAGAGACGGTGATTGCATGAGTTCGAGTATAGTCTATCTGATCTCTCGTAATGCGTGCGGGGACGAATACGTTGGCGAAACGGGTAGACCACTATGCGTCCGCATAAAAGAACACCTAGTCGGTAAATCTAAATTAAAATCAAACTATCTCCTAGGCACTCATAGGTTGCAGGAACATAGCGAGGAAGATTTTGAAGTAGGAGTCACTATCCTCACGCACGAATCGAAAACGTCAGAGCGTAGGACTCTTGAAACGTTTTGGATCATGAAACGCAGGGAACAATGTCTTGTTGTCACGCATGACCTCACGCCATACTTCAGGTTTGTCCAACAACCTGACCTAATCACATTTCTGGCCCATGTATTACTCTGTGCTGCTGCTTCCCACCAATTAATAGGAATACTTCCCAAGAATGAAATGGTGGGTGTTTAAAAGAAACTGTTTATTATGCGAATGCAGATTTGTATGTTGTTTGTTAAGGTTAGGAAAGTGTTTGCCTGAGTAGATTGCACATCAGTTTGACCTTCTCAGGTTCTGAAGAAGGCGAGGTCGCCGAAACGTAGGCTATTGTGTGCCAATAAATAAAAAAGGATAAGGCTCTCGGCATTAATCAATTCCTAGGGATATGCCATGTATTAGAGTTCGTTAAGCATCATTGGAGGTGATTGAATGCATATATGACCTTTACAATGACACGTGGTGTCCTTTCGGTGTATCGACCCAGTGCTGCTATCTTCCCAGGCAAATCTGGTACCAATTTGCCGACTCCAGAGGGATGATAGGTTTGTTCAGCCTTGATCGTTGGGAACGATCCCATGTGTATTGCAAGGCGCCTCGGACAGTGTGTATCCCTCTGTACCAATAAATGTTGTATTACCAACCGCACGATAACATCACATCACATGATAACAAGACTCATTGAAGTATCACGGGTGTGCAAAAGACCACTCTGTCTCACTTTCATCGATCTAAAGATGTCATAAATTATTGATGTCATAAATGAGGTTAGCCAAGGTGACAATATCAATATCAATATGATGAACGGCTTACCTCCACAGTTAAGCGGAAGGAAACGAGGGATTTGGGGAGCATTCTTTTAAGAGTGCCATCAAGTGCTCTATCTTGAATGCTCTAGGGTCGCATGTAGTTTGCATGAACTTCAGGATAGACTTCGTAAAAAAGCTAGAGATGAAACGCAAAATAGGTGCGAGCAACACCAAGTGGGGGCCCCACCAATAGCACCATTTCCTCAGCCGTTATTTAGACAAGAGCCCAACAATGAAGTTGATACAACCACAACGTTGCTGAGATATTTGCAAAACTCTGGACCGCAGGTGTCTATGGTGGGGAACGAACGCGCTATTATCCTTTCCGGGGAGTAACGCGTTCACCACCACACCATGCGGGTCCTTTTCTCTCAGCTATTTCTATCGATCTTTTTGCCACAGCAATTACCCGTCAGCGGGGTTGATCTGGGGAGCGCAAATCGGCATAGAACCCAGTTAAGCTATGGCTGTAGTTGAAATCACAATGTTTAACGTTTTGTTTTCTGCCTTCTATAATTTTCATGGCAGGTTACTAAGCGAAATACAACCACAACGTTGCTGAGATATTTCCAAAACTCTGGACCGCAGGTGTCTATGGTGGGGAACGAACGCGCTATTATCCTTTCCGGGGAGTAACGCGTTCACCACCACACCATGCGGGTCCTTGTCTCTCAGCTATTTCTATCGATCTTTTTGCCACAGCAATTACCCGTCAGCGGGGTTGATCTGGGGAGCGCAAATCGGCATAGAACCCAGTTAAGCTATGGCTGTAGTTGAAATCACAATGTTTAACGTTTTGTTTTCTGCCTTCTATAATTTTCATGGCAGGTTACTAAGCGAAATACAACCACAACGTTGCTGAGATATTTCCAAAACTCTGGACCGCAGGTGTCTATGGTGGGGAACGAACGCGCTATTATCCTTTCCGGGGAGTAACGCGTTCACCACCACACCATGCGGGTCCTTGTCTCTCAGCTATTTCTATCGATCTTTTTGCCACAGCAATTACCCGTCAGCGGGGTTGATCTGGGGAGCGCAAATCGGCATAGAACCCAGTTAAGCTATGGCTGTAGTTGAAATCACAATGTTTAACGTTTTGTTTTCTGCCTTCTATAATTTTCATGGCAGGTTACTAAGCGAAATACAACGCGTTACTCCCCGGAAAGTATAATAGCGCGTTCGTTTCCCACCATAGACACCTGCGGTCCAGAGTTTTGGAAATATCTCAGCAACGTTGTGGTTGTATTTCGCTTAGTAACCTGCCATGAAAATTATAGAAGGCAGAAAACAAAACGTTAAACATAATGAAGTTGATGTTAAATTTCAGATGTTTACGAATGAAACTCTCAAAGTCCTTAATCACTGTCGCGCGAAAAGATACAATTCAATGGTCACTGAAGTGCAAAAATGTGGTATGCGAGAGGTACGAGAGCTGATAAGGTTGGAAAACAGAAGACTATCCGTTAGTGATAAGGGTGGAGAGTTTGTCGTAATTACCCATCAGTTAGATGTTGAGATAACGAAAAATCATCTTGAAGATGCTTCACTTTATCGCCCATCATCTGAAGAGTTTAAAAGTAAATATCGAAAATTGAACCACGAATGGGTCAAAATGGCAAAGGGTGCTGGTTTAAAACCATCAGTTATCTCTCAACTAAAAGTTGACTTACCAGCGTGTCCCATCTTGTATTTACTTATAAAAACTCATAAGTTAGTGTCCAGCGATGATTTTGCGTCTACCGGTCCATCATTATTTAAGGTTAGACCTATCATTAGCTGCGTAGACAGGCCAACGGACAGCATAGCATGGTTTTTTAACCCTAATATTTAAGCAGTTGTTCAAACACATTCTAGCCCATCTTACGAATACCCAGATGTTTCTGGATCGCCTACGTACTGCCCAGCCCTACGTACTGATAGAGTCCCTCGACGTTACCGCCCTTTATACAAACGTGTCGAATAACTCCGCAATGCAAGCCATATTCGAACTCCTTATACAACATGAAGGAGAAATAAACATGTATGGCTTCAAGATAGAGCAGTTGATGGCACTCTTAAAAGAATGCTTGAGCTGCTCAATCTTCAGGTGGTCCGGAAAGTACTACGCTCATATAAGAGGGTTGGCAATGGGACAGCGACTGGCACCAAGCCTAGCCATTGCGTTTGTCTAAGGTGGAAGCACTGGTGATTGATCTCGGGCCGATACTCTACTGTAGATATATAGATAACTACTTTGTTCTTTGTTCAACACAAGAGGAAATGGACAAATATTTCGAGTTGTTGAACGAACAGTCAGAGCATATCAAGTTCACCCGAGAGAAACCAAAAGAAAACTGGCTTCCATCCCCGAATGTCCAAATTAACCTGTCAGAAAATGGCTACATTACGAAGTGGTACCGAAAGCCAAGTAGAAAAAACATTTTGGTTCATTACCTCTCCTTTCACCCCCTCTCACACGAAAAGGACGCTTGTAAGAAACATGTTTCGAACAGCAACCAACGTGTTCACGGGAAAAGAGCAGAGAGAGGAGTCCCGGAACTTGGCGCGGTAAATAACCATTTCTAATGGCTACGAAAGTGTAGCTCAGGATAAGTGTAGAGAAAATCCTAGGCTTCCAAACGACAACTCTAGCGATAGAAGGGTCCCGTTTATCCTACCCTTCATCTCAAATGATGTAAGCACAGCTATAAAACGCTGCTTAAGAAGGGCGGGTCTAGAGAATTCGGTAAGCGTAGTTGAAATGCCACCGAATAATCTTAAGCGCCAGTTAGTTCGTAACCGCCTATATGACCATCTATGTGCAACGCAAAATTGCATAATTTGCCCCAATGGTAGAGATGGTGACTGCATGAGTTCGGGTACAGTCTATCTGACCTCTTGTAAAGCGTGCGGGGACGAATACGTTGGCGAAACGGGTGGACCACTCTGCGTCCGCATAAAAGAACACCTAGCCGGCAAACGTCTGCCAAATACCCCACTAGGCACGCATAGGACACAGAGACAAAACGGGGAGGATTTTGAAGTACGTGTCACGATCCTCGCACAGGAATCAAGAACGCAGGCGTGCAATACTCTCGAGGCTTTCTGGATTAATTCCAGAAATCCGAAAATGAACCGCAGGGAAGAATGCTCAGTGAGGTTACAGTTGGTACAGGTGATTATCAACTTTATGTTTGTTCATCGAAGAAAAACAATGAATTGTCGATCTGCGCCGAGGTTAATTGGAAATTGGTCTTGGAAACTTTCTTTATTCTGATAGAGCGAATTCTCCTCTAGAAACATATTAAGTAGTAAAACTTTTTGGGTTTTCTAGTTACAGGAATTTATTGGGAGTTATTTTAAAGAAATTCATGATTCCTTATGTACGTCGTACTAAGTTCAATTTTTCATTTGCCCCAATGGTAGAGACGGTCATCCGGGTCCATGGTCCACAGTTGTTCTTGTTCTATAGTTCTTTGTTTTTTTTTTTCATAAAATATATTGTATAGTAGTGACTGGATATAAGAAGAAAAGCTACTTTTGTAATCTTGTGATGTTCTCAGCCCTATAGGTCCTCTTCCTGTAGAAAATTTGTTTTCGAAAAAAAAGGTTATCTCTAAATCGCGAGGAAGTTCGCGTATGGCCTTCCCGAAGTCAATGGTGTTCGTGAATGTGTTAGCCACGGTAACTCTTGATCTGTTATGGGCCTATATTTATTGCTGCTTACATCTTCATGAAATAACCCACATGGTCAGTAAATTTTCGATGACTCTGCATAAAGCTAACTTTTTATGTATTGTCTAGTAATTTTTTAGTGGAGGGTATTATGTGAAATATAACCGCAATTGTGCTGAGATATTTATAGAACTCCAGGCCAAAGGTGTCTGTGGTGGATACCTAACATCTGTGGAGCACAAATCGAAATTGAACCTAGTTAAGTTGAGGCAATAAATAAGAATTTAACATTGTGATCTCTACTGCGACCTCTTCCGTTTGCGTTTGATGAAGTTCAATACGCCTTAGTACCCATGCTACGATGAAGAAAGTGGCCTTTTTGACGTACGTTGTCGGAAGTATTTAGCTGATATATTGTCCAATAATTTCTACAATCGAGTTTCTAGGGTTTTCTTTGCTACATTAGGTGTATTTTTTTAAAGTCGATTGTCAATTGTGGAATAGTCTTTCTGGGACCACACAACATGGAATCTAATGTGTATAAGCTACTGATTGAATATGAAAAGAAAAGCAGTAGAACTATGTGAAGCTAAATAAACGTCCGAGAGAAAAAAATTGGAGGGTTGTGATGGAATGACACATTTCAGTGTCATTAATAGGGAATGACAAGGTGCAATGATCAAAGTGAAGTGATCGATATATTGGAGTTGGAGACAGGTGTTTATCACTGTCGAGAGCGTTTTTCATAAGCATTCTTCGATCAGGTTCATTCGATGTTGTGAAAATGAAGATAAATACGAATAAATACGTAGTACAATAAGTGTTTTTTTACATTTAGATGTCAGCTCATCAAGACTTAATCATCCTGTCGAAATTTGTCACCGGTAGACTTGAATTCCATTCAAGTTTTAGTTTCCTTCATTTCATCTTTACCCATTTGATATCAGTTTTTTCATTGCGTTTTTCCAGCCTTACTTCTAGTCACTCGAGGATCTTTAAGTTATCTCGCTTTGCTCTTAATTCGTTGCATGCAATGTTTATGTTTCTTTATTTCCATCGAAAAATTGTTTAGCATTAAGTTTTGAATTATCCGCTATGTTGAGGTTTGTAATTTGTATTGAGAAATGTTTTTACAGTGTGACTTAGAATGGTGAATAAATCACAAAATTTGGAAACACTAAGGTAACTCTTCTAACTTGTTCATGTTAATTTCTTTAAAACTTCCCCTTAGATCTGATCTGGTCTGGAGCTAATCTCTTAGAATATTGAAAAGTAAAACGCCTTTTGAATTCGTAGCACTGAGTTGTTTAGGAGAATACACTGATTGTTTTCTCATGATATCGTTGAAGAGAAGAAAGTTGCTAAACGAGTTTCGGCTATCGACTCTACAATGGTAAAGAACGCTATTTCTCTTTATTATACGTTTGTTTATTGTTCTTTTTCGTGTATATCTACTATTTTATATGTGCGCATTATCAAATTGAGTGTTTGCTCTTCTTGCTAGCAGTAAAGTTTTCGTGAAGAATTTTGTTACTGTTATCACTGAAAAGTTGTGATAAAAAGATTGATCGATTATATTTCTTTTCATGAATCATGTGATATTTCGAGTCGGCCCATAGTGAAATCAGAGAAAAAAACTTGGCATTTAGCTGTCACATCAACATTGTATGGTCAGGTTTAGGAAATAATACAGTCTTTGAGAAAATGAAAATTATTGTGAAACTATGCAAAGTGACTTCATAGGCGACGTCTAGCATTGAAAGGATCTGTTCTAGCAGTTCATTGAAGTAGACATAGTGTGATACCACTTCACAAGCCTGCCGATGCTAACGTCCAATCGATTTTTTAGGGTCAAGGTGGTTTAGCTCCTATGTACTCTTCGGCATTTCTGTTTACTATGTAGAATATTCAACATATTTTGTAGTTTCAGATGTTGTCAACTACAAAACCATGGCTAACTGATTCGAAATTCCTACAAAAGAATGAGCTTCGCCAAGAAATTGGTGCACGCTTAGCGAAGATACCACCAGAGGAAGTGAAACGACAAAGTGACATCGTTGTCGAAAAGGTCCAAAAACCCAAGTTCTAAGTTGCATGGTTTCCTATTCGGAAAAAGGTTTGAGTGTTCGTTAAGCAGTCATGTCGAAACCATGAGTGACAAGTAATTATCAATTGTCGATAAGGATGGATACCAGGGATATCCACTTGTTGGTGTTTTCGGCAAATTTGGATACCAGCCGTAAAGTGTGTGACTTTGAAGTGCATCAACACTCACGAACCATATCTCAGGAACTCGTCATTGCATTAAGTGCTAAGCACATTGATCAGTGCCAATAGACAGCCTAGGTGAAAAGGGAAAACTAAGCCGTTTACTGGACGAGTCTCTGGTTATTACACAAATTCATTGTTGTGTCAATCGGCTTTTGCCATGCACTAAATCTACATAATGGAAGGATTTTTATCTCTAGGTGCTTTCATCAGAATGGTTTAACAATGCGAAGCGAATCTCTGTGTATCTACACATAGCTGGAGAAATTGAAACGGATCGTATAGTCGAAAAATCACTGGAACAGGATAAACAACTCTTTATACCTCAAGTAAGAAGCACCTTATAATCCTTTTGTAACAACGTGATACTTAGCTGACAAGCAGTAACACCCTCGAAACAATAGTAATATAGGTCTGGTTTCTACAAGATTTAATTCCTACTATTTCTGATGAATCTCGCTTAGATATTTTGCGTTGTGCACGTGTTAGACTAAGGTTTTGGGCTTTTCTAACCTGTATATTGTACAAGCACAATATCACTGCAGTCAGCTTCCGTGGCGATTCCGTACGAGTTCTTGTTTCAGCAAAAACCAACTTCTACTACATTTGATTAATCTCACGTAGATAAGCTTTTTTGTGCATATGCTAGCTCTTAATGAAGCTCTTGGGCCCTTGGGATTATGAAAGTACTACTAAAATATGGTGATGTATATGCCAGAGATATCACTGAAGTCAATTTTATCCTGTAAGGCAAATTTTCTTGCCTCGTTTTTTTTTGTTTTGTAGAAGTCCGAAAGTGCCTCCCAACGGTTTACCGCCTCATTGTCGCTGGGAGGTGTTCTTGCGTGTCAGACTGCGATGTACAGCGGGCGATTAGTCCCCCGACAGAGTCATCCAAGCTGAGAAGAAGTCCGGCTTTTCCATCAGGAAGCCTAGCTAAGAGTAAACCAATACCAGGATCCACTATCGTCCTGGTATCAAAGTCGCATGGTGGCGATTCTCTGTCTGTTCCACAAAGGCTGCAACTGTCCGTGGTAGTGAAGACCTGGGGCAGACTTTGGTCAAACTGTTCTCGGAATTCCAAGGAACCACAATGACTTAACCAGCAAATCTCCGAAAAATGGTGATTATGCTGAAGCCCGTACAACCAGTGAGGACGGGCCGTTCAAGTGGCAAGTGTCAAAAGGCCATTTATAAATTTCCTTCTTTTTTTAGCTAGGAAATCTTTCAGATGAGTAAGCAATGTATACGAATTTATTGCTATCGAATATTCGAGTGTTCGCTGATTCGATAAATAGTGGTCTACCTGTGTGCGAATCAGAAGGTACTCTTCCCAGACAAGTATAGTACCAATTTCGTGACCACAGAGATGGGAGCTTGATTGGTCTAGTGCGTGGTAGATCCAGGAGCTTACGCTTATCGAAGAGCATTCCCATCACTGCACTATTCATGTCCCTGAACATTTTTTGATATAGAGCAACAGCCACATTGACTTTAATAACTCCACGGTTTTCACTGAAATGCCCAACTGAATGGTTGCAATCGCGAAACAAAAAAATTGAGTTGAAATTGGTTCTCATGTTGTTGTTTTCTTGATGTGTCAACACGATGACCTTAATGCAGCACTGTTTCTTAAAATAAGGGAAAGTAAATCGAACTTCATTTTTCGTTCCAGTTGATTCGTAAGGATCCACGAATGCGTATGCTTCGAGTTCCAACACTGCGTGATTTCAAAGAATTGAAGCCTACCTTATGGGGTATACGACAGCCAACTGTTGAGCAACACTGGGAAAGCTACGAGGAATCAGGTAGAGTGTATTTCTATTACACTTTCATAAAGAAACGCTCAATTTAATGCCGTCTGTCCTATATAGTACAATTTTGTTATGCTGTGGAAGATGGAAGCCGGACTTGAGAAAAATTTCATCGTCGACCAAAATCTAGATTTCCATTTAGTTCACGAGTTCGAAAGTCAGTTTGTTCAGGACCACTGGATCTCATAATTGTTCCTGGAGTGGCGTTCACTTTAACGGGAGAAAGGCTAGGCCATGGAATGGTACTCTTTTTTCTTCAAATCAATCAACGTACCTTCTTTTTTGAATATCGATTTTTTGTTTTGAATTCCCTTCCTTATCCGCTTCGTACAGAATTATGAAGACTGCCACGATCTTAAAAACTTTGAAATTTTCTGAAGTTTTTTTCGCTAGTGCTAATATATATATATATATATATATATATATCCGGTTCGATTCCAAATTTGCCTTGTTCTCAGTTACTGAATATTTGTGTTTCGATGAAGTTTTGTCTAAAGTTGTAATCAAGCCTGTTATTGATTTTTAACTTCAATCGATATTATTTCAAAAAGTTTCTTTTCGCGAAAAACTGCGTAATTTGATGCCTAAAGACAGTTTTCGTGTCTGTTTCTATCTATTTCGCCTTCTCTCTTTCGCCTTTCCACCTTTTACCTTTTGCCGAATTCAGTAGCCTGCAAAAATGATTAGGCATTCGTTATGCAAAGCACAGACGTCATGTAACGTATGGATCACGATCGGCCGACGAATTGATCAATTCTTTTTATGGAGATGGTCAAATAAACAGATACTTCTTACCAGAACGTTCAATTTTTTCTTTCTAGGGCTATTATGACCGTGCACTAGCTGAACATCAACAACGGTTCGGTACGATGCCAATTCGATACGGTCTGGCGCTTCGGGAACAAGTCGTCGACGTGGTCCCATTGGTCGAAACGGACGTTCGTTTGGACGGCGTGATTCGAGCTGAATAGGCATTTGAACCCTTATCTAGTTTATCTACATTTGTACTTCCTAATATACTATAGTATAGTACACTGTAGAAATCAAACATATCTGTACATGTGACAGATCCATTCTTATCACAATTGAATGCGTTCTTTCATGTGATGTATTTAAATTCAACAATTTTTGGATCAGTCTATCTAGAATGTGTTTTAAGACTTATGGAACGTTTTAGTGTCTGTTGTTAACCAAATTTGTCATAGTGATTATTTAATAAACTGCAAAATTCAACTGAAATTGCCCAGTGTGTAATGCGTGAACCCTCAGGAAGGGAAATGGTGGTTCGATCTGGCCTGGGGTCCAAGTTTTGCGAATATCTCAGCATTGTTGTGATTGATTTCGAGTAATACCCTGTCGTGAAAATTGTAGTGGGCAGTAAATAAAAAAGAAAACTGCGAAATTTTGAATCGTTTAGATTTTATAAAGTAAAAAAGAATCAATTATAGCTGCAGTTAGAATAGTGGGATTGTATTTTTGTCCACCTTTCCAACAGCATAATGAGATGTCCTTTAAAGTCTTTAAGGTAGCACTGTAGTTTACGTTCACTAGTGCGCGGGTGTATTTAAGGTGTGGAAATTTCTGGTGAGAAATCATGCGAAAAGATAGTTTTTAAAAAAATATTCCGGCCCCTTAAATTCTTCCGAACACTTCCTCGTATTTCGTACCACAAACAAGTCCCGAATATACAATAAGGGCAGTAATTATGCTAATTAGACTCGACGACCATGGAAAACAACGCGATAGGACGAAAAGCGGCTAGCCGATGTGAGAAGCACTTTTCGTGAAGTGAATTCGTTTCAGGAAGCAAAGAACTAGTGCGGTTACTGTAGGCGTACTGTACGTGTGCAAATATGCGTGTGTCACCACAATTCTGACGTGATCACGTAGATCAAAGCGGTAGAACGCCACGCTGCCGCCGCATAGTGACCGACGATCGATCGCGAGAGAGCGCAGCTGCAACGGAGCGCGGAAGACGATGCGCAGCTGCGGCGCCACCCACCGCGCGGCGGCCAGCGACCGCGCACCACTGCAGTCCGCAACGACGGCGACGACTGCGCAGCACACGCAGCCGTCGTCGCCCTCGGCCAGCCACTTTCTGAAGCCGACGGGGCGGAAGTGACGTCATCGTTGTAAAACTGGATCCGTACAATCCTCAACCGCAACACGCTATGGCACAGGACGCCGCCGCCGCCGCGTTCGTCGATCCGTGGCATTCTGGCGGGTCAGTCGCGTTTTATTGATTTTCCATTATGAATCGTTTTTCACTGCTTTATTGGTCGTTCTAGATCTAGTGACATTTACGAATATTGCTTGGGAATCGATTGGAGTGTGATTTATTGCTCAAAATATATTTGACTATAAGATCCGCGTTTCAAGGGAGCCATGTTTTGAGTCTACCAGTTTTTTTTACTCCAAAGGGCAAGTGACGAGAACTTGCGTACCTCCTGTCTTTTTCAATTATCTTATACGATCTTGTTAGCATAATTTAACTTATTATTTACTGCCTACTCTTTTTAATGGCAAAGTATGTTGCGAAATATAACTTCAATGATGCTGAGATATTTGCAAAACTCCAGACCGCAGGTGTCTGCGATGGGGAACGAACTTCTCTATTACCCTTTCCAAGGGCTGACGCATTCACCAACCACACTACGTGGGTCATTCGTTTCGCTTGGCTCTCTTGTTAGCACACCTGGCGAATTTA
Source organism: Angiostrongylus costaricensis (assembly GCA_900624975.1). Classification (NCBI taxonomy): domain Eukaryota; kingdom Metazoa; phylum Nematoda; class Chromadorea; order Rhabditida; family Metastrongylidae; genus Angiostrongylus; species Angiostrongylus costaricensis. The sequence goes on along the minus strand of UYYA01003816.1, from coordinate 197,420 downwards.
TTTGACATTCCTTATGGTAATCCTCATTGTATACTATTATTTCACTGAAATATTTTTATTCTTACTTCTTTTGGTTAACAAGATACTGTAGTATTGTCATGGTGTGTTACTTGTTTTGCTACAATATTTAAATATCCGTTATCAGGATCGAGAACATTTTCGCCGAAAACTAGTTTAGATTTCGATCTTCATTCACTAAGCTTTCACCCAGTATTTTATTATGATATGCCTATTAAAGACATATGCCGTAAACGTATAAGTTATCGCATTATAGGTTTGAATCCGTGTTGTTGTATCAGTCTTGTTATCTTTCACGATATCGTTAAATGAGAGAAAAATAGGTAAAATCATTTCTGAAAGTTTGTACCTGTTTTATGTTTGTGAACGTTGATACTTGAGGGATATGAACTGGACTTCCCAGCGGTTTACCGCCTCATCGTGGCTGGTAGGTCTTCTTGGGTGTTGAGCTGCGATATACTACTGGGAGATTCATTCTCCTAGCAGGATCTCCCAAGCCGAGCCGAGAAGGAGTCCGACGTTTCCATCAGAAGGATCAGCTAAGAGTTAACCAATGCCAAGATCCACCAATGTCTTGGTATCGAACCAGTCGCGTGGCGTTGAATCTTCCTCTAATCCACAAGGGCGGCAACTGGGAATGGTGATGACGACCCGGGGCAGACTTTGGCCTGGCTGAGCTCGGAACGCCAAGGAATCACCATGGCTAGACCAGAAAAACACCGAAAAAATTGAAATTATGCTGTGGACCGCATAACCAGTGAACGTGGGGTGTTCAAGTATCCAAGTAAAGTCGAAGGGAATCTACCAAAATTACATAACGTCCATTTGTGTTCGATATTTTTGGATTCCCCGGTGGTGGAAAAGCTGGCTACCAGCTGTGACCGCGTCATTTCTTTGCTTTAAGCTTAACTCGGAATACAAACAATACAGAACATACGGGAGAGGCCCTATTCCCATCAATATTGTCGCTTATGTTACATATAGAGTGTGAAAATCTCAGCAATCATAATACAACAGCTCAGGCGCTAACTATAGAAAAGTCAAAGTGGCTAGTTAACGTAAGCACTCTGAGGAATTGTCGTAGTTATAGTAAACATTGAACTTCCTAAGTCAGAGTGCTACGTAGTATCTGTGAATAATGCTTTTCGTTACTATTATTATTGTTAATTTAGTTAGCAAGTTTTAACTTGAGATATAACTCATCTCTTACAATTACTTTTAAACTATATTCTGTACGGCGATCATTATAGGCTCGTTTGACTAGCCTGTCATCCATCCTTATCATGATGTGCTGTATTCCTTGCAGTTTCGTTCTAGTTTCATAATTTTTCTCTATCGTTTATGTTATCCGGACCTTTCATAGATCGTAATTGAAGTGCTAGAGTTTCGAAGAGATTGTTACGATATGGTCATGTAGTGGGTGTCCAAGAGTATGCCAACAAAGAAACGATGTCGTTCGAGGACGGTCGAGGATCAATGTCATCGTCGACACTCGCACCGCGTAATGTTTATGTACAAATCGCGATCGGTCGTCACATTTCTACACAACAGACTTCATAGTAGGAAAAGAAGATGGTTCGAATGTCTGGACTCATCGAGAATTCGGGGAATCTTGGTTAGAGACCGGAAGGGATAACAAGAGTAGTGTGCATGATGATGGTAATAGTCAACTGCATCAACTTATGCCAAGTTTTCCACATTTCATCTGTAGATTTCCATGGACAGAAGATTCTCTACAAGCACTTTGAAAACGCAACTGAGACACATCTCGAGTTCTACAATTCCGTTTATGTGAGCATGGTGGAATTTGGTTAACCCTACAAAGGTTTGGACGGTTACTGATCATCATCGGGCAAGGGCGAGACACCTCTTTGTGTGCACAAGAGTGAGTGGTGGTGCCTCATTGTACCATGGTGACAACCTTATTACGCTGTTTTTTAGAAGCTGAATTCATGTGTTTTTATCAGATCCTGAGACGAAAAATCTGAGGGATATTTCAAAAAGGAAGTAATGGATAGCTTAGATTTTTGCATAATTTCTATTTCATTCTACATTGAGCCACTTTCTTGGGCACAATTCGTTGTTGTTTTCGATTTTGATCTTCAGGACCCTTTTCTTTAAATCAGTTGCAGGTGCTGTTTTGTCAGTAATGGAGTATGCGTATTTGACAATAGTTGATTTACTTCCTGGCGGAAGTGGTTTTCTTGGTTCAGAATGAACATTGACGATCTTTAGTAATGGTTTGCTTCATAATCTTTCTACTTTTTTTTTTTGGGAATAAGGTTCACTGGAAAACTAGAAACTGATTTGATACCTTCTTGGATTGTTAAGGTAACACGAAATTGATAATATTGATTTCTACTAAAGAATAGAAAAGGATAAAGCTCTCTGCGTTGATCAATCCCTTATGGATGCGCCATGCATTACACTTCATTAAGCATCCTTTGGAGGTGATTGATTGCAAGTACAGCTTTTACAATGACTAGCGGTGGCCTGCCGATGTATCAATCCAGTGCTGCTATCCTGCCAGACAAGTGTGGTACCAGTTTGTACATCCATGAGGGTTGGAAAGCTTGGTTCGCCAGAGGCGCGCGAATCGATCCCATGTGTATTGCAGAGTGCCTCCGACCACTGCGCCACACGCGCCCGCTTTTACTACTGAGGTCGATTTACGGTCGGTTTGAAAATTACTTATTTGATAGATCGCTAAGGTCTACCAGGTTATATAAGCCAAATAGGCATTCATTCACTTCTTCTATGCTACGAACGGAGTGCAATGCATGTCAAGTCCGTAATGAGTTGATCAACTGCGAAAGTTTCCTTCTCTTATGCTTTGTGGAGGATTTCTGTTACATGATCGCATTGGTGATGTTATATAAACACTTCATATTTTAGAACCATTTTGTTCTGTAAAAATGCCACCGTTCATTTACACATTTCAACTTCTTTTCCTCAAATTCCAGCATGGATGATGATGATTTGGGAATTTCTGCTGGTAAATATGCTCGGCTGGATGGAGGCGATGATATGAACGAAAATAAAGAGCGATATGCACGCGAGAATCACAGCGAGGTGAGTGCCATTTTTATCCTTGTTCTACTACCGTTATACGGTATAATGTTTGTATTCCTTATAAGTGATTCACACTCATTTTATAGCAAATTGTAGCTCTTTGGTCGTCCACTGTTTGTACTTGAGATCAATAAATGCTTACGGTATATCGGGAGAAATGATGTAACTAAAGTTCCTGTTACGCTAACAGTAATTTTTGGTCACTATGGCTGTATTATTGCCCATTTGCAAGGGCAATAGTTTGACGAGGCTGATAAGCTTATTTGCTTGGCTAACGTTTCGACGCCTTCTTCTTCATCAGAGCCGATGATCCATGTCGGTGGTCCACAGTTGTTCGTAATCTCAGTGTGGCATTTAAAAACGTGTTTATTACTTTGCAACCAAGGTTGAATGATGGTCGGTTTGAAAACTGTTCTGCAATGGTTTGATTCAAATACTTTGGAATGTTAATGCATCTGTGTTCGGGGTCGCGTGTAGCGCAGTGGTCTGAGGCGCCCTGAAATACGCATAGGTGGATCCCCGCGCTCCAGGCTCACCAAGCCTTCCATCCTTCCGAGGACGGAAAATTGGTACCATAGTTGTCTGGGAGAATATCAGCACTCGCTCGACACATCGGTAGGGGACCACGAGTCATTATAAAGGCCAGATATGCATTCAATCACCTCCAGCGATGCTTAATGAAGTCGAATTAATGGCGCATCCTTCAGTGGTTGATTGGTCGACGTTGAGAACTTTATCCTTATCCTTTATACCACATCTGTCGTCCGTAAAAAGCTTCTTATTATGGATCAATATCTGTTTTCAACTGAATGTATCGCTATCGAGCTTCATTTGTTATAGATTGAACGACGGCGACGTAACAAAATGACTCATTATATCAATGAACTTGCTGAGATGGTCCCTCAGTGTGCAGCTTTAGGGCGAAAACCGGATAAGCTTACAATACTTCGAATGGCTGTATCTCACATGAAGGCAATTCGAGGACACAACAATCAGGTAAACTTGTTCTTGATCACATTCTTTCTGTTTACAATTTAAACGAAGATGTAGAACTTTCGAGTACAGTTCTTAGTTCTCCGTTTTCTGTCATTGTGCATAATTATCGCGTTCTTTGAGTACTGCTGACTTTTTAATTTCATCTTTAGTTAAATTTGAAGAACTTTCTTTTCTGGTTTTATATTAAATGGTATGACGGTTAGACGGCAAATTGAACATTTTACGTTTGTCATTATAGTTGTTGCTTGGAATTTTAGCAATGATTACTTGTTTTAGTTTAGTTGTTCGGGTAGGTTTAAGATTTGTTGAGATAGTTGTGACGCTAAGAGAGGTCATGGTCCGTTTTTCAGGATGAAAGCAGTTATAAGCCGTCATTTTTGTCGGATCAAGAGTTGAAGCACTTGATTCTTGAAGCGGCTAATGGTTTCCTATTCGTAGTATGTTGTAATACTGGCAGAATTCTCTATGTAGCAGACTCCATAACACCGGTGTTAAATTTAAAACAGGTAACCTTTCAGTTTAGTAGCCTTTTCTTTTATGCTCGATTGGAACGCTTCAGGAGGATTGGATGAACCATACAATCAATGAATTGATTCATCCAGACGACCATGATAAAATCCGAGATCAGTTATGTGGAAACGAAGTGGCCATTAATAAAGTTCTCGATTTGAAAACAGGTTTGTATGTGTACAGAAAATATTTTCTTTTTAAACCTCACAGAAAATGAGCAAGATCATTGAAAATCCGATGACGTAGATTTCCTAAGAATTGTCTTTTATTGATATAATTATTTTTTTTTGCGTTCAAAGCTTCAAATTCTGTACTTTGGACATATTAAACTTACTTGCTCGATGATTGGCAATTACACCATCTTCGCTTTGCTGATGACACCGTCCCTATAACACCAAACATTAGCCAAGCGGAACGAATGCTTGCCGACTTTGATAAAGCCTGTGGAAAGATTGGTCTTCGACTAAATCTCACAAAAATGATGTTCATGAGGAGTGGATTGGTTTCGTAAACCCCATTTATGCTCACCGGAACGAAAGTTTCCTAATGCTCCAGTTATGTCTATTTAGGTCGAGAAATCAACATAATGAACAACTTAGCTCCAGAGTTGAGCAGAAGGAAACATGGGGAGCTTCTAAGAGCATCGGGGAAGTAGTAAGGAGAACAAAGATCGCCCGACTCCGTGCCCACCTTTTCGACTCAACGGTACTCCGTGCGTTTATGCGTCGGAAACCTGATCGCTGCGTAAATAGGATGAAAAATCACCCAGAGTTATCGAACGCGCAGTCGAAAGGACGATGCTAGGAGTATCCCGTTTCATACAAGGGATGGGATCCGAAGCTCCAACCTGCGTCGACGATCAAAAATCAAAGATGCCATTCTGTTCGCCAAACAGCTGAAGATAAGGTGGGCCAGACACGTAATGCGTATGAATGACAACCAATGGACAAGGACCACCGTTAATGACTGGATTCCTCGGGATGTTAAACGAAGTGCTGGAAGACCACCGATCTGACGGTTAGCGTTCTTCACGAAAACGCTAGAAAAAAGAGTAGGATGCTCAACGAGTCCATAGAGCGAGCAGAACCCACTGGGTACTCTTGCACACGACAGGGAAAAATGGAAGATTTACTGGCGCCCGCTCGAGTTACTCGACGATCAACGAGACTGCAGGTGATACAGGTGTTACTTGCTTAGACGGCTCGTCCTCACTAATTGTGCGGTCCCCAATATAATCTCCATTTTTCGGAGTTTTGCTGGTTTAGCTGTTGTGTTTTCCTGGAATCTCAGGGTCAGCGTAGTCAAAGTCCTCAGGTCGTCACCACCACAGGCAGTCGCAGCCCTTGTGAATTAGAGGAAGATTTGTCACCACGAGACTAGTTTAATACTAGGACGGTCGTCGATCCTAGTATTGGTTTACTCCTAGATAGGCTTCCTGATAGGAAAACCGGACTTCTCAACCTGGGAGACCCTACCGGGGATGAATCCTTCCGCTGTATGTCGTAACCCGACATCTATGAATGCTTCCCAGCCACGATGAGGCCGTTAACCGTTGGGGGCTGGAGGACATATTTAATGTGAATGCAATTCTATAACGTTTCAGTCGTAGCACTGATATTCATTCATCAGTAGTAAATTGTAGCATAAACGTTTGGATGTAATTTTAGTGGCGAACTGGATTGTTCCGAATAGTTATTATCGTAATATTTACTTATCCTATGTGCAAATGCTTTAATACACTAGACGAAATGATAAAGTGGTTCTGAGAACAGTGCATTTTGATTAGCATTCCTCATTCATCTTACTCTTCAATATTTTGAGGTACCGTTAAACGTGAAGGGGCAGCGTCACGAGTTCATATGACGTGTCGAAGAGGTTTCATCTGTCGTATGCGCCTTGGTCCGTTAGAGCCTTTGCATCGGCTGCGAAACCGCCGGCCCCTTTTCCAACATGGAGGTTGTTGCTACTGTTATTATTATCGCTCGCTACTTTATTTCACTGTTTCTATTTTAGGACATAATTATGTTGTTATGCATTGTACTGGCTATATAAAAAATACACCACCAACTGGCATAGAGGCGCCGCCGTCGTCATGCCTCGTTGCGATTGCCCGACTGCAGGTGAGAAGAATCTTCGACTCATTGTTTGCCGATCTCGAGACAGGTTATGTGATCGTAGTTATTTATTTGTTTGTCTATTTATAATGTATTCTTGTTCAGATAGATAGTGTTGGCAAACTAGAGCACAGAGTCACGATTTATGTCTATTACAACCATTTGCACTACGTTTTTAGAGAGGAAGGATAGCTAGAGGACCAGTCATGGCTTGTAAAAGCTATAACAAAACTCTAGTTAATACTGTATTGTTATCCGTACCATTTATACATCGTTATACATACACAGATCTTAAAGAATTTTAATTTTTGTGCCATGCTTCACTTCAGTATTACGTGTAGTACATCACGTTACAGGTCGCTTCAATGCCAGTATGTGATCCTACGGAGTTGTCGAGAATTTCAATGCGAGTGGCCGACGACGGCAAAATGACGTTTGTTGACGCTCGGGTTTCTCAACTTCTAGGTCTCAGCCCTGACCAATTAGTAGGACGATTCTGGTGGCAAGTCGTTCATCCGTCCGATGAGCAAACTCTGCACGACTCTTTTATAGCCCTAGTGACGTAAGTCCTTATGATGTAACTAATTTCCATGGTATTCGTTATTTGTGGTACAGTTTTCGGTTGGAAAATGCGATATGATGACAGCCATAGTAACATTATGGTGCGTCGCTTTTATCCGTCTTTGGTTAGATCACCAGCAATTGAACTAAGTACTCCATGCCTTGGTATTTTCCACTTGATAGGACATTCATCAGCATCGTGCAAACCAATGAGTTGTCACTGGTTCGTTCGTGCAAGTTCTTGTCGTATCAAAATCAGCGTTCATGTATCTATATCTATAAAGGGGACCATTTGTAAATTAGCTGTGTGCCTACTACACTAAGAAATTAGAAGACTTCGGAACTAAAACATAAGTTGCATATGTATCTATATCTTTAATATCAGTGAGATAGGATGACTCTCGGGCGTATACTGTAATGCATTTGACTCCCGTTTCTAGACGAGTGTAGTAAACCGCTTATTGTTAGTTATTGGTGGCGAATTCACCTGTTTCATATAATGCTGTGTTCTCATCAACTCTCCAATAATCGCACTACGAGCACATGATGCATAACATTACTTCTTTGCAATTTTCACATGCCATGCATCTCTGTTATCTAATTACAGACGTGATCAACCGTTACGACTGAACTGCCGTATTCGATCAGCTACTGACTACCGACCATGTACAATCTCTGCATACAAGTTCTTGAATCCATTTAACGAGCAGTTCGAATTCATTGTCGCTACTCATCATATCATATCAGTTGACGAGGAGTCGTGGATCTCTAATACCACTGACCCTGGTCCCGCTTATGCACCTCCTGCTGCTGATTATTCTTCACAGGAGTGGAGGACCCAAGACCCTTCCAGGAACTCCGCAACTTGGCCTGCATGGGATCCGCAAACATATCCACCACACTCATGAGAACCATGTTTAACAGTCATGGGAGTGATCGTTCAAAGTCGTTTCAAATGATAAAGAACATTAATTAGCTTTAATGTATTTGTTTATAAAGGGTTCAACTCTTTTTTCATCTAACACAGTGTATTCCCATAGCCATGTATAGAACAGTATGTTTCATTTAAAATAATAAGTGATAGTAATCCACGGAATACCACTATGTCGTAGGTGATTTAATACAGATGAGAAAAGACCAGTCAGTCTACTATCAGAACAAGACTAATTTCCATATGATAACTAGGCGTAGTATAAACAACACGCTGAAAAGGACGGGTAACAGTAACAGAGCAATGGAAAGGCTACATTGGTCCATTTTCAATTGTCTTTACATCTTGTATACTCATAAAAAGGACAAAAGGATAAAGCTGTCGGCGTCAACCAATCCCTGAAGTATGCGCCATGCATTCGACTTCATTCAATATCGTTGGAGATGATTGAATGCATATCTAGCCTTTACAGTGACTCGCGGTAGCCTACCGATGTATCGAGCCAGTGCTACTATCCTCCTAGGCAAGTCTGGTACCAATTTGCCGACCCCGAAGTGGTGGCTTGGTGGGCCACGGGCCTGGGGATCTATTCCACGTGCGTGTTGCAGGGCGCCTTCGACCACTGCGCCACACGCACCTTTTGTCCACTCATACACACCCGTAGAACTCCAAGGATATGTTAATTAGCAATTATACTTACACCGCACAAGGGAATACGCACATTGGATCGTAAGAAACGGCTCATCGACATTTTCTGCACACCTTTATGGATCCCATGGTTTTGTTTTGGATTTTGATTGAATAAACACGAAAATGTGTTGGCATCAATACGCATTGCTAACTATCCCTCACGCCTGTACTAAAACCAATGCATATGGTCACGAATGTGTGTACTGCTGTTGTCCTAAACACGGAAATGAGAGAAAAAGTATGAGCACTAATGTTGTCTCAAAATAAAAACGACTATATTCGACAGTACAACTAGAAATTAGTACTTATAGAACATCTGGGATCCCACAATGTCAAGGTTTTGAACGATATCGAGAAGTGATTTGAAATTCATTGACAAATAGGTCTCCTTGTCAAAATAAAGTGACCAACTATAAACCATGCTCTGTAATTTTGTTCTTAAACATCCCTAAATATCTACAATTTATTCTGACCGTATTAATACAACAGAAGTCGAACCTAGCACGCATATTCTATACCATCGGACAAATACGGAGCTGGATACTCCTCCGGCTTCCGCCAGTTAATTGCAATTGGGTCGTTCGGTCGAACAACGTCGTAATAACCACGATAGTACGGTTTATCGATGTTGAAGATTCCGTACTTGCGCAGCTTGTAAATACCAATGACAAGTCCCGCCAAACCGACTGAACAGTACATGATGGTTTGCTCCGGATACTCCTTCAGCATTCTGTGTGGTAACGCCTTCCAGTATCTTATGATTCTTGTCGTACGCGGCACATGAAACTTCGGCATGGTGACGCAACTCAGGATTCTGGAAAGTTATACACATGAGGAATGAAGAGAACATTGCTCCGGACTACAGGTGCCTGCAGTGGGGATCGAACTTCACTACTACCCTTTCCGGAGGCTAACACGTTTGCCACCACACCATGCGGGTTCTTCGTTTCGCTCGTATCCCAGTTAGCGATAATTAACATTGGCGACAATCTTAACCTTTTTATTCACTGCCTATTCTTTTTAATGACACGATATGTTACGAAATATAATTTGTGTAATGCTGAGATATTTGCAGAACTCCGGACCGCAAGTTTTTGCGGTGAGGAACGGATGCGCTGTTGTCCTATTCGGGGAGTAACGCGTTCACCACCACACCATGCGGGTCCTTCGTTTCGCCTGTCTCTCGGCTAGTTCTTTCGGTCACTTACCATCATCAATCACCCGTTAACGGGAATGATCTGGCAAGCCCTAGCTGGGACAAGAGCGAAGCGAAGGACCGCATACTGTGGTGGTGAACGCGTTACTCCTTGGAAAGGACAACAGCGTGTTCGTTCCCCACCGCAGACACCTGCGGTCCAGATTTTTTCAAATATCTCAGCATTATACAAGTTATATCGGTGATAATATTTGAAAAAATATTGGTAGTACTTTAAGAAAGACCAGAAAAACAGTGGAGTGACAAATAGTACACGGTAAAGCCACCATATAAACATTTCTAACACCTTGTCGAATTGTTTTATACAAAATCTGAGCGTCTTTTTAGTGTACACTTTCAAATACAGTATGTCATTCTCTATTAACAGCAATTATAATAACAAGTAACCAAACAATGATTATCCAAGTCGATCTATTCACTCATTCGCTTCTGTTGTTCGAGGATATGCTCCGTAGCTGTCACCTTCGGCGTCTTGTGTCGAGACAACTCTGGATCCGGGAAATTCGCAGTGTTCACTCGCGGGGATAACCACGTCACTGGTGTCCATTCACCCTACAAGTAAATTCAATACGTACAAATCCAACAGCAACGCTTATTATTTCCTTTTCATCTTGAGGTTCCTTTCCGTTATTTTCGCTTTTTATTGGTATCATGGCTTAAAAAGCGAACGGTTTAAAACAATAACATATCTTTTAATCATAAATTGCCTTTTCAATGATTAGATCCGATTTTTCACTTTTCAATGTAATCGTTTCACGTTAAAAGCAATTAAAAAAAGGATAAAGCTCTTGACGTTGATCAATCCGAGGGATGTGCCATGCATTCGACTTCGCCAAACATCGTTGGCGGTGATTGAATGCATATCTGGCCTTTACAATGATTCGTGGTGGTCTACTGATGTATCGAACCAGTGCTGCTATCCTCGCAGACAAGTTTGGTACCAATTTGCCGACCCCGAAGCGATGGAGGGTTTGGTAAGCCTGAGACGTGGGAATTGACCCCATGTGTTTTTCGAGACGCATCCGACCACTGCGCCACACGCACTCTTCGTTAAAAAGAGAATAATTCAAACGACGATATTATGTAGACCATTTCGGAACAAAAAACTAGTCCTGCAGTGGCAAAACTTTCTAGTCAAATTTGCGCTTCGAAACAACCACACTGTCTAAGCGCTCGTTTTTTAGTGAGACTGGTGAAATTTCGATACAGTATTTAAATGCCTTCGGAACACACGAAATCTACACATTCAGTATTCTTGCATATCGACATAGCAGAAACGCTACCCACTCGTAAGTACTTGGGTGATTTACGCTTTAACCACTAAACTAAAGGCTAGCAAGCTCGAACAACACTTGTTTTACTTCCATGCTATTGGATTCCAGAACAGTTCTATCAAAATCGTGTTCTACTGTGTTTGCGGTGGAGAACGGACGCGCTGTTGTCCTTTCCGGGGAATAACGCGTTCACCACCACACCATGCAGGTCCTTCGTTCCGCCTGTCTCTCAGCTAGTTCTATCGATCACTTGCCAACAGTAATCACCCGTCAACGGAATTGATCAGAAATTCAAAAACCCTCAGGAATTCATCAACACCGAGAGCTTTACCTTTTTATTTATCCTTTATTCCACTTTTATGCTGTACTTTTTCTCATACTCCTGCCTTAACCAAACAATATTGAACAATATCTTTTACCAAACATGTTGCTGCTGCTATGATTTTCGCAACACAATGTTTTAAAAAGTGATATAACTCTTTTGCGGGAAAAGCCATTTGTTAAAAAGAAAAGGTTCAACAGACCTGCACAGAAGGGATTGCCGCACTTTGTCGAGATTCCAGTTTCACGATAGGGAGACCGCTTCGAGAATACAACAAATTAACGTCTTTTTCAACATCCTCCATTGTCATGTTCTTAGCGTTTAGTTGCACAACTCTCCCATTGCTGTATTCTGCACGAATCACAGGATTTGTATTTCGAACGGGTTGCGTATATACAACCACTGATGGTGATTGAGCTGCTGAAATTAGAAATAGAGGTCCAACCTTTTCAATGAGCGATTATTTACACGACCAAAATTAAGAATGGAAGTGAGAACTTACCAAGATCAAGGAGTTTTTGCTCAATGAAGTTTCGAACGCCAACACTACTTTCACTCTGCTTACAGAAACGAAATGTGATCCTGAAATGAGGACGATTTTAATGATATTCTGAACAAAGAATGAAGCATAAACTTCATGGCGCTGGTCAATCGAGATGTACCATGCATTCGACTTCGCCAAGCATCGTTGGTGGTGAATGAATGCATATCTGGCCTTTACAATGACTCGCTGTGGCCTACCGATGTATCGAGCAAGCGCTGCTATCCTCCTAGACAAGTATGGTACCAATTTGCCGACCCCAAAAGGTTCGAGAGCCTGGTGGGCTTGGGGCACGAAGATTGATCGCATCGATATTGCAGGCCGTCTCTAACTACTGCGCTGCACGTGCTCCTGATATTCATATGATAAACATTTTTGTTTCAGTCTTAACATTTTTATTTACTGCCTATTCTTTTCAACAACAGAGTATTTTGCGAAATATAGCTATTATAATGCTGAGATATTTGCAAAAGTCCGGGCCGCAGGTGTCTGCGGTGGGGAACGAACGCGCGCTATTGTCCTTTCCGGAGAGTAGCGCACTTCACCACCACACCATGCGGGTGCTTCGTTTCGCCTGTCTCTCAGCAATTCTATCGATCTTTTTGCCATCAGCAATCACCCGTCAACGGGATTGATCTGGGGGGCCCAATTTTTGTTTCAATCCAGTCGATATACAGATCAATGTAAATTTCCAATTCTAGCAGATTTCAATCAATTTCGTGTACTCCAATAGGGCCTAACGAATTGGAGATATCGCCATGACGTCATATTCGCGCACAAAAACGCCGTGACATTCAAAAGTACGCATTTAACACTACGAATAGCATAACCGTTCTCGGAGAATATTTACTCACACTATTACGCAGTTTCTTTTCGTATGATGTTTATTACATTTATATCGATACTTACTTGGATAATTGGATGACCACTCCTCACTGCTTGTGCGTGCTCCAGGATAATGTCCAATTTTTCGGAGTTTTGCTGGTTTAGCCATTGTGGTTCCCTGGAGTCCCGAGGTCAGTCAAGCCAAAGTCTGCCCCACGTCGTTACCACCACAGGCAGTCACCGTCCTTGTGGATTAAAGGATTTGCCATCATGCGACAAGTTTGGTATCACGATGGTGGTGGATCCTCGTATTGCTTTACTCTCACCTGGGCTTCCTGACGGAAACACTGGACTCCTTTTCAGCTTGGGAGATCTTGCCAGGGGATGAATCCCCGCTGTACATCGCAGTCCGACACCCAGGAACACTTCCCAGCTACGATGAGTCGGTAAACCATTGGGAGGCTTACACGATAACCTTAGTCAAATGAAAAAAATTTGTGACTCGTACTAATCTATGCGTTAAAAAATATGTGCCTATATAAAAAAGCTAGAATTTTCTCCAGAATGCCATAACATCGTCATTGAAATTAGTCGACAAGAGCCAGTGGTGTACTCATGACAAGAGATCAGATGCCATGTGAGGCGCTGGTTCACAATCGTTTTCGGGACTTGTACATCCAAATTATTTACAACATTTAAACAATAAAAGCATAGCAATTGTAGCAATAACGAACCCTTATATAGGGAAACCGACGCAAAAGCTGGTAATGAACGAAGGGAAAACTAGCTAAAGCAGTAAAGAAATACCTGTGGATTTGAGGCATGTACCTAGAAACACCGTTGTAAGCAGGAGTGCGAAGAATGTCGGTGAACCTCCAAGCAAAATTTAAAGACTTTGCTGCTGAATAAATAGTTTTTATTCGATCCACTCGAGGTACTGCCGGCATGGCTGAAAACAACCTCGTGTAAGCTTATCAAGGAAAGAATACATATTGATTATTCATACCGAGGTTAAAGGGAAGTCGGTTTTGAAATATTACGAATATGATTGTTACATGAAATGAAAGCAGTACACAAATTTGCAGCTCTGTTTAGATTTCACACCAGTGCCTCGAAAAACAAGTATAACCAACCGTAGAGTAAAAATACGTCAAAGCGGTACTCAGGGTAATTCCTAAGAAAATGTTTTCTCTTTGAAATAGGAGGTATAAATGCATATACTGTGGTGAAAAATACTTCGTCATGTCGATTGTTTTGTCTGCACTACACATGAAGGCACACAAACCAAACATGAATTAATTTTGTGAAGCTGTTCGGTCGGTATGGGACAAATGGTCTTCACGTGTGGTAGAACTATGGATATTTTGTAGTGAGCTTTAGTGCCAATAGATTTGTTCTAAAATTAGGTGGCATACAATTAGAAGCGTAATGTTTGTGCAGATAATTGGTGGTTGGAGATCCTCCAGAACAAGACTGTGGAATCCCTTCGCTGGAATATCACTACACCAATAATGGATCTGTGTAAGGAGACCATAGATGAATCATAATGGGCCCAATCTATAGTGCTCATATCGCCATTGGTCTTTGACATTTTCACGACGGAGCTGGTTTTTTTTGGTAACTGACGACAATTTCTCAATCACTGCAGAATTTCAGGTATTTCGCACTGGTAAGCTCATACAGTAGGCCTCCATTTGTTGCCATAATCGCATATACAATCTTCATACAATGCCCTTTCAACTATAAATATGTTCAAGACCGAAATTGTCGAGGAATCGACAATGAAACTTAAGGTTTTAAAAATCCGATGCTTTCTTGATAAGCACACCTGAGGTTGTTAAATAGCTAAACATAAAGCTCTCGGCGTTAATCAATCCCTTAGGGATGAGCCATGCGTTCGACTTCATTAAGTGTCGTTGGAGGTGAATGAATGCATATCTGGCCTTTACAATGACTCGCGGAGGCCTACCGATGTATCGAGCTAGTGCTGCTATCCTCCCAGACAAGTCTGGTACCAAGTTGCCGACCCAAGGGATGGAAGGCGTGGTGGGCTATGGGCACGGGGATCGATTCCACGTGTGTGTTGCAGGGCGCCTCCGACCACTACTGGGTCACACGCGCCCCTGAGGTTACTACTAAGTATTTATTCGCAACAGCTGACCTTTTGGGATATTTCAGCTTCTTCACGGAAAACGTAGAGTTCACTCGCATTGGCAACAAAATAGCTTCTTCTCACACCCACCACTTTCTATGAATCCTCGACAGAGTATTCAATGTGGAGAACAACGGCATCACGTGGATAGGTCTATTTTCACATTAAAATATGTCTTAAATACGGTGTGAGATCAGGCCTCAACGAACCATTCCTCCCTACTGTTCATTTCCAGATTATTGGAATTCTTTATTCTATTTCACTTTACAGAGCTCTTTTGATCTTACCAAGAAGGGCATTTTCTAAGCAATCAGCTAAAGAACTGAATAAGTCCCAGTTTGTGGTGGTTTTGGGACTTTTGGATCTAGCAGCTATTTCTCTTTTCCGTGAAAAATGGCATCTTGCACAAAGAAGGTGCTGGTCTGATTCGGTGCAGAAATTCAGGACAACAGCGATGTAGTTAAATAAAACCTTCGATTTACTATGGTATGATATATTTCCTGTAGTACTCTCTAGGAAGATAGCTCCACATCCAGTGTTGAGAGTAAAGTTTCTGGAGCATGATAAACTCAAACACCAGCTCATACTAGTCATTCCATTCTAATCTATGGGAACCAATGTGACGTTCATCAGATGTTCCTCTAGGTCCAGTCTTAGCGTTAGAATTTCCAATGGTGACCTTAAAGAATGTGTGATCTTCTCTATGGAACTTCTCCAAGACCATACAGAACGCTTCGACTTCTTGTCAAAGCCGGTATTGATCCACATCTTTTTAATCGTAAACATCCGGTTCGGATTGTTAGTTGTTCAAATGAATCAATGTTCATGGACAAACTCTTGTCGACGAGAACGCCGACTGCGCCGACTCTAGTGTCGCATGTTCCGAGGAACATTTCCTTTCCGGTGTCATAGACGCCGTTAAATAGGTGGCGTCTTCTCGTCTCGGCCAGGTCGATGACGTCGTACTTTATCGTTCTTTCTTGCATCAGCAAGTCTTCTATAGAGGACTCGGGTGAAAGTCTACGTGCACTGTAGGTACAGATCGTCACCCTAGTTCTTTGCGATCTAGGCAGCTTAGAATGGTCCTGAGATTTTACCAGCTTCTCCTTTTTATTTTACTCGTCTTATCTAACTTTTTTGGTTTGAGGTAGCTACTAAATACTACTTATTCACAACGGCTGACATTCCATACACCTTTGTCAGAAGATGGGATAGGTCAAGTTGACGGAAATCGAGTCAATCAAATACGTCCATGACCCCAACGGAAAAATCACGCAACCTAGATTTCGGTCGAATTGGTAACAAAGTACCTTCTTCGCACTTTCACCGCTTTCTACGAGTCTTCCACTGAGTATCTCACGTGGAGAACAACCGCACAAAGTTCACATGGAAACGTAATGTGATAGCGTAATGTGTTATGTGATAACGAGGCATCGTTACCCGAGGTTCATCTTTGCATTTTAAAGTTTCTCACCCCATTTTTCATACAGGAAGCAGGTAGCACAGTGGCAGTGATGCCGGTCATCACTAGCACGGTGTTGGTTCGATCGTGCTCCAGTCTCAACAAGCCTCTCTCAGGGGTTGGGAAATTAGTACCGCACTTGTCCGGGAAATGAACCACTCTCTGCAACCCAATTGGAAGAGCTCGAGCCCCGCTATCTCAGGATTCCAGTGAGATCGACTCGCCCGGCATTCTACGACATTCAAAATGAAATAGAAATGCTCAAGGAGCAGCCCAAGCCACACGTAAAAGTTGCAAGACCTTTGTGGATGATGGATGCGAGGAAATGAATCGAATGTGAGAAGCGTTGGGATCCACACAGTAGAGGTAGGTCGTTTAACACAAAAAAAATTCCGTGACAACGCGCATCTTCTTCACTCATATTTGCTCTGAGAAGTGAAGATGTAAGTGACGTATGTGAAGCAGCACACTTTAAATTGGATAGTAGCAGTATTCTACAGGCAATAATAGGAAGAATAACATCCATCTTTGTTGGCAATCTTTGACGTGAATGTGGTTCTTCGTCTTGGAAATCAAAACCCTCCCTCCTGTTTTCTACCATTCGATCCCTCACATGTAGACCTTGGCGCCTGCTACCCAACGTCTGCTGTAACTCTGTTTTCGCTCCATTGGAGCCATAGGGCTTCCATGAACTCTTACGACCAGCGCGAAAACTTCTTAAGGCTTTTTGGATAAATACCAAAAACCCTACAATGAAAAGTAGGGAGGAATGCCCCGAGATCACACATGATCTCGCCCCGTACCTTCGTGTCGATCGTTGATGTGGGGAGGTGCAGTCGTCAACCATATGCGACTCTGAGCGGCGGTCCTCCCCCGTGAAGGGCACATAAAAAAAGCGGTGGGTTTTTCGAGAAACTGTTGGTCATGTGACTACCATTTAGATTCTCATTTTTCTGTACGTGTTATTGAAGGGTTTGACATAGTAAATTGTATAAGTGTACCCTTCCAGGAAGTAATTACTAATCTGGATAACGTATTATTATCAGTTTGTTATCAGTGAGTTGAAGCTTGGATCAATGGAATTGCGTTTGACTCCAAACCAAAAGGTCCGGCGTTCGAACAGCTCAGTAGTCAACAGTTTTGCAAAGTCACTGTCCAAACTAGAATTTTTCATTTGAATGTATCATAGCAAGAGAGCCACTACAATATGGTTTGTGTGGGAACCTCATTCGGCGGCCACTTGGCGCAATGGTAGCGCGTTCGACTCCAGATCGAAAGGCTACGCCTTCGGTCCTCTCATTGGTCAACAATTTTGCAATAATTATTACGGAAACTAGAATTGCTTATTTAAATGCATCATAGTAAAGGAGCTACTATAAGAAGGCTTGTGTGGCAATCCTATGCGGCGACCGCTTGGCGCAATGGTAGCGCGTTCGACTCCAGATCGAAAGGTTGGGCGTTCGATCCGCTCAGTGGTCAAGACTTTTGCAACCGCTATAATCGAAGTTCAAGTTGCTTATTTCAATGTACCATGATAAAGGAGTCACCATAAAGCTTCTCATGCATTATCGGAGACCGACGACCACTTCGCGGTAGTCTGGTATACAATAATATACACAACATCGTGTGCAGCATAGTAGCTCAGATGGTAATATACATTGGAGCGATAGCTGGTTCGGTGCCACCCCAGACCGACTGAACCTTCTATCCGTCCTGGATAGACAGATTCGTAACTTCTCCAGGAGCATAAAATCATTTATTGTCGCTTTATGTCGCTAAACCGTAAGTTATTGTAGATGCCAAATATGCATTCAGTCACCTCCAACGATGCTTGATGAAGTCGAATGCATGACGTGTCCCTCAAAGATTAATCAACCACTGGACGATTTGCCCTTTATCCATTCTACGCAGTATCAAATTGTAATAAACTTAGTCTGATGCTCGAAAAATACCTCTCGAGTTTCAGGAAAATTGAGACAGTAAGCTTTAAACACTAAAATATTGGGCGATATAAACACTACTCAAAAGAATTCTAGTTTAAACGAAAGGGCTAAGGTTATAGTACCCAACTGAATGTAGACAAGGAGAATCATGGCCTTGTAAAAGATTCTCATGGAAAAAAGAACGGTAACATTCAATGGAACCCTCGTAAATTCTTATGCGTAGATGAGAAGTGATAAGTTAAAGTCGTCCGCTGTGGTGTAAGAAACTCAGTAAATCAGTGCGACGTATTCAACTAAGTAAATTTGTAAAAGCCTTATATCGAACCTTTACAAGTCAACTAATTAACGTTATTAGCGATGTAAAGTGATTATTTTACACAGTTAAAACACTTTCCTCTTCTAATTTCGGTGTTCCTAGGAAATTTTTAGCCAAAAACTCAATACAAAATTTTAAAAAAAGACTGTGAACACGGATTCTTTTGAGTAGGAAAGGGGCTACAAAACTACCTTTAACATGGGACATAGAACACTGTAACTGGGAAAAATTGAAAATGCCACGAACTTATGTGATTCTGCTCTTTGTTTTAAACCCTTTGGCGACGAAGGTGGGTTTTCAATAACCAACGCTAATTTCTCGATCGTTAGAGTATTTCAGAAGTTCAGAACTTCATGGTCTTATATAGAAGACTTTGTTCTAACAAAGCAATCTCACGTGCAGTCTTTGTTTACTTTGGAATTAAGAGTTTCAAAAAGCCATAGAGAAACGTAAGTTTTTAAAACTTCTCACCGAAGGAGCGGCAACTACACATACAAACTGCACACTGGGAAATAGACATTAGGGAACATAAATTATGCTACACTTATTATTATTTGTTCATTATTTTTATTATTTTTTACAGTTGTCATTATTACATTACCATTCATCTGGATGGAAGCACGCTCGTGCATTTGCTTTCGCGTTCGAAATATGAGCTTCCAAGCAAAAAAGTGGAAGAAACATGTCATATGCCAGAGACAATCAGAGTTCCATAGTAGTAGAAGAAGAGAAAATCCATCATGTAGGCCAGTGAAATCCATTATTGATCGAGATATGTTAGTTTGAAGTTGAAAACGGCCATTATATTCTTATCCAATGACTCCTACGAAGTCGTCGCGCAAGTGTTAAGTAGTTAAAAAATCTTAGGACCAATTTCAGCTTGCTCACGGAGTTTACGATATAATCGCAGGTGATCCTGTAGATTACTGTCGACTAGTTATAGGAAATGATGAACCACATAAAAAATCAAAGTAGCTAACTACCTTTGAGACCGTGGCTTTTAAGTACAACTTAGATGAAGTTTAAAATGAACAGAAACCCTACTAGTAAGTCATATTGTACCCCTCGAACAAACTTACACAACCTGTTGATCCAACGATATCCCTACGGAAGGTGGTCACTGTGTTAAAGCATGTGAAAAGGATCCCCAGATTCCGCCCAGTGGTTCACTGCCCCATCGTCGTCGGCAGATTCTTCTGAGTGTCGTATTTCGATGTTCAGCAAGACTCTATCCTTTCACCCCGAGACCAACCAGTAAGTGAACCAGTGCCTGGAATCATTCGAATTTTGGCAACAACACAGTCATTAGTTCATATGGGGTGATGACCTGATAAAACCCTGGCACTACCTTTGGAATACCAGAGAAAGAATATTTTGTCCAAATCAGCTAGTTACCAATGAACTGAAAATTGTTCAGAGGCCAGGATAACCCTTCACGATTCTTTGAAGACGGACCATTCAGGTTTTCAAATGGAGGATATCCCGTTTATCTTCTTCTTGTTTTTTAGAGAATTCTTTGTAAAACCCGCTATGTCTTTTAAAGAAAGAACTCTGCTGAAACGAACTACCAGAATAATTGTCGTACTAAAATTTCCAGATTTCCTGCAAATAGTTCAACAAATAGCTCACCTACTCTGTCTTTGTTCGAGATCTGAATTGAATTCCATAAATTTGACAGCGCGATACCCTTGTTTTGGGTTAGGTCTATCGCTGGCTCATCTAAACAGATTTACAAAAGTATAATTTCAGTCCCAACATCAGGGGCAGAATGTAGTCTAGAGCGGAAAGGAATCCATAATGGCAGTGGTGGGTTAGCACTAGTTTTCAATGATTGCGCTAAAGTATTGCCAAACATGCTAGATGTGAATCAGCTTGTTAAATAATATGAATTGACATTCTTCTGACTGAATGGCGTTGCTCCAAAACTCCACTGGCTGCACATATGACGTCTTTAGCATGAATGAGGAGTTTATCTGCATTGGAAAGGTGAACTAGACGCTTCTAATCTGGTTTGCTGATTTCCCCTTTTAAAATAGTTTTAAAGTAAGAATGGAGTTTAATGTGCAAGACTAGTGGGAATGATATCAACAACATAAACAATATTTGTTGCAAAGAAGTGATTTTCGAGATACTTCGTTTGCAAATCTATCACTCACCTGTAGTGTGATTGACCACACGGAGATTGGACAAACAGTGAACTCGAGGTTGCATTGACACTTTCGTGCACTAGAGGACCATTCACAACAGTTACAGAATCCAAACAAACGCTCACAGAGTCAGCAACATCTTAAAAAATACACAAAGGAATCGTTAAATAGGTTTCAATTTGGATATAAATTAACTAGCAATCACAGCCGGCACGTAACTACTCCTCATATACATCACACATTCTCGAACATTCTTGGATAGTTCGATAGACTATCTTCGAGAGTAGGGCTGAGACTCAGCTCATTCTCCACTCGTTTACTTCCCTAAAAATCGTCGCCCATTGTGATAGTGTGCTTCGAGTATAGTGTGACTAGGAGTTCTGCGGCCTAAACATGCAGCATTTTCAGCTACAAATGCAGTCGATTTATGTTACGTACGAACATTTCCCCACCATTTCGTAGGTGTTCGCCCTAGACGACGCTTGCATCCTCTCCCACAGATTCAAAGACCAGAATTGAAATATCCGATTTGATGTCAGGTCTGTCGGCTATATTTAAGAGGACAGCGTTCAATCGCTACGTAGGTGCCGTACAGTATAGCGATTGGTTGAAATATGAACCGACATCTCTTTTGCGTGAAAGAAAGCCAATAAGACCGTTGTGTAAAAGACTAGACACCGAGTTTTGGGTTCATCAGATCATCGGTAGCTTCTTTAACAGACGTGAACGTGACAAATGCTGTTCTCTTCAACTTCCTCGTTTATGCCTTTCTGAATGCTGAAGTAACGCTAAAGGAACAATTCCGATGGACTCTTTGAAATAAGGGAGCAATCAATCCAGTTCTATTTGTTACCTTCGTAGAAATAGCCGTATTATCCTTCGTTGTGTATAGTGGGGCTCCTTGAGGAACGCCTCTGCTTCATTGATATTCCTCGAGAGATGATGACGTCGCAAGCAAAAAGAAGCTTTGGTACGAAAGTACGAAACTACTATTGAAGAGCATACATTTTAGCCCCATTCGAGTAATATCCTTATCCACTGCAATGCGGTGGTATTAGCGGTCCTTAGCAAGATGGCGCCGCTCTTTGAAACCTCTTCTCATGTGAGGATGGCAAAACGTATACGGGAGAGTCGGATTGCCACTTTTTAGTTGGTCTTGAACGCTAATAAAGAGGCACTAGAGCATAGAAAAGGATAAAGCTATCGCCGTTGATCAATCCCTGAGGGATGCGCCGTACATTCGACTTCATTTAATGAATCACCGTTAGGAGGTGATTGAAGGCACATCTGGAATTTACGATTCGCGGTGGCCTACCGATATATCGAGCTAGTGCTGCTATTCTCTCAGACATGTTTCCTACTAATTTACTGACGTCGGAGAGATGCAAGGCTTAGTGGGCCACGGGCGCGGGCATCGATCCAATGTGTATTGAAGGGCGCCTCCGACCACGACGCCACACGCGCCCTTATAAACAACCACCATAGAAGAAATTTTTTTGGGTAAATAAGTGCCGATAGAATGGAATTCGTTTGAATGGTGTCAAACAATGTCTTCTCAATCGGAAAATCTCTTTCTGATCCATAAGCGCAACGACTGCCTGTGGTGGTGGCGACTTAGGTCAGACTTTGGCTAAGTTGATTTTGGGACTTAAGGGACCCACAATGGCTAACCCAAGAAAATTCCGAGAAAATCAAAATTATGCTGGGGTCCGCACAACCAATGAGGACGGGTCATCCGAGAATCCAACTAAGTAAGTATAACTTCTGTAATGCTGAGATATTTGCAAAACTCCAGACCGCAGGTGTCTACTGTAGGGAACGAACGTGTTATTACACTTTCCAAGGGCTAACGTGTTCACCACCACACTATGCGGGTCCTTTGTTCCCTGTCTCTCAGTTGGCTATATCGATCACTGCTAGGTGTCTGCGGTGGGGAACGAATGCGCTATTATCCTTTCCGCGGAGTTGAGACACAGGCGAAACGAAGGACTCGCATGGTGTGGTGAACGCGTTGCTCCCCGGAAAGGATAATAGCGCGTTCGTTCCCCACCGCAGAACCTGCGGTCCGGAGTTTTGCAAATATCTCAGCACTACAGAAGTTATACTTCGCAGCATACCTTGCCATTAAAAAGAATAGGCAGTAAATAAAAAGGTTAAAATTGTAAGTAAGTATATATTTGGATTCTTGGATGACCTGTCTTCACTGGTTATGTGGGCCCTAGCATAACCTACATTTGCTGGTTTAGCCATTTCTGTTATCTGGAATCCCGAGATCAACCTAGCCGAAGCCTTCAGATCGTTACCACTCCAGGTAACCGCAGCCGTTGTGGATCAAAGCGACATTTTCCACTAGTTCGATGCCAGGACGGTGGTGATTTCTGGGATTCATTTGCTACTAGCTGGACTTCCGGATGGAAACGTCCGGTTCCTTCTCAGTCTGGGAGGCCCTTTTGGAAAAATGAACCCTGTACATCGCTGCTGGCACCGAGGAACATCTTCCAGCCACGATGAGGTAGTAAACCGTTGGGAGAGGTATATGGAGAAGAATCATCTAGATATCGAATGGGGTAAGTAATCAATGAATCAATCAAACGTAATACGTTCGAAGTGGAAACTGGTGAAAAACCAGTGCACTTATTCAGCTTTCCGCGTTTTGGTTCAACTCCATAACGAATAACGAACGAAAAAGCTCAACCTAATTGTTCCAACAAAAAGCGAAGCCACAACCGCCGTAACAGCAATTTGCATAGAAACATCTTACAAGTTCGTTTTCATAGAACGTTTGTGGTAAAAAATACTATTTACAATGCACCGAAAGAATTTTAGTTAAAGAACAGATCTCTATCGACGACACTGCAATTCTATGAGGTCTGCAAAAACTGTTCTTCAATAACGCCGCCTAGGCACCTTTCGGTACCAACACTTAAAAATCTCGGATTTGTCGCAATTAACTATGTACCACTATCACCACGTCCGCCCTAAATGAGCTGATACTTCCACCCCTTGTCTAGCTGCCTAGTGGAACTTGGCATGCCCTCATTTTTATATTTTTGACAAATGATCAAACCTCTCTGCAAACCAAACTGCTCACTAACAAGGAAGTGCTACACTTCTGACAAAATCTACAAACTATTTATAAGTCCTCACAGTGCTTAACATTATTCCATGTCATCCAGAGCAGCTACGCCATCACCTTCATTATCGACTAGGTTAACGGAGAGATAGGAATAAAAATGAACCAATATGATAAATTGTTATCGTCTTAGGAATTGGAACCTCGTAAACATATCCCCTGATTTCGAAAACCGCACTAAATCATTGAAATGGAAGTGCCCACCTTTACAGATATTATTATCTGTCTTGTAGAGAATATTCTCTATCTTACTACACCGCATAAACAATATTTGCATGATGCCTTTCTCTTCACCATATACCAAGAATCCACTGGAAAAGTCTTAAGATTTTGTTATTGCGACTCCTAGTCCATTTTTGTTCTGCAAATTGATAACGTTACTGCATTTCTTCTAGGTATGTTTGTTGATCTCGTTGCGTTTATTGTTGATGTGTCAGTATCGCTCACATAGAGGTTCAATTACCCAAGTTTTCATCTATCAACTACGACACCTAAAGAAATATCACGTTCTTGGCGAGAAGCAGAAGAGCTCACTTTCACTGAAACTAGGGGATACGAACCAAAATTCGTAAATTTTACACCTGGAAACCAATAATTTATAATAGTTCCCAAATTAACACACACTAAATTGTTTGAGAAAAGTATCGCTCAGTTTATTATACGCCTTTTCATGGCAACATTATAAACGTCGTTCGACAAACACTAGAGTGACCTCAGTAGGTCTACAATTATTTCAACTGTACACAGCCTAAGTCTAAACACACTGTGAAATGATGTCGGTAGAGCACAGGTTAACACACTGCGATATGATGGCGATGGATAGCAGCACTATTCGTAGACATCTTCGCGTTCACAGATGTACTTAAAAACATCACGACCATTCTTCCACTTCTCAGAATCCTCTATTGGAATTTCAAAGCGAAATTCGTCTTCAATCTCCATCATTATCTCCGCCTGTGATTATTTGTAATTGGCTATAAGCAGAAATCCGTCTCACAAAAAAACAAAAACAAAACAGATGTAAAGTTAGAGTTCGATGGTTAAACCACTTGATCTAATGAATCAAAACCTAAATCCTTTTGCAAGTCGGCTTCAATTTTCAACAGAGATTCTTTGTCAGCAGGAAATCGATCCCAGGTACGAATTACTTTAAGTAAGCGAGATTCCACCTAATTAAAACACATCGTTGAACAAGAAAGGAGTCCAAGATCACTACATAAAACAGTAAGAAAAAGTTGTGTGATATAGAGCAGTTCTTGATTAAGAATCATTGCCTCATAATTCAGATCTTTAGAATACTTGATAGTTGATACTTGAATGGCCCGTCCTCACTGGTTATGCGGTTCCCAGCATAATCTCCATTTTTACGACAGGCAGTCGCAGCTCTTGTTGATCAGAGGGAGATTCACCACCATGCGACCTTGATACCAAGACGGTAATGGATCCTGGTATTGGTTTATTCTTAGCTAGGCTTCCTAATGGAAACGCCGGAATAGTGATAAAGGACCTTTAGAACAGTGCAATAAAACCTTTTTGCAACACAGACACCTAGAGACACTACACAGCGTGAAAAATTCGCTACCGAAGGAATTTCCATTAACTAAGAAGAACTCACCACTCACCACGCATATACTTAATTCGTTGACAAGCTAACACCAGGTTGTCGTCAAACAGTTATCCGGCTAATGTTTCAATGCCTTCGTCTTAATCAGAGCCGATGATCCGAGTTGATGCTACAGAGTCGTTCGTCTTCAATCTGAAGAAGATACGACTCGATATGACGATGAAAACACTACTTCGAGAAGGCGAACAACTGTGGAAGTCCATTCGGATCATCGGCTCTAAGGAAGACGAAGATGTCAAAACGTTAGCTGAATAAATGTTTGAGAACTTCGTGTCAGCTTATTAGTGAACGAAGGTACATTGATCATTCATACGCAGGTTGAATGAGTCGGTTTACAATGGTACCACTAAACATAATGTTTTATTTGCCGGGCGTTATCAAAGTGCAAAATTTTCTTAGAAGCAGTTTTGCTAAGTGGTTAATAGAACTATGGTTAAGTAAAATTTGGCCATGACCCGAAAATATTTTACAGAATGCGATAGTTAAAAGCCACTAATGATGGCAGCAATAGACTACACCACCCATGGAGTTAAGTTTTCATTTCTCATTTAATCTATTCACTTCAATGCACTAGATCAGCTTATAAATCTTGGGTAAACGCTATTCTCAACGATGTGAATTTCTAATTGCAGTGGTAATTCGTCGTAAATTTCTGTCTCTTTAAACTCTTTCGTTTCATTGTCACAAGAAACGCATACTAGTAGGCCGTAAGACCATCATTTGTAGTGGTTGGGGGCATATCAGTAGAAAGAAATACGGTAGTTTCACAAGTGAAATCACGTCTCTGTATAAGCACATCGTCTTAGACACCAGGAAACGAGATCGACAAGATGACACCACACATTTCTTTCTACAAGCCCTTTGTACCGTCTCTGCTGTATTCGATGTCATACTTGACCATCATATTACGCTACCATATGGTGACAGCCGATCTCTTGTCTCTAGGATATACGCTAACTCACTATCTTACCCTCGCTTAAGCACCCTATTATTAGCTTCTCACTTGTGTCAGTTTAGTATTGTCATTTCGTTTTTACCGTATTACTGCTACTATAGACAGTTTAGTCATTAAAGTTTGAGCTTTGATCAGTGACAACTATGAAAAGTCCCAAGTGGCAAATTCTACTGAACTTTACACCGAAGTGGTAATTATTCTGTATTGATGGCTAACTTGGAGAAGTATATTCCGCTGAGGTAACCAATGTAATCATTTTATTCCGGAACACCTAGTTTCCTCATACTTTGGGCAACGACTTGTAGCCCCGCGTTTTCAATTCAACGTTCACCACAAGCTGAAATATTCTCGATCAAAGTCGAAAGATGCAAATGTTTCTGACCACATATAAGTTAAAATCAATTAGTATCTCCCATTATGTGTGGAGAATACCACTTAATATAATATTTTGAAAATCCGTCTCAGGTAGAATACATGTGTTAGGTTCCTGTTAGGTTCCGAACATTCTTAACTGTTAATCCTTTCCTCTTGATTACAGATATTCTTCTCAATGTCGTTATTAAAAGAACGTCTGGACAGCTTACGTAACACCATAGCAAAAGAGTAGCAATCAAGACTAGTTACTTAATAAGCTGTCCAAAGTTAATTAGCGCTGAAGTGGTTTTTCTAGCCAAGAAATGGAATTTCCAACTGCAACAGTCCCACATGAGAACAAGACAACTGCAAAGAAAATAAATAGGTCTCTAAAGTGAGCAGTTATTAAATTGAACGCATAGTAAGACATCGTCCGCAATTACGACTAGAACCCAAGAAATCTGACTTCCGCCAAATGTCGGTTATTGGGCAATTTAACAACGGATTCGTTGTTACTTCACCGCCTGTTCCACGTTAATCAATACGGAAGCGATGATAAGTACAATTTTAGACAATTTCAGATGAAACCCCCAGTGGAGACTCAACGTCATATGCAGTGGGTTTCAATTCATTTAATCTATAACATTCACATTTCATACATGCTCACATATTAGTTGCACTACTTATCTGGAAAAACATCTAATGCAGCTTCCGTTGCAGTCTAAAAGACTGAGCTGAGCACTGCGCAAGCCTCACTTCCTACAGATAACAAGGATATTCTAAAACCAAAACGATTCTGTTTTAAATTCAAAGATAGATATAAAGTTTATTTCCCTCAGCGGTAGTGAATAATGTTGAAATTCGGAGTCTTGGAAGAAGCCTGCGTTATACTACTCATCTCCACTCGTCTTTCAGAGTTCAAATTTTGCAAAAATGCTATGTACCTATCTATCCATACATATTTATTCTAGAGGTATGATCTTTATCGTTACGTCTTCCCTCATTCAACTTTGATGTAATGATTTATTCCAGACACTGAAAAAATACTGGCCGTTGTTTCGGAATTTCCAGGGGTGATGTACCGACCCGCAAAACTTCGCCGAACCTTGACTTCTACAGCGCGTCGAAAATCAGTGGTAATAGGAAATGCGCCCAACACAAATCAGATGCAAATTGTAAGACAATCACTATGTTGAAGGTGGTGAGAAGAACCTTCAAGCACATCTTCCGGATTATCCACCACCTCTGATTATTGGACCAACCATCGGTTTGTACACTGTATCAAGTCAACATTTAGAATTGCCTAAATCGCCGAGCAACTCTGCGTCACCTGGCTGATTTTCTAAATATCAACTAGGCAAATGCAGCAACCGTATGATCATCCGTGGGTCTATGACCAGTAACTCTGAATTCGTCCTTCGATCTCTAACAGTCCACAAATACTGCAAATCCTTCAAAACACATGGAAACCTAGATCCCTGTCAATAAAGTTCGTTTCAGCGACTGACGTCAAAATTCGTATGTCATATTGTGTGGTCATATGAACAACAACAACAACTAATTGCACCCATTACAAGTGTTCAACTGACAATACTCCATATTTTATTATTGTCAGATATATCGAAAATGTAACCTGGACTACGAAAGACAAACAGGAGTCGATAAACCGAAAGTTAGAATGGATTTCTCCTCTCTACATCAGCTGAGCAAACCACTTCTTAAAATGAGATCAATCTAGCAGCTCAATACGATTCATCAAAACTACTACATATGTAGAGGAAGCTATGTCTCCATACCTTTGATGAGCCGTCATACACTTGACCTTCGCTTGCTCAGCTATAAGGGGAGAAAAAATCATCTGGTGAAGAGAACCCGGAGAGAGATTCATGCATTTCCTGCTGCAATTTCATCTGTAGCAACATTGCACAATCCTTTAGCGCGCTACACTAAAATATGTGGACATCTAGAAAAGAAATGGCTTTAAAAAAAACGAAAACTAACGCCTTTCAAGATGAGAC
This sequence comes from Angiostrongylus costaricensis, assembly GCA_900624975.1. Lineage (NCBI taxonomy): Eukaryota > Metazoa > Nematoda > Chromadorea > Rhabditida > Metastrongylidae > Angiostrongylus > Angiostrongylus costaricensis. Next base: position 168,246 of record UYYA01003816.1, on the reverse strand, counting down.
GACGATTAGCGAGTAACACATCACGCTCTTGCCTTAACCGTTCCAGAGCCACCCTGCTCTCCTCAAATTCCTTTTCATATTGTCGATCAAACTGAAGTTTTGTTCGGTAAGTCACATTTTCACGCATTCTGTGAACAAGAAAAAGTACCCTTTTCTCCCATCGCAACAGATTTGCAGGAGAGTGCCAATTTGACGCAATTCGTACCCTCTGAGCTGGAAAAATTGTTCGCTGAAGCTCCTGTTACAAAATTGAACGGTCTTTAGTAATAGAAGAACTCACCAGCTAACTTTCGCAGCCGATTGCGGTGTTCAATCGCAAGTAAGCAACGGCTGCGAGACATTTTCCGCCTCATTTTGCCGCTCGTGCGACGACTGCCACAGGATGTCCGAGTAGAGGTACCCGATGTAGAAGGGTTGCACGCGTTTGAAGGTTGTCGACTTGGTGCTTGTTGCACCACAGACTCAGAGTCCGAGTTTTCGGCACTCATTCTAACTGTTACAAATATCTTAGCATAAGATAACTCATACCGAACTCTCTTCTCTTGAGCACCGGGCATGGATTCTCACTGGTCACCAAGTGGACACATGGTAATTCCAGTGCCGATATGACGCTACATTTTTCGTAAACACCTCGTTTCGACGCCATATTTTGGTCACAGGTTTCTCAACGCTGCCTACTATTCCTGAATCCACACTTGTACTTCATTAATTTAGCACGTTAGGCAAATAAAAATTCCTTGAAAGGTTGACTGAGTTGCGGATTTTCTTCGAGTCTGAAGGAGCCTTTAATGCCTTCACTACAACAGCTCCTCAATCATTAAGTAAAGCTATCAACCAAAGCAGCCGGTAAAACCTTGTTATTCGCAATAAACGACAGCAAGAACATATCAAGTTAATCTAAGATATTCCGAAGAACTCAATTCGTTCAACTTATTGACGCCCATGTTTTGCATTATTCGCAAACAAATACTATCTGTGTACAACTGTGCATACAAACACGGAAAACAGCCCATAGGAATGCAGGACACGGACGCTCGATCAGCTAAAAAGATTGAGAGCAACAGATTCCTCATATGTTAGCCAGACCACCACCTATAAACCAGTTGTGAATCAATACATGCAAAATGAAAACCAATTTAAAATAAAGTTGTCAGACAGGAGGTTAACACAATCCATCCACGGACTCGAATTCCCAATCAGTCAAACGAATACGATAACGTCTATCTTTCACATATAAGCACCCTCTCACACCCTCCACTTTTGTTGTACTCTTTCCAGTCCTCATTAGATTTTGACTTCCCTCTCTTTTAACCCACCATTCAACAAACATCCCGAAAACCTCGAAAGACACAGTTTGTAATAAAACAAACTAAATAGTTGGCAAATACTAAAACCACCATTTAGCCATACAACACCCGCACATCCTCCCACCAAAGAACAACATAACATCACTCTCCGACTGCAAAGAGACGGCATAAGACATAAAGCAGAACACCATTTTAACAATGACAAGTCGAACCACTCCCATAGCACTTAAAACTACGCAAACATTTAAGGTAATCATCACAATCCCCATAGAGGATAAAAGAACAAAGCTCTCGGCGTTGATCAATTCCTGAGGGATGCGCCGCGTATTCGACTTCATTAAACACCATTAGAGGGGATTGAATGCATATCTGGCCTTCTCAACACTCGCAGTGGCCTACGGATGCATCGAGCCAGTGCTGCCATCCTCCCAGACAAGTCTGGTACCAACTTGCTGACTCCAGAGTAATATAAGGCTTACTGGGCCATAGGCGCGGGGATTAATTCCATGTGTGCACCGCAGAACGCCTCCGACCACTGTGCCATACGCATCTTTTTGATCCTCTTCAAAATCCCTATACAAAATTCTATCCCTAGTACAGTACAGACAACACTCTAGTGCCCCACCCTTATATATCAAGTTTTAAGGTTATACCTCTCTCTTACGTTACCGACAACTACATCTAGTTGCTATACGGGCTATATTCGTATACAATCTTTGCATTCAAAGGCGTAGAGAAGCGTCACAGCGATAACAAAGTCCTTGTGCTTAATTTGCAAACAAAAACAAAAAAGAATGGACACTGATAAAAATATGTAGACGCGAAAAACGTCATCAGCATATAGATCAGAACAGTATTTCTTACAAATCTTTATTTCAAACGACACAACGTTGACCACACGGTAGGTGATCGTCCGATAAAAGATCAAGATAGGCACAAGAAGACGATAAGAAACTTTTACAGAAGACAACAGGAACCTAGTGCATGCCGATAACAACAAATCCGTAAGGCGGTCGTATGGTTAAACCCCGTACGGCACAGGAGGACCGACTACTTGGCTAACAGTACAGCCTGAAATCTTTTAAATGATCCATCGTTGTAATCACCAATTCAGAAACATTTCATTCTCTTAGAACAAAATGCCCAAAACCCCACCTTGGCCGAACCGCTCCACTCTGGCACAACCCTAAGTGGTCAGCCTTCCTCGCTAGCGGTACGATAACGCGCTCCACCAGGACGACACTCTCAAGCTACGATTGGTCAATTAATCGTAAAGCTTCCAACTAAACGAAATTAACTTTTAACCTCAACAATATGTCAGTTACGCAAAAATTCTAATCACACACCAAAGAACCTTAACGTCGTACCAACCAAATGGATTTAAACCTCAAGTTAGAAAGCCTGAGTAAGAAGGTATCGCACCCCAGACTGGTAGGCACTTCAGCAGGAAAATACCTTCTAAATAAACTAATAAATAACCAAACATAAAAGAAACAGCGACAGTTATTCGAATTAACTTTATATATTAAGTAACATCAGTTTCAACAACAAGCAATAAGAATACAAGAATACAACAGACGTAACCTGCTACCACTAAACAACACTACTGCGGGTACTTGGTGAAACTACTCATATCGTCGTCGGTTGAATCTTTTTCATATGAAGGATAGTTGAAATGTGGAGTCTGCAAAGGATCTCGATAAGCGTAGGAATTTCTGTCAACCATCTTTCGGAGACGATTGACTTGCTCGGTCAGTCGAGCAAATCCCTCTGAGAGACGCTTATTCTCTGAACGAAGGAACTCGTTCTCCTCAGTCAAATCCTTTATCCGAGCCTCACATGCGAGCAGCTGATTCTTCTTCTGCTCTCGATAACTCCTCGCATATTTGGCCATCTTCGAAGTACTGGTGACTTTCATGGGGCGACCGCGACGAGATGGCTTCTGGATAGATGAGACATACGGCTGTTCTTGGTAGGAAACAGGACGATGGGTGTTACCCTCTTCGTTCCACACTTTCAGTACACAATCGGCATGCACAATGTCAGGAAATGACGAACTCTCGGGATCGGAAAAATTGACTGGTGGCCGAGTAGGGTCAATGTAGCAATAGCTGGGTAATTCGCCAGAAATGAATGGATCGAAGTTGGAAAACTCAGCATCGCTTTCATCGACACTCTCACCAGGTGCAGCTGACTCACCGATGAACTTCATCAGGTCTTCCTCGTACTGAACTGAGGAGAGTATGACAGAGTTCTGATCAGCGTGCTTCGACACGCAACGGCCAGCAGAATCAGCGGATTTGGTGCAGTTCTCAGAGTCAGACCTGAAAAAGTCACACAACGTAGCTCCTTTGCAGGAACAAGAACACAAATCGCTGAAGAGAAGCAACAACAGAGCCACCGAACCTAACAAAGGACCGCAATCCAATGAGCACCGATCGATCGGCGAGACAGAGGCGTGCCCCATGATTTTCGAAAATAGGACTGCATACACTAGGCAACTACAGTAATCCGAAAATCTATCGATGGCGTTTTTTGAACGATGTGCCGTTTTCAGTTGGATGTTCCGAGAAAGTATATTCCGATAATAGTAAGTTTTCCGTTAAAAGAAGAGTTCCAGTGCTATATTCATCTATAATCGCTAGATGATTCAACAGCAATTATTATTCTACTGTCATATACCACGCACTCTAGCGGGATACAGTAATGAAAATAATCCGTTTGTAGCTTTCTTTTCGAGAGAATGCGAAGATTTTTGGTTGCGAAGAGTGTAATTTGACACTAAAGTATTTTCTCCTTCCAACGGTTCACCGTGGCTAGAAGGTGTTCCCGTTTGTCGGGTTTCATTGTACAGCTAGAGGTTGAACACCCCAGCAGGGCCTCCCAAGCTGAGAAAGAGTCTGATGTTTCCATCCAGAAGCCCAACTAAGAGTAGACCAATACCAGGAATCGCTGCCTTCATGCTATCAAATTAGTCGCACGTTGGCAAATCTCCCACTGGTACAAAAGGGCGGCGACTGCATGGTCTACTCTGAGGAAGGCTTCAGCTAAGCTGCTTTAGTATAGTCATATCGTTGGTATCATATTACTATTGCTATAAACTGTTTAGTTACCAAAGTTTGATCTATTGGTCCGTGCCAACAATAAGAACCCGCGTGGTAAATTCTACCAAGTCGAGCATTCTGTCTCAAACTGGTAATTATTCTGTTCTGACAGCTGACCCGAAGAACTAGACTCCCCTGAGCTAACCATAATAATCATTTTATTCTCGAATACGTAATATCAGATTTTAGCATCCTTGTTGTTGTATTTCGTATAATACCCTGTCAAGAAAGAAGATTACAGAGTAATAAAAGCTAAGACATTGTGATTACAGCTTAACTGGGCTCTATGCTGATTTGTGCTCCTCAGCTCATTCCCATTGAAGAGTGATTCTTGATGACACCGTTGAGTAAAAAAGTGGCCCAGGGAAAGGCATTCAAAGGTCCTTGAACAGGGCAACAGCAAGTCCGACCCCACAAAGGGTAATGACGGGTTCGAAGCCCATCTGGGGCTCCGGGTTTTGCTAATCTCCCAACATGCTCGCAGTAGCCTAGCTGTTATTTCATGTTCGCCTTTAGTGATTATGTGGCACGTGATGTGGGACTAAGTAATAATTGGAAGTCTATAGCAAGAGTATTTCAAACGTAATGATGGGAAGAATCATCTGCATCGTTATCGTCTCTGTTGACGTGAATATGATTGATTCGCGCTGGAACTTGTAAAATCCCACTACTTTCCACCATTCGCTCCATCACTTGCACAACTTGGCGTCCACTAAAATGAAAGTAGGAACAGCAAGCAGCCAAATCGATTTTCATTTACAACTTATAATTGATCAATACTGTGAGAAATGAGTTAAATTACAAACAAAAAATGTTGGTAGATAGAACGGAATCTATTTGCTTCATGTTATCAGCCAAGGAAGAAAAAATATTAGGATACAAAGCTTTTCCTTGTGTACTATTTTCCTGCATACCTTTTACTATAAAAAAGCCGCTTCGTATTTCTATCGTAACCATGACCAACGGGAAAAAAAGTCGCCCTTTAATGTTTCCATGGCCATTCCAACTACCTGTAGTTGTGCTTTCTCGAATACACATTTCACTTCCTCATAGCGTTTTCAGTTACCGTCAATTTGCGCTTTCATTTCCCTCCCCATAGATAGCTTAAAAGGCGTTATGCGACTAAAGAGGAAATTTCAACAGAAAGAATAAGGCATGATGACAGCAGCAAAGACATAACAAAAGGATAAAATGATAAAGCTATCGGCGTTGATGAATTCCTGAGGGATGGGCCATGCATTCGACTTCATTAAGTATCGTTGAAGGTGATTGAATGCATATCTGGCTTTTATAATAACTCGCGGTGGCCTCCCGATGTATCGAGCCAGCGCTATTACTCTCCTAGACAAGTCTGGTACCAATTTACCGACCCCAGAAAAGTGGAAGACTTGGCGGGCCATGGGCGTGAGAATCGATTTCGCGTGCTTGTTGCAGGGCGCCTCCGACCACTGCGCCACACGTGCCCAGGCGACAGTATAGAGAAAATAAGAGGCCAGCAATTTAATACAAAAAAGTTGAAGAATAACAAAAATAGAAAATCGCCTACATGATTTTTCAGTTGTGCATTCTGAAATATGATTTTCTTCAACTGTTTCGCCGGAGAATCGTCCATAACCTCGCTGAAAATTTTGAAAATTTCACCCATCAGAGATCAATACATTGATTATTCTATTAAAACCTATTTGATAATATCTCTACATCGGTTCGTTCGATACATCGGTAGGCTATTGCAGGCCATTGCATAGGCCAGCCATGCATTCAACCATCTCTCCAGTGCTACGAATTGAGTCGAATTCATGGCTGATCCCTCAGGGATCGATGATCAACGTCGAGGGTTTTATCTTTTCTATCCAAAATACCTCTGGAGCTTGGCGCACTGAAGTTTCATATTCCTATGCGAGCATGGTGACTTCTGATGATGCTACATAAAGAAAGATGTTTTCTACGACGATCTTCTGCTTAAAGATTATTTATTACAGGCAATAATTGCAGGCTTTCTGTGGCTACTGTTGTTGCTAAGGGGTGCAAGCTATAAGTAAGCACTGTAATTGCTTCTACGATGAAAGGTCTCTTATCGGCATCCAACGATCATGATTGTTGGCAAAATTACCACTTACCATTGTTATTAGCTATTTCCGTTAGATTGTATGTTGGATATATATATGTATATATTGTATCTGCTATTTGTAAATTCCTCCCAACGGTTTACAACCTCATCATGGATGGAAGGTGTTCACGTGTGTCGAGCCGCGATGTACAGTGGGGAGATCCATCCCCCTGGTAGGGCCTCCTAAGCTGAAGAGGAGTCCGGGGTTTCCATCAGGAAGCCTAGCTAAGGGTAAACCAATGCCAGCATCGACCATCGTCCTGGTATCAAACTAGCTGCATGGTGGCAAATCTCCCTCTAACCCACAAAGGCTGCGACTGCCTTTGGTGATGAAGACCTGGGGCGGACTTTGGCAAGGCTAACCTCGAGATTCCAAGGAACCACAATGGCTTAGCCAGCAAATCTCCGAGAAAAAAGGAGATGATGCTGTGACTCGCACAGAGAGTAATGACGGGTCATTCAAGTATCAAGTAAGTATTTGTAAATTAAGAATGGTAAAATAAATATGAGATAACAATTATTATAATTTGTTAACTTTTTCTAATGCTAGATTGTGATGAATTTAACTGATGAGCGAATTATAACTTTAATCATGCTGAGATAGTTGCAAAACTCCGGACCGCAGGTGTCTGCAGTGGGGAACGAACGCGCTATTGTCCTTTTCGGGGGGAACTCGCTGAGAGACAAGCGGAACGAAGGACCCGCATGGTGTGGTGATGAACGAGTTACTCCCCGAAAAGAACAATAGCGCGTTCGTTCCCCGCCGCAGACACCTGCGGTCCGAAGTTTTGCAAATATCTCAGCATCATTAAAGTTATATTTCGCAATATATACGCTGCCCTTAAAAAGGCTAGGCAGTAAATAATAAGTTAGAATTGTGATGAGCGAATGTTCAGTGAATAACGAGCCACGCTGAAGAAGCCTCCTAGATGATCTTAAAACCATCTTATCACAGCGAAAAGCTGTCTCTAAGAGAAGAATCCGTTCAGACAAAGGTATTTCTGCGGCTCTTCACCGGTTATACTCGCGATGGTGCATTCTCTCTTCAACACCAACGGTTCCTTGCCGAATAGTAGAAGTTTCGGGAAGAACTTTTTCGAAGATTTTCGAGCTTTAAGGACGTCTTTTCATAAGCCATGGTTGACATGGGAACAGGGATTGACGAGATATTGATGGAATGCAGAAATGGCGGTAAAAAAAAAACTGTCAACTACTGAAAAGAGACGGTGCTATTTCGGTACACTAGGTCTGGTGCGTACTAATAGAGCTGGGTTTTTCTCTAACCAAATTAGAATTCGAAAACACCCATGGGAGCAAAAAAAAAACATGTTGAGAATGACGTTTTAAATCATTTTCTTCACCTAAGATGTGAGCAAATGCACATCCTCACGGAATACGCCAATTGCACACGGACTTAAATGGGTTTCCGTGCTTGGGATGGGTACATTGCAAACAGTAGGAAACTCCAGGGCAGTCCAAGTGCGGCAACATTTTAGGAATCGTCGTGCGTCAACAGGGCTGAAAGGAAATGTCAGCAACGTCGGGCTAATGTACGCGAGAATGCATAACCAGAGAGTCGGCAATTTGTTGCCAGAGTTGTCCAGAAAGAAAACGTCATTGAATTGACACAGTGGAAGGGAAGACACTGCATAGATCAGAAAGGTATTCACTCACCCCCAACCATGTTTGGTAAAGTCGAATGCATGGCACATCCCTCAGGGATTGATCAACGCCGAGAGCTTTATTATTCTTATCCTTTATCCATTTTTTAATACCAAGGCTTATCTCCTGCACTCATGTTTGCTTTGAGAAGTGAATATCGAAAGAATGCACATGAAGTGTGACAATAAGGAATATTTTGAATTGGATTGTAACATTATTCTGAGGGTAGTGATAGGAAGAATCACATGTATTGTTGTCGGCTAGCGCTGACATGAATATGGCTGTTGGGTCTTGCGACTTGAGGCCCTTCCCGTTGTTTCCTATCTTCCACGCCCTCAAACATATATTCTTGCGTACGCTACCTAAACCATGCCGACACTTCCTTTCAGCCACATTGAGGCACACGGCTTTCAAGGATCTGGCTAGTACCTAGGCTGCTCGATTCGGCACTTGCCATAGGTCATGGATTAAAGTATGTGTTCGATCATCGTATTCCGTGCGCGTTTGCGTTTTTTCGCATTTTAGGTAAAGAGTATGATTTAAAGCCTCAGTCTCAATATGTTTTTTCTGCTCTCATGGATGTTTTTGAATTGCAAGTTGATTAGAGTAAACCTAGCTCTATCAACAGCTTCATTTGGTGACCTTCACCTCACATTTCTTTGAAATAAAACTGATGTGACGAACCATACAATGCGTTTTGAGTAATAGATTTTCTGTCTCTGACTTGCAAACTTGAATGCTTGGACGGCCCGTCTTCACTAGTTGTGCGGGAGCCAGCACAATCTCCATTTATTTTTCTTTTTCTTTTTTGGAAACTTACCGGTTGAGTCACTGTGGTCCCTGGGATCCCAAGGTCAGCCTGGCCAAAGCCTGCCTCGGGTCTCTGACTAGCTAATTCAACAATGAACAAAAGAGAAAATCGAGCATTATATTTATTTATACATGAAAAACAGGACTAGTTGATGTGGCACACAGTTATAAAAGTGTATTCTTCTATGTGAGAACTAGTATGTACAACAAATTCGTCAAATACCAGGCATATACGAGGAGGAGACGAGATTAATCGAGTGTCAACGAAAACAGTAGCACCGAACAATTGATGTAAACCGAAATGAATGAATGAGCCTCGGCTTTAAAGTGTGCAAAGCAATTCTGTTAATGATACACAACTTTATAATAGCAAGCACATATGCGATTCGACACAATGAAAAACATGAGTATTGATCAATGCTTGGTGAAAATCAAGACCTATGATTCTCTTCTCTCTGGTTGTTAAAGTGCTTACTCCTAAAGTTATGTGGGTCCGTTGAGGATTCCAAGAGAGCTATTGGCGTGTCGATGCTTAATGCCAAATCGAAATCCGAGTAGTACAAAAAAAGTTCCGGAAAATAGAAGGTACCTTGACAACCAACAAGGGCACAGAATCCGATAATACAAGCTTGCACAACCAGGTAAAATCCATAAGTTACTTCTCAGTTTTGAACAAAAGGAAGTGCAAAAAATATCAAGGATCAATTTCAGCAGTTTGAGACGAATAGGATATCATAAGCTCCTTTGACGCTGATAATGTCATATCGTCAGGATGGTATTGTAATTCTATCTGCGCTTTTTTTTTGGGAAAGGGGTAGGGAGAAATCTCTTCGGCTAAAAAAAACTCTAGCGATGTACAGGGTCTATTTCCTAGATCATTCACTAGTTTTCAACGAATCTCGACAATTCATTTGACGAGGTTTTGCATGTACAAGATTAACATGAGGAGATCCCGTATGCTCAACGATGCGTTGCGACGACGACGTCATCAGAGGTGTTTTGAGCGCTTCTGAATCGAATTGAGGACGACTAGAAAACGCCGTAGTTCTTTGTACTCTGTGCGACTCGTTTCAGATCGTTAGCTAACTGGTCGACCTCGCGTGGATCAACGCGATGTCCGTGATCGGATCGTGTCACCGAACGAATGGATCGAGTCGATTTTGTCTGCAATTGCACAAATTCACATATCTTATCTAGGGATTGGTTTCTGGTCTACTGTTTTAAGACCTTCTAAACTGTTTCGCTTTCGGATGTCGACAAAAATACAAGAGTTATTGTTGCTAGCAACTCTCAACACATTTGTGACAACTTTCAAAGTTTAGTTCCCAAATATCAATGAATATAAGCGGATTAAGTAGTAGGATTATGTTTATTCACAACAGTGGATCTCTACTGGTTAATCGCAATACCATTTTGCTCATCCCAAGGAGTTGTAGAAGGTCCCTATGATGAACATGAGGTTAAATGAGGACCAAAGTGACCTTGCGCTTCCAGATGGCGCTGATGGATCCAGAGAAGGGCAACCTGTATCAGCTAAATAATGACATATGCATTCAAAATATAGGTAAGAATATCTATTTGTATGCGTCGAAAGTCTGTAATCAAATACCGGCAGGGACATGGGAGACGCCTAAGAATCGCCTTCAATCAACCACCTCGTTTACAAGATCAGTGGACAACTCATCCATATACCCATCTCTCGTACCAGAATCAGTAATTCCTGCGAGTATTACTCTCCAAATACCATTGAAATAATGGTCTTCATTAACAAGACATTAAAATCTCAACAACGTTCTGAGTTACCTAAATCTAAGACTATGGTGATAACTTAGTTTACACATAAGTCATATGAAAGTTAGCATTGGAATTCTATAATTGAGCATATTATTGCTCTGGCTAAAAATATCAAGTAAGGCATCATCAGATTGGTCCGTGAGAGAGGACACCGTGAGTTAAAACCACTTATAACATCGGTGAAGAACTGTTTTTAGAAACATGGTAAACGAGTTCTCGGAATTGTTGCTCTCAGAAGTACGAACTTACTTCACTGTACGTTAGTTACTTTGAGCAAGTAAAAGGATAAAGCGTTAGGTGTTGATAAACTCTTGAAGGATGCGCCATGCATTCGACTTCATTAGACCTCGTTAGAGGTGACTAAATGAATTTCTGGCTTATACAATGACTTGCCTACCACTGTTCAGTGGTGCTTTTCTCGCAGAGCGATCTAGCGTCAATATGCGCATCCGGAAGAGGAGATGGATGGCTTGGTAAACTCTGGACATGGGATCGAACCGATGAACACGTATGCCTGTGGTAGCTCATATACAGCGTTCCCAGACCTTTGGGAAAGGCAGTCGACGGCATTTGTGAAATTAACGAACTTTCTTCCTGAGAATTTTGACAACAACGTATTGACCCCGCAGGAATGAGAAATTTGGTTTACCAAGGCGCAATATCGAACAAGCGTACATCGCAATATCGAATATGTGTATTGTAAGGCATCTCTATTCACGGCGTTTCCTGAACTCGAATCTAATGTTTGTTCCGAAAAGTCCAAAGAAAAGAGACAGCACAAGTATCGCCGAATGGACCCTGATATCCGGAAAGTCAACGCGAAGAACGCCTTAACTCCGAAGTTAAGAAAGAGGAAACGAGCGGGCTGCACTGAAGATATAGTGATGGGGACTAAGAACACCCGATTCCGTGCCTCTGTTCATGACTCGAACATTCTTCCTGCTTTAACACGCACAAGAAGAAACTAGTCGCTATCCAGAGAAAAAGATCATCACTCAACTCTATCTAAACGCGCACAAACAAAGAGAACGGTGCTTAGCGTGTTCCGTAGCACGCAGATGAGAGGTAGAATCCAAAGCACCTATTTAGGTTGAAGGCCAATGATCAGGAAAAGTATGGCCTAAAATATAAAAACCAGTAGGATGAGCAGAGCACGTCATGCATGCTTAAAAACAATTGATGGACAAGAGCTCCCAATCAACAAAGGAGTGTTAAAGGGTACCAAGCGAACAGCTGGAAGACCACCGACCCAAAGCACGGAATTGTTCACAAAAACCGTAACAGGAAAATATGATGTTCAGTAGGTCCCGAAAACGAATAGAACCCAATGAATCACTTTCATTCGCGACAAGGAGAAGTGGAAATACTATTGGTACATTTTACGGTCACTCGACGAGAAAAGACGGGATAGAAATGCATGAATTAACAACAGTGTAACATATGAACCACATTTGCCTCATGCCGTCTAAACTGTAATTTAAAAAAAGTTATTTTCATGTCTGTCTTTTTATGAAGCGCTATATCCCATCTCTGCGTCCAGTATTATAAATAAATAGCAATATGCTTTGGTTTTAGTGATCGTCGAACACCCTAATCATTAACAAACAACAAAGCTAACGCCTGATATTTGCATACGTTTTCGAGGTCGTATCATTCCACCATTAATAATAAGGAAATAACAAAGAATAGGGAAAAAATGGGTAGACATACTCTCTGCATGTTGTTGTATTCAGATGGGGTCCGACTGGTCTTGACGACGATGGACCGCTCGCCAGTTATCCACTCATGTTGTGCCGCATCGACAGCACTTAACCGTTCGGCGGCATTCGTCTCCAGCAAACAGTCGACGAACTGCTTTGCTGACTCCGAGCCCGACCAGAACTAAAAGAAAATGACTTTGATTTCTAAAAAGATATATTTTTTCCATTTCATACCCTGGTAACAAGCAATTCTTCGGTTGTTTTGGAATTCACAGTGATTCAAAAGAGGACTAGCCTAAATCTTTTGAAAAGGTCGAGTAATTTCCGTTGATCAATCCCTGAGAGATGCGTCATGCATTCGGTTCCATTCGTAAAACCGTAAAGGTGATTGAATGTATAAATTGACTATGTAATGGTAACAAGAGTTCAAAGTCAAACTGAGGCTATGAGTTTTGCTCACATCTCAGCATCATTGTGGTTGCATTTCACACAGTACTTTGCCAAGAATAGAACGTAGTAAAAGTTAAGACATTGTCAAGACGGTGTCTTCATCCTGTAGGACGATGATGGTACAAAGTTGTCCCGCTTGAACAGCGAGGGCTTCGTTGGCAACCTATGGGAACCAACCAATAGAAAAGTGTGTACTATAAGGTAGTTTAGAACATTCACCATAGATGCAGACGCCCATAGGTTAGCTGAAGGTGCAAAAAAGTCAAAAAATCGCCTGATTGCTAGTTCTACGTGTTAGTCGCCACTTTTAGATTAATCCCTAGATAAGCAAGCCTAACCTGCAATTATGCTGAGATGTTTTCAAAACTACAGACCGCAGGTGTCTGTAGTGGTGATCGAACACGCTATTACACTCTCCGGAGGCTATCATTGTAGCTATATTTCACGGTATAGCCTGCCATAAAAAAGAATAGGCATTGTATCAAAAAGTAGTTAAATTCCCGTCCTTTAGTTAATATTTGCGAATTATGCCATTTTATTAGGTCATACAGAGCTTTTTTTAAGGAAAGTATTGCTTTTGATAGTGAAGAGATTTCATGAGAAGTGAATACTGTAGACACCTGGGGATAGTAGACGTAGTTGGCGGTGATGATGTGCGTGTAGAGACGGGACCGACAATCATCATCGAACGGCATGATGCCCGACATCAGAATATATGCGATCACACCAACAGCCCACATATCGACCTGAAATCCACGAATCTTCAGTTATTGTTTACTTCATATCTCTTCTTTAGGAAATACTCCCGTCTCTTTCCATACTTTCGTTTTTTTCCCTTTATAAGCAATTTTTGTAATATTACGGAAGAACAATTATACGACCTTCTATCTAACAAATCTAACAAAATCCAGCTTTAGTTTTTTGTCAGACCACCACCAAGTGGTCAAGCCATGTTAGACTATGTCCACATATCCATAAGCTTTAGTACGTTTACACCTGAAACCTAAAAGAAAGAAGATTTCTTTTCAGCAATAAATGAAAAGTTGTCGAAAATTCTTCCCAATATTTGCTACCACAGAACTCTTAATAAGCGGTTTAGCTTTTAGAAGAGCAACCGAGCTGACTTTTTCAGTGTACGGTACTCGTAGTAATAACTCGGGTGCTATGTATTCCGGTGTACCGCAAGTTTCCGTCATGGTCTCGTTCGGTCTTGTTGCTTGGTGTGCCAAACCGAAGTCCGTAATTAGTAACCTGGAACGAAACAGCAGAAACTGTAAAGAAACACCCTGGAAGCTGTGACTCGAAATAATAAAAAAATTCCTCTAATGTAATCATAATTTCACTAATAGTACGTTTATTACCGCTTGAAAATTTCTATCATTTGCAAAGTTTCAAGACGAACAATGACGACGTGGGGTTATCAATTTGTAACGCTTCAATCGCATGATTTTTTCCGCTGTTGTTTACCAGAAAGAATTTCTCAGTTACCATTAGCATGAGATTTGTCTTTTGCAAATAGCGAAAATACGGAATTTTCAACCAAGCGGCTCTTTCTGAGGCGCGTTAAAGTATCCTCTGGTTGGGTTCCACTTGTATCACCTGTCGTGTCGTTGCTCGTCAAGTGAGACGAGCGCGCGCTAGATAATCTTCCATCTCTCCCTGTCGCGGGCTAAAGTAGCCCAGTGGGTTCTGCCCGCCGTAGGAACTCGTCGAGCATCATTCCTTTCTTCTAGTGTTTTCGTGAAGAACTCTGACTATGGAGTAGGTGGTCTTTGTGCAGTAGGTTTCACGTCCCAAGGAATCCAGTCACTAGAGGCTTTCGTCCATCGGCTGTCGCCCATACGTTTTACATAGCCACCCCACCTTATCTTCGGCAGTTTGGTGCACTGTGTCTTTGATTTTCGATCGTTGACGTAGGTCGGAATTTCGGATCCTTTTTCTCATTTTTGTGATACGGGATGCCCTTAGCATTGTCCTTTGTAGTGCATTTTCCATAACGCGAAGTGATCTTTCACCCTTCTTACGCAGCGACCAGATTTCTGACGCATACGTTAAGGCAGGAAGAATCGTGGAGTCGGAAAGTTGGCCACGGAGTTGGGTGTTCTCTTTACTACATCTTGATCCACTTGAAAGCTCCCCAAGCTGGTCGTGTCCTCTTCCTCACCTCTAAAGTTAAGTCGCTTTTATGTTGAATTCTCGACGTAGATAGACGTAGCTGAAACATTCGAAGATATTCATTCCGTCGAGTGGGAATGGAACACGGGAAACCAATCCTTTCCTCATGAACCTTGTTTTCAAGAGATTTAGATGAATCGCACCTTTTCTAGAGGTGTTATGAAAGTCGGCAAGCATTCGCTCCGACTGCCTACTGCTTGATACTGCAGGAACGATGTCATCAGTACCTTGCATTCTGTTGCATGTTAAGAGCCGAGCGCGCTTGATTTATTAGGACTGGCGGAAAGTCCTGACAGTGTTCGGATTTCACTCTGTCGGGGCCTGGTGGTGTTCGATTCCTCAGCAAAGAAACAACACGTAGGATTTCGAACTGTCTTGTTAGCTATTCAAATGAGCCAATTTTAATCGCCAAATTCGTGTTGACGAGAACGCCGACGCCGCTTGCTCCTCTATCGTCACATGTCCCGAGGAACAGTTCTTGTTCGGTGTCATACACGGCGTTGAATGGGTGGCCTCTTCTCGTTTCCGCCACTCCGATAACGTCGCACCTTATCCTTCTTCCTTGCATGATCAAGTCTTATATCGAGGGCTCGGATGCAAGTGTACGTGCATTGTAGGTACAGATTGCCACCTTAGTCCTTTGCGATTTAGACAGCCTAGAATGGCCTTGAGCAGCGGGGGGAGGGGGATGGCAAAGGAATGAGGTTTCTTTACTTTATTGTGTTTAGAATTTAATACCTACGTATAGCTTGTTGAGCTCCGGCCATAAAGGCTGGGCATATTCACGAGTAGCTTACCAGTCTGCCTCATGCACGGTATAAAAAAGCTTATTTGTTGGAGGCGTCTCCTAACTGTCTCCCATATATTTCCCTATCATTCGATTGTAAGGTTTTGGCCGAATCGACTCGTAGAATACAATCCTCTTAAACGAGAACACACCCATGCGCGCATGAATGAATGCGTTCTCGTAAATACGGAAAGTATATGCTAAATTGGCGAAGCAGAAACAGAGACCATCCACGGGATCCATCTGCGTCTCAAGAAAGCAAAGGAGGCTTTTGGTCCGCGACTAACCCGCTATCAGCACCTGGGCACCCGCAACGTTGCCCCGTGACTAAGCGGCATGAGGCCCCTCTATGAGGTAGATTCGTGGTCTCTGGTTGAGTACGTAACAGTAATTTTTACCTTCCCCTTCAATTATTTGGCATGGGACCAAAAATCGCAATATCTGCACACATTGATATTCGTGAGTTTTCATTTCGATAAGACCAAATTCTACGGTCTTCATCTCCAAATGTATTCTGTATTGTCAGCGCTTTACTATTCGAAATGCTTGTCGTTTAGAACTAGACACTTTCTTGACTTCATCCCATAATGTATTACGTCAACATTTGCAACATTTGTGTAAAAAATTTACGGCAAGTTTTCATTACCGTACCTAGCATCTGGCCTCATGTCGCTGTAGAGTAGGTTTTCCGGTTTCAAATCACGATGTGTAATTCGTAATGAGTGTAAATATGCAAGGCCGTTGAGAAGCATTTTCAATGCTTGACGAGCTTCGGATTCGGAGTATCTGCAAGAACAACTGAGTTCAAATTTTACCTATTTTTTATACAATTATATACTTCCATACATGGTTCAACTCCCACCCAATGCTTTATGGCCTCATCCTGTTTAGGAGATGTTCTCAAGTGTCAAACTGCAATGTAAACCGGGGTGGGGTATCATCCTTAAACACGATCACCCTGTCTGAAGAGTCGGACAATCCTATATTGAAGCCCAAACAAGGATAAACCGATGCCATGGCAGAGCTCGAAGGGCCAATGGCGGCTGAATTTTAGCCAAAGACAGAGCTCGAGTTATTCGATGATTAACTAGATTGTATAACTTTTATCTACTGCCCACAGCAGGCAGGGTATTGAGACATTTGCAAAACCTGGACCCTAGACCAGATATAATCGCAATTACCTTTACTGGGGGTTCACGTGTTACGCACGGCACCACTGAGGGCTCCCGTTCTATTTTTTCCTCAGCCAGTCTCATCACGCTAACGATACTATCAGCAATCACTCGTCAACGGAAGTGATCTGGGGAGCACAAATCGGTATTAAACCCAGTATAATATAGGTGGGGTTGTATATAACTATATAACAACTACAGAAGTTTTGCTTTTAGAAGTAATATTAAATGAAGGGAAAAAAGAATAAAGCTTTCGGCTCTGACTAATCCTTAAAGGATGCTCCAGGCATTCGACTTCATTAAGCAACGTTAGAGTAGACTTCAATGCATATTTACAATGACTTGCGGTGGCCGACCAATGGTATCGAGTCTAGCGCTGCTGTGCTCCCAGACAGGTCTGGTAGCATTTGCTAACGCCGGAGCATTAGAGGACTTGGTGAGCGTGGGCACGGGATCGATCCCATGTGTATTGCAAGGCGCTCCTAACCATCGTGCCATACGCGTAGACCGTAGACCATCCCCCCCCCCCCCCCCCCTCCGTAGATTTTGGGTTATGAAAGTTTCAGAAAAAAAAAACAGAGAAGATTTCAGTGTCACTTTCGTTCCGACTAGGACTCGCACTTTTAAACTTCTTTGGAAAAAATAGTATTCGCGATTTAAACGAATGTGATTAAGTCCATTCCACTATACAACAAAAGTAAACATCTCCCACCTGCCTTTAGACACCACTCGCTCGTACATTTCTCCTCCACTAGCCATTTCCATCACAATAAATAACTTTGACGACGATTTGAACACCTACATAAAACAGTTATCATTAATATAGGTGGTTTTTTCAAGTACATCTTGATTTCCGTAATCAATCTTGATTTTTCAAATATTTCAACAATAGAACGACCACAGCCAAATAGAAAAGCGTCGACATTCTGTAAACTCAAATTGGATCAAAACTACGAAGTTCTTAGAATGCAAGAGGTACTAAAGCACATACGCAACTACGCCTAATTTTTTGTTGCGCGCGATGTGCACTGAAAACTTCAATCAAAAAAAGTTTCAGATTAATAGCTACGAAAAATAACTTCACAAGAACCACGTCTCCTAGGACATCTGTGTTACAGAATTTATTGATTGAGTATAAAATGTACGGCAAATAAATAGCTGAAAAGCAGATGCACTGAAATCAATGCAAAGCGATAGTGTGTTGAAGGATAAGACAGTATTTCAGTCGCAGTCGCACCTGTCGTATTACGAGAAGTTTCTTGGATATCAATGAGTGTGGAACATTTCTCAGCGATCCGAATTCAATTGCTATTTCGAATCTCAGGAGGACAGAGGACCAAATCTCCACTCTCCATGCTTAAACGGCGCCTAACCACACTAGATTAAAGGGACGCATGATGTACGTGGAACGTCTTCACGAAGTTGATCAAAAACAAGATTTTATCTCATAGTCATTCACAGTCGAACAATAGAAAATTGATTTTTCACGTTTGAGTAGCAGTCTTCAACTTCAAGTGACTAAGCGCTACACTTGGTTTCACGGCAACATCCCTAAATCGTAATCTCCGGATAGAATTTGCTATTACAGCACTTGTTAACACACAACAGTTGACGTCTCGGCGGTTCCGCCTCCCATAGAGCCGTTTTATTCTTTGAAGTCTTTCTGTTATTTGCTGGTGATCGGCCACAGAGACTGCATGGGAGAAGAGTGAATAAACAGAAGGAAATAAGCAAAGAAAAGTCAAGAAAAAAAAAACAAAAAACGAAGTAAAAACAACTAAAAACGTAGAACACACTTCTTCAAGTCGAATAACGAACGGATGTGAAACTCGGCTCAAAATACTCAGTTCATTGTTCACCGATCCGCAATCGGATGAGACGAGTTTCACGGCGAAATACTTTCGCGAAATTCGGTGCTGAACCCGCATAACCTGAAGGGGACACCTTATGGAAAATTAAATAGGTACTATGGATTCAAATGAAAACTCCAGACAGCAACCGATACTTCGTAAAGTGAACAAATTAGGTCAGTAAATAATTATTTCCGCTCAACTGAAATCAAATTGAGATGTTAAAAAAACTGTGAGTCGAAAATTACACTTTATAGTTTTTAGGCTTTTCAAACCTCTAAAACCCCATAGACAGTAAGATCTATGAACTAAAGAGCTACCCTATTCCAGTCACTTAACCGTCATTCTTCACCAAACTCCCCTCATAGTCCCACTTGTTTTTTAATATTTAAAATTACTAGTACATTTTTGCATGTTTTTCACCTGCTTTCAGTTCTTACAATAAGAAAGAACTTTAGGAAATTTTAAAGCCATCACTAGCCATTTGATTAAAAATTATCTATTTGAAATCTTCTATTACATTGCTTTTACTAACCGAATTCAACTGTTTTTTATTTCATTGTTATACATCGCCAATGGTTTATCGCCCATTATAAGGGAGTCTCACACAGATCTCATTCATGTGACGGATCTCGAGCCGGTTAGTCGCGAGGCTACGTGGCGCGTCCTCAGGGGATGGATAGGGGGTTAATCGTGGACCAAAAGCGACCCTTGCTTTCCTGAGACGCAGGTGAATCCAGGGGATGGACTCCCTGTTTCTGCTGCGCTGATTTGGCACATGCTTTCTGTATTTGCTAGGCGTATTCATGCATGCGTGTGTAGGTGCGTTCTTGTTAATGCGAATTGTATTCTACGAGTCAATTCGGCCAAAAGCATGCAATCAAGTGACAGTGAAGTATGTCGGAGGCGGTTAGGAGTCAACTCCAACAAATAAGCACCATATCCGCTCTGGGAAAGCCTGGGAAGCTACCCGTGAGTATACCCAGCCCACACGTTCAGAACCCAGCAAGCTATTCGTGGGTATGAAAAGGCTAAAAACAGTAAAAAAAAACGGGCCTCATTCCCCTGACCTCGAAAGAACCCTGAATTTCGCAGCGTTGAGTAGGACGAGTACGGAGAGACTGCTAAGATCTCAGGGCCAATGGAAGCTGCCTGGATTACAAGGAACTATGGTGACGATCCGTACCTACTATGCACGTATACTTGCACCCGAGTACTCGATAGAAGACTTGCTCATGCAAGAAAGAAGGATAAGGTAATACGTCATCAGCCTGGCGAGACGACGCCACCCATTCAACGCCGTCTATGACACCGGAGAAAATCTGTTACTCGGAACATGCGACACTAGAGGAGTCGGCGCAGTCGGCGTTCGCGTTAACAAGAGTTTGTCCATGAACATTGATTCATTCGAAGAACTAACAACCAGAACCGGATGTTTACGATTAAAAAGACGTGGATCAATACCGGCTTTGACAATTTTCGTCGTCTACGCGCCGACATCGAACTATGACGAAGAAATCGAAGCGTTCTATATGAATTTGGAGAAGTTCTACAGAGAATACCATACATTCTTCAAGGTCATCATTGAAGATTTCAACGCCAAGATTGGACCAAGAAGAACGTCTGAAAAATGTCACAAGGGACCCACGGATTGGAATGGAACGAACAGGATGAGCGACGTTCTGAGTTTATCATGGCGACCAAGACCATCCATGGTAACTCGCAATTCCAGAAGCCCCACCCTGAACGCTGGACGTGAGTCTCCCAATGGAGAGTACCATAACGAAATAGACCACATCATAGTAAATAGAAGGTTTTGCCTTACCGATGTCACTGCTGTCCCAAAATTCTACACGAGATCAGACCACCATCCCCTTCGTGCAAGATTCTATTTCTCGCGGAAAGGAGAAAAAGCCGCTAAATTCAAAAACCGAAATCCCACAGCCACTATAATCCACTGGAAATCCACTGGAACTTCTTCGATTCATTAGTCGGCTGTTGGGAAGATGCCGTTGTCGATAACATCGACGAAGAATATAATCGGCTCATTCAACATCTTCAAGTTAGCGCTATGAAAGCTGAGAGTTCGAAAGTCACAAAGAGACGTCTATCTCTAGAAACACTCAAGCTGATACGCCAGCGTGGAATCACAAGAGCTGCAGGCAACCGCGAACTAACGTCCGACCTGGCAAAACAATTCAGACAGGCGATAAAAGAAGATCTTAAAGAGAGAAGAGCAGCAGTTATGGTCGAAGCTGGGAAAAGCATTCGCAAAGCCCACCGAGGCTTCGCCAATTACAAGACCAAGATGACTGCATTCCGACGCCCAGACGAAACAGTTACAGCGCCCAGAAAGGTAATGGAGAAAATCATTCACGAATACTACTCAGGTCTCTTCAATAGCCACGTCCACCTTCCGTCACATGAAGTAAAGGAGGATCGATGTTATACTACCGGTTCTCCCCTCCGAAATACGACACGCCATTTCGTCGGTGAAAAATCGAACAGCACCAGCTCCGGACAGGATAAGACCAGAACGCCTGAAGAACCTTACGTCAGTCCTCGTAAATACACTGGCTAGGCTCTTCACATATTAACTCTGAGCGCAAAGTCTCTACTCAGTGGAAGACCAGTAAGACCGTGTTATTGTTCAAGAAAGGTGACCTACGCGGTATCGGCAACTATTGCCCAATCTGCTTGCTGTCTGTTGTCTACAAACTTTTCACTCGAGTGGGTTTCGAAAAGAATTTAGTACGATGGACCACATCCACACGATAACAAGGTGCACTGAAGTATCGCGGGAGTACAAAAGACCGCTCTGTCTCACTTTCATCGATTTAAAGAAGGCCTATGACTTAGTTGAGATAAAGTAGTCATAGCCCTTGATAGTCAATGAGTCCCTATTCAGTATATAAAGATTCTTCGTAAGCTGTGCAAAAATTTCACAATCAAGGTATCACCATTCTATAACGATATTAACATTGACATCAAAACAGGAGTTAGGCAAGACGATACGATCTCGTCAAAATTATATACCACCACCCTCCAGAACGTCATGCGAACATTGGCGTGTGATAATATTGGAGTGAAAATCCATGGTTGGCAGTTATATCAACTTCGCTTTGCTGATGACATCGTCCTTATAACACCGAACATTAGCCAAGAGGAACGCATGCTTGCCGACTTTGATAAAGCCTGTGGAAAGATTGGTCTTCGACTAAATTTCACAAAAACGATGTTCATGAAGAGCGGATTGGTTTCGCATGCCCCATTCACGCTCAACGGAACGAATGTCTCTGAATGCTCCAGTTATGTCTATATAGGTTGGGAAATCAACATGTTGATCGACTTGGCTTCTGAGTTAAGCAGAAGGAAACGAGTGGCTTGGGGAGCTTTCGAGAGCATCGAGGATGTAGTGAAGAGGACAAAGAACACCCGAATCGGTGCCCATATTTTCGACTCAACGCTACATCCTGCGCTAATGTATGCGTCAGAAACCTGGTCGTTGCGTAAGCAGGATGAAAGATTACTCAGCGTTATTGAACATGCAGTCGAAACGATTCTAGGAGCGTCCTGTTTCACCCAAGCAAGGGAAGGGATCCGAAGCTCCGACCTGCGTCAATGATCAAAAATCAAAGATACCGTTCTGTACGCCAAACAGTCGAAGATAAGGTGGACCGGACACGTAATGCGTATGAATGATAATCGATGGACAAGAGCCGTTAGTGACTGGATTTCTCGGGATATGAGACGTACTGCAGGAAGACCACCGACGCGACGGTCAGAATTCTACACGAAGAGCCTAAAAGAAAGCTATGATGCTCGACGAATCCCTAGAGCGAGCAGAACCCACTGGGCTACTCTTGCACGCGACAGCGTGATTAGCGCGTCAACGGATTTGTTTTCCTTGGGAGTCAAATGCGATGCACTGAAGCGGATCCATCTCACCATCTGCATCATCAACGTCAAAACAAGTTCGCACCAGAAAGCCGCCGTGCTAAGAGGGCCAATGCTAGGGATCATTGCCGTCCCTAAAGGAACCATGTCGCAATGTGGCGAAGGGTTCCTCTCATCAGTGAATGCCGAAAGTTGCTCCCACACATGACATGAGAACTGTGTGGGAAAGCCTCTTCGGCAATTAAGCAAAAAATGCTCTTCAAGCAGTAATACGTCAAATGAGAAATATGATAACGCCGTAACGCTCTTTGTAAATATAGTCTATTGAGGAATTAAGTGGATACAAAATAATTGTATGTTTTCTCTCATTTTACGCAACCCAACATCACATTTATTGTTCAAAAGCCGTCACTTCTCTCATTTGAATCGTTTCTTACATGTTCCAAAAAGGTCTCCAAAGTTTTGCGCGTTGGTTCAACTACTGCTTGAATACTTTTGTCTACTCCAGGAATGCCGTTAAATGCTAGTCGAGTCGATTCTCCATGGAATCCTAAGATAAATGAGTGAGAGTGTTCTCCGATTTTCAACACAGACACTTGCCAAATTTCGTAGATTTCAGGTAGCTAAGTGCTCCCAGCCATGTCTGGTACAGGTTCCTCCACTCCAAATGTTGCACGGGTTGGTTGGGCCCGATACCAGGGCGAACCAAGGTCATGGACGTATTTAGCAGTATCAATAGCACTGGCGTATTCGGGCCCGTACAGAAAATTTACGTTAAAAATTGAAGAGCGTTCGATAAAATGAGCGCAGAAATCGCTGCAGTTACGAGTGTTGTACAACAAACACAATGTTGACAATGCGATCTCATTTCGAGCAAATCAGGTTTCCCATTGCTAGAGAGTTGGACAAGTCGTGTCGGTTTTGTCCGGAAAAAACTCTGTGCCCTCTACGACGCCTGACACGAGTGCTTAGAACTTGAAAACTCTCTATTAGAGCTACTCCGATATTCACAGGAGAATCTTAGTGCTCAATAGCATTCAAAGCCACTCATGAAGAACATTGAAATTTTTGAGCAGCAACCGAACTCACACGCAAATCCGAAGACCTTCTCGAATAACGGAAACAAGACGAATGCTCAGGTTGTATAAATGAAAAATAAATAAAATGCATTAAAAATTGTCACCTGGGAAAAACTGCCCTTTCCTATAACAGATAGAATCTCATATTTACACACAAGACGTGAATCAAGTCGTAAAGCTGGTCGATCCCTTAGCACTGTACATTCACCAATCGGCATCTCACCGCCGACCTGAAGCTATCAGCTGTCAGAATAAGTTGATAAATAATAAGAAACAAAAGCGGATTACGGTTAGAAACTCTTGGAAAGCTTTTTGTCTGGAGGTCTTCTCAATGACTAACTGCGTTTTGCTTTTCGAAGCACAATATGCGTTAACGCCGTCAAACTCCATGGACACATTATATACCCAATTGAAAAAAAAACGGAAGAAAAAAAAGAAACTTCAGCAAAAGAACTAAAAAGTACGGAATACTTTATACAGAAGACGGAAACTTTTTATTCACTGCCTATTATTTTTTCACGGTAAGGTATTATGTGAAATACAACTACAGAGACGCCGAGGTATTTGCAAAACTCAGACACCAATCCAGATACGAATCCTGGACTACCTATTCGGGAGCTCACGTGTTGTCCACTGCACCACTGAAGCCTTCAATTAGTTGTTCTTTCAGCCATGTTTTACTCTATCCATGCTGTCAGCAATCACGCATCAACGAGAATGATCTGGCGAGCACAGGTCGGCAATGAACCCAGTTAAGCTGAACAGTACAGAATAGGCGAGGAATATGGGGAAGCCAGTAAACACTACGCGTTACTGGACGCGTCTATTCGATGGGCGAATAAGCAAGTACATTAGTAATATCTACTTCCTATTCGCTTATGTATTGTTTATTTGTGGTAAAATTACATGAGCAAAACTAACGCATACAATAAGACAAAACGAAGCAGATTAAAAAGTAAAATAACATCTAAGCATTTAATGGATAGAATTTATAGAAACAGTGAAAAAAAAACCTATTCCACATAGGTTGGAAAGTTCAGCCTTTTCTTGACGAAGCAGAATTCGAAAAAACTTCGATCAGAAATTGAAAAAAAAAACTAATAACTCATTTCTTTAAAAGGTGAGGGGGCGGGGGAGGATAGCTCGCCTTTAAAAGCGTTTAAAACCAACCAACAAGGGATAGATTAAAAAATGACAAAAACAAATAAGAACGAAAAGATCCTTGAAATGGAAAAAACTGCTTTTTATAAAAGACTGTTTGAAGAGTAAACTTCCCAGTGATGTGACTGAGTGAAACATGTGAGTCATTGTGAGTAAAACACTGAAAAAGAATGAAAGCTATTGTCCTTCTAAGAATAATAAAACAAAATAAAATATCACAGGATCTGCAGTTGTTGTACTCTTTATACCATCTCGACTTTTTCGGAACGAGTTTTATAAATATCTTAGCGCCATTGTGGTTCTTTCACACGTAATACCCTGCCGTGAAAAATTCTACTACGCAGTAAATAAAAGGATTAACGTTGTTCTTTCAAAATAGTTTCCGAGAAACAATTGCTTCTCATTGTTCCATTTTTCTTTAGTCCTAGAATTTCATACTATCAGAGTCTTTTCTCCTAAACTGCAAAAGAGTAAAAGTTTACATCAAACTAAATCGTATTTCTGTAGCCTAGAGACTCGAAGTGTTAGAAAAGAAAACACAGAAGAAAAACAAGCCATTGAAAACTGAATGATGAAGCTACCAAATACTTAGCGGAATTAAATAGTTCATCTATTGCTAGAAATCGTACGATTACTCAGCTGTTCTTTTCTCTTTTAACATATAAAGACGTATTGTTAACCAGGTCTCTAATCTCTCCAGGGTCATGAAATTGGCACCATACTTATTCGCGGAAGAGCTACCTCCAATCCACAAGTCCTCGAAACTCCCTAACATGGCCATCACAGGATTCTAGGCAAAATCGATTCCACCAGCATTGAAGGACGTTCATGAAGACCAGAAATTCTCATGCAGCAGAATGCGAAGCCCCATGCGAAAACGTCCGATCGCCTTTGTGGATGACAGAGGTGCAAGTAAAAGAATCGAAGAGAAAAATTCACACAGTAAATGATGATAGGTTGTACAAAATAAAGTAAGAAGTAATAATAATGACATGTATTTTAACGCCTCTGTCGGAGACGTGAGTATTCGTGAAACGGTTGATATGAAATCGATCCGAGCAGTGTTGTGACGTCGATTACCGATGCAACATCAGTTCCAGCACTTTGTTACAACCAGTCATCGAAAATGAAAACAAACAAAAAAAAGGACGAAAAATACGACGACGATGACGAATACAACTGCGATTTCGATGACGACAATGCGGATGAACGGCGATGACAATGACGATGGATATGAGCTCAGTAAAGATGATGATAAATTATGCTAAAGAACGGTAACGATGGTGAGTATGAAGTCAGATGAGGATTAGGATGAACGATGATGATAAGGTTGACGATGGTTACTATCACAACAGTTATGACTATGATGACGAACGGTGATGACAACGATGATGAGATGACGAGGATGACGGCTGCAGTCATAATGATGACCATGGTGGTCGTAAGGAACAGTGACGATGATGACGATGATGATGATTACGATCACAACAGTGGTCAACACGGCAGGTGATGAGCGACGACTAGTGACAAGGAAGGTGATGAAGATGAAGATGAAGACGACGATGACGATGATGACAAGGACGACAACGAAGATGAAGCTGACGATAATGGTAAAAATTGAGTCCGAACTATTGAAAAATAGTAAATTAGCACGAGACGTCAAGCATAGCTAGCAAACTGACACTAATCTATTTTCATTTTCAGAAATTTTTCTAACTGCTCGGATATTTTCTTCAACAGCTGGCGTTTGACTAGGAGGAAAAAAACGAAATCGCATGCTCGTTGGTACATTTTCTCTATGGCAAAAAATCTTCTAACATCGAGATCGTTTATACCGGATTTTAAGCTTTATGCCTTTTCTTGGCAATGAAATGCAAGTTCTCTCCTATTCTGCAATGACTAAACGATGGCTTCTTCAAGCTTAAAAATCCCTTTTTTGGTATATTGGTTTAGATTCAGTTCCTCCCCGTTTCTCGTTTTTTATTTTTTCTAAATACAAAAGTTGGGAAATTAAAAATCAGAGAAACCTCTTTACAAGACTTTTCTCTAACGTTGGAGAAGAGTACGGAATTTTCCAAACAGAGTTTCTCCTCAAATCTGTTTAAGGTCTGAAATTTACAAAAATATGAAAGATAATATCCAGTTTTTTTGAAAAGACCGATTTTTGTACTTTCGAGGATTGAAGAATGTTATACAAGAACTACAGAAGTTCTGTTCGTAGAAATGGTGTTAAATGAAAGGAGAAAATGAAAAAAGTCCACTCGCGGTGCCAATGTATCGAGCCGATGTATTCATTCATTGGCAAGCTAACATAAGGTTGATAAAAAGATCTATTCGGCTAACGTCTCGACGTTTCCGTCTTCCTTAGAGCCGGCGATCTCAGTCGGTGGTCTACAGTCGCTCGTTTTCTCGATGTTGTGTCCTCGTCGTCATACCGAGTCGAATTTTCTTTCATTTTTTTCTTCAGTGGAGCACTGCTCGAATGTTTTGTGTTTTGCCCTGTTCCAGTGCTTTTCTGTCCTCCGAAATAGGTCTGGTAATAATCTTTCGTGTCTGGGGGACGCGTAGCTTGGTGAGCCGGAGACATAACATCGTGACAATGACCTCGTGTGCATTACAAGGCGCCTCTAACCACTGCGCTACACAAGCCTGAATCTTAATTTGTGATCCTAAACAATGTGATAGCGTTATCAAATCATATCCGAAATTTAAATCTAATCCCTTGAACAAAACGCCGCCTAGTCAGACGCCTCATTTTTTAAAAAGATAAGTGAGCGTCGACAAAGAAAGACAGAAAAGAGTTTTAGGCTCTAAGAATTTGGAATTTCATCACTAAAGAATACGAAAGAAGTCATGTCTTATTTGCGAAAATCTATAGATTGTAGGGATCTACTTCAACCGATCAACTTCAGTACAAACTAAAATCTATTGGCTAAAAGTAAAATGTTAAATGAACGTGTTACTCCCCGGAAAGGACAATAGCGCGTTCGTTCCCCACCATAGACACCTGCGGTCCAGAGTTTTGCAAATATCTCAGCAACGTTGTGGTTGTATTTCGCTTAGTACCCTGCCGCAAAATTATAATAGGCAAAAAATAAAAAGGTATAGAAGTAAAATGTTAAATTAGTCGCATGAGTCATATGTGATTCACACCATTGTTAAGGCGCTATTAGGAAATATTTTTGTATAGTCATTTCTTTTACTTCAAATTTATTCATCGTATCCCTTATTTAAGCAGATAGAACAAAAAAAAAGAAGAAAAAACAACCTTCACAAACATTTTCAGGAAAACAAAAATTTTCAGTGGGAGAAAAAAGAGAAGTCAGGTGTAGGTGGTTAAGTGTTATGTTGGATAGTGACCGAAACAATAAGAAATATTGAGTTTGAATTTGAAGTGCCACTATCATTTAGACGGCAGGAATTTCGACGAATAAGGGAAATTTCTCTCCAAATATCAACTTTTGTTTAATCATGAGATGAAAAAATAGCCAAAGCTTGAGAGGTTCATCTTTGCTTCGTATGAAAAGGAACGTCAGACGAATCAATAAGTATAAATAATTTATAAGCCTATAAAAGTGTCCACTAAGATAATAGCATGAAATTAAACACAATATATGATACTACTGTAAAGAGACCGTAATCTCGCATGGAGTGAAGGTATCGATCGATAAGAACACCAGAGTACGATAATGCAACAGAACATCCGAAAACTCAACATATTTTTCTTTTACTAGAACTAAATCGATGTTCTGAGTCCACATCCTGTGATTATAACATATTTAGACGATTTGGTTCTGTATTCTCTTTTGTTATAAGGATATCGATGAACTCTCCACTATTTTACTGAGTTTAGAAAAAGTTTGTTGTAAGAGTTCCTAGGATCGAGTTTATATTCGCCATTGGATCATAAATGTGTTGTTTTCTTTTTCAGCAATCGCGAGGTTGTTATTCAGCACACGTTTTACTTCCGTAGAAAACCACTTGCGACGCAATGGTAGCTGACGTTCTTATGAAGTGATCTTGTCGAGCTCATACGAGGTTGGTATAGTGACCGTTCTCGTCGTCGTTGCTGTTGTTGTTGTTGCTGTTGTCGCTGTTCTTGCTGTCGTTGTTGTTGTTGCAGTTGTTATTGTTGTTGTCGTTGTGGTTGTTGCTGTTGCTGTTGTTGTTGTCATTGTTGCTACCCTTATTGATGTTGTTGGTCAACGGCTGACGTTTCGGAGATTTCGCCTTCCTCAAAGCCGTGCTGTTACAAGTTGGACATATAAATAAATATATCGACTATTTATTGCCGAGTTTCATACAAAGTCGGTCTTTTGAGTGGCTGACGTTTCAGCAGCATAGACTGAATTCTTCAGAGTCGTTTTTTGCGTGCCTTCCATTGTGGAAGAACAGCCGCTTAGAGCCTAACACACTAAGTAACACTCTGGAAACGCTTTTGAAGAAGGCGAGACCGCCGAGACGTCAGCTACAGTTGGTTGGCAAATAGTTTTGTACGCAAGTAAAGTTTGTGTTATATGACAAACTCGTGACTGCTGAAAAAGAAAAGGACGCATTCATGAAGTTTGTTTTATTCATTAATCAATATTGGTTTGCTTCAAGTAAAAAAGTAGAGAAAAAAAAGAGGAAAGGAAAAGTAGAAGGCAAATATACAAAACACTATTCAAAACATCAATCTTCAGTAAAAATATACTTTTTCAACCAAGTAAGAATCAATGAGATGAGAATGGTTTAATTTTGTAGAAATATGTATGCTGATAAACTCTCAGCTCTCCTCCCAACGCCTCATCGTGGCTGGGAGGTACTCCTGGGTGTCGAACTGCGATGTACAGCGGAGGCGGCAACGTTTCCCAAGCTGAGAATGAGGCCGGATTTTCCATTAGGAAGCCCAGCTAGGAGAGTAAACCAATACTAGGATCGACCATCATCCTCGTTTCAACTTGTTGCATGGTGGGAAATCTCCGGCTGCAACTGCCAGTGGAGGTGACGAACTAGGGCAGACTTTGGCTAGGCTGATCTCGGGACTTAAGGGAAACATAATAGCTAGACCAGCTAAACTCCGAAAAGAGGAGATTGTGTTGAGGCCTGTATAAACAGTGAGGACGGGCCGTCCAAGTAACCAAATGAGCTAAACTTTTGCTTGTAAAAAAGACTAAAAAATGAATAAAAAACCTGAGCAAACTTGTCTATAAAAGATTTCATACAAATGAATGAAATCAACCTGAGTAAGGATTAGTAAAGGAGTGATGTCATTACTGACAAAAATTCGCGTTAATGGAAATCAGAACTTCGTCATTGATCATTAGAAGTGGGAAGAACATGATGAATTGGAGCAGCGGTAACTAACGATCAATAATAACCAATAAAGAGAAGAATAATGGGAACTCGAGATCCAAACGAATGAAAAGGAAAACTCTGGTGTAAGCGAAAAGAGCAAAGATAGAGTGCAGAGAAACGCAACAAGGAAAAAACTGGAGAAGACATGAGGGACAAATGAAATGTTGGCACTCACCGGTGGAGGACAGGTTTGAGCCAACGCTGTGGGGTCGAGTCGAGTTTTCGCGAACAATTTCTGGAAGAATCCACGCTTCGGACGGACGACGATCGTCGGCGAGACGCCCGACTGGCGATTGCCCATCGCACGGTCAGCAGCGAAGATAGAAAAGAAATATAAATGGACGAATCTAGAAAAAATACATCAGGATTAGCCTTTCCTTTGTGTGTGTGTTTTTTCCTCCCGTTTAACTTGCGAATACTACTGTTCCTTTTGAAGGAAATCGCTCATAGAACAGCTAGATCACGACTGCAAAATGTTATGAGAACATGTGGCTTCTAGACTTTATTAAGTGAATGGTCCTCGAATAAGCAGGAAGAACAACGTTGCTCAACTTGCTGGATTGAACGAACGAAAGAAAAGAAAGAAAAAAGAAAACTCAGAAGCATAACAAAAAAGGACGTCCTATACAAGTTTTACTTGCCAAATGTGATCGTATGTAGTCAGAAATCTTCCCAATCACAAAAATGTCGCTCTACAATCGGGAAGGAGGCACATTGGTAGGAAAAATTGCATAGAAAATAAGTGAAATCGATTCAGTCATGACAAAAGAAAGGTGGGTTTTGGGTGGAATTATACATAACAATTCCATAGGGAAGAAACAGTGTCATTTGTAAGATCGTAGAGCATTGAACCCAAGAAAAATGAATGAAAGGATGACTGAATGACGCAAGTGCATAGTACCGACATCTCATACCAGTAAAAAAAAGGAAGGAACGCCTTAGGTTCCAAGTGAGAACTTGTTTTTTTTTGCTAATCTTGTTATATTAAGGCACAATAGATAAAAATAGATACTGTTTGGTGGGAAGGAAACAAAATAGACTATGGGAAATGTGAGGAAAAAGGTCGTATTGAATTGTATTCTCTTCAAAAACCGCCGAAGATTCGTCATTATGGAAGTCTGCCGTGAAGTTCTTTGTCTTTGCCACTTTCGCATTCCTTTCTTTTATTTCCAGTGACGAAATCTTTCAGCCGATAGAAAGGATAAAAAGTTTGGTATGAAAAGAATGACCGCTTTCCGCTTTCTTTCCTCATAAAAATCACTTTCGTTTTTTGTTATGCTCTTCTCAGCATACTGTTATAAATAAAGAGTTGTCTCTAGTGTAACAGAAACCAATTAGCTCAATCCTTTTGTAATAGGGAATAGTTAAGCTTTCATTGAAAAGGCTAATGAAACAGCAAAAATACCAAATATAGACCTGTTGTAACCAAGAGAACACTATCATCGCCAAATCAGGGAAATGTAGAACCAGAGGAAATACCTTTAAAAAATACTACAAGGTACATTTGAAATTCCACTTAATGGGTCGAAATATTGATTTCATTGCAAAATTCGATAATCCAGAGACGTCGGAGTAGAGAATATGGTGGAAAGATGAACGATGATGAAACGTAAAAGAAAGACACGTAGATGTTTTCGTCAATAAATGAAGCAAAAAAGCCGTATAAAATGGAAAGACTGTCAAGGTGCATAGAAAAAGATAAAATAAAGAAGAGCAAACTAAAATCAACTGACCGAAGGATGAAGAGAATAATAGCAGTGGGCTGATAGGCTAAAAGTGTTGCCGTAGAGATGAGTTGACATGAGTGAACATAAGAATAAAATGGAAAAAAAGGATTAAAAAATAGAATTTCCCAATAAAGCTTACTAAGAAAAGATAGAATAAGACGAAAAAAAAGAATATTGCTTTAGTAGGAACAAAGAAAGTCGTTAACGTTTTCTTAATGAATAGACACGAGGTTGTTAGTTCAATGTTTGCTTAACGATAGCTAACGTTTCGGCGGATATCGGTCTTTTTCAGAGTCTATGTAGGCAAGCTAACGTAAGAAAATCGTTAGCGTAAGGTGGAATGACTGGGTTGAATGACTCAGAAGTTCGGTATTTCCAATCGGAAGTTCAGCTAAGAGTAAACCTGCACCAAGGGAGATGGCTGATGAGCTACCCCTGGCTAAATTTTCATTAAAAAAAAGAGCAAAGAAATTCTCACAGCAAAAATTTGGTGGTCCTAGTATCCTTCAAGTAAGAGGAGCCTATTCGGTAGTTCCATTAAGCGACAAGAAGGAATAGAGACTTTATTGATATCCATACTCGTTGCTTAGTGATTTAAGAGGATTACAGTATTTGGTAGAATGCTACAGTAGCCTGCGGTAACGTTTAAATACACGTTGACATTTATTGCAAAATGTTTGACCACGGAAAAAACAAACAAATACGCAACACGCCTCATTTCCCGAGCCTGAACTGAGCAGATCGATCGATGAATATACAATAAGGAGAATTTGTCATAGAACAGAAAATATTGGCAAAGAAATATAGAAAGGAGAAAAGGGACCTAAACACAATGGAAAGTAAAATGGTTATGAAAACCGAACAGAGCAGAAGGAAAAAAAAGCATGGAGGAATAAAGAATCAGCGGCAGAAATAACAGAAATGTTACTTAGTCTTTTGCACTAGTTGTGGCGAGGATCCAAAAGAGTAACGTACATAGAGTTTAAGCGTGACCTTGTACGCGATCGTAAGTGTGAATGCGACCTGAAGAAACGAAATGAGCGTACAATAGCGCTCGATATTACTGAATATGACGAACCGACGCAACGGACACACTGTTTACGGTGACGGAAGGATTCTCACGTCAATTCTGACGTCGTCAACGAATCAGAATGAGTCCCGAACGACGATCACCGCCGCATCAGAGAGCACTTTGTAACGAAACGATGAAGCTCAGACGCTGATTCGATCGATAACAGTAAATTCACGTGACAGTGGACCTACGAAAGAAAGGAACCGAACGGACGGACAGGTAGACAAGAATGAAAAACTAGCGGATGAATGAACAGATGGACGGACGAATGGACGAATGAATGAACGAACGAATGGTCGAACGACACAAGATGACCACGATTAGCCCTGACGACTTTTAGCCATCGCGAGCTGACTGACCGACCTGGTGGAAGCGGTGGTGGTGATGGTGGTCGACTGCACGGCCCCGATTTCCGGGAGTCTTTTAACGATGGGAAACGACCCTCACCGACCCCCACCAACTAACCACCACACTCACTGCCACCTGCTTTTTGATGTGACTGACAGTTAACTTACGTTTCACGCAGTAATTTCGTAAAATTTTGACGAATGCAACTCAGATTCGTTCAATTCAAAATGAAAAGACCTGAAAAACAGGCTTCAACAGGTCATAATTTCAAACGGCCAAATAATGATGAACAGAAAAATAAGTAATGACATAACACTGTCGGACTGACGAGTTTTTTCTCCAGAGATCGAAACAACCCTGTCATGCCACTACCTGAACGACATCACAGGCACCCGCCAACGCTGGTGTTTCAGAGGCAG
Organism: Angiostrongylus costaricensis; assembly: GCA_900624975.1. Lineage (NCBI taxonomy): Eukaryota > Metazoa > Nematoda > Chromadorea > Rhabditida > Metastrongylidae > Angiostrongylus > Angiostrongylus costaricensis. Next base: position 134,288 of record UYYA01003816.1, on the reverse strand, counting down.
TCACGTTATCCTACGACCACGTTTTTCAGAGCGTTTATTTTTTTCCAAGATCGGAGGAATTTTCCACAGATTGAGGTCGATGATAACCAAATTTTAACCAAATCTTGTAAAAAAATCGGAAACATCCGAAAAAATCCTAAGGTCATGCCATGAACTACCAATATTTTATGAATAGCTCAAGAGTGTTTTAAGCATTTAACAATGAAAGATTCCACTGTTTTGCTGTTTACTAATCTCTTTTCCTCCATCCTTTCCTCTTTCAATCTCTCTCTGAATCTCTCTTCTTTTCGTTCTCTCAGCCTTTCTCTCTCTAGCTTCTCCTTTCTCCCCTCTCTTTTTTCCCTCACTACGCTCTCTTTATAGGCCATGAACACGCCACTAATTCATGATACGTTCAACACATTTAAGGAATTTATGCTATTGTTTGTTTGCTTAAAAACATCACAAATGTGCTAGGATCCAGAAATTTCGAACAACAGCATTCTTTATGTATTTGTCTTCTCTGCCTGGCTTCTACAAAATAGAGATGATGACAGAAACTGCCAACGAAACGGTTACGGAGTGAAATCGAAGTACGATGGATGGGCTGACAAATGAAAGAAAAAACGGTTAGGTTGAATATTTCAATAACATTTTGTACAACAATTCCTAGAAAATATCCAGAAAATTGATTAAACATAATGCCATATCAATTTGAAAACTTCACAACCTGTTCGAAAATTTCACTATCACACGTGACCTGGCGCCCTATTTCAAAATGATATTTTGACCCCTGGGTGTGTCTTGCTCGCGATCCCACGTGAGCAATGCGTGGGCCTGTCCGACTCGTAACATCACGGTGAGTAGCCTTTCTGTTCAATATGGCGTCTATTCAAAAGTTTGATCTTCATTAATACTTTAGCCTTTTTCCACCGAATAGTTAAAGTGTTCTTATATAAAAGACGTCCAGGCTTTGAGGAAGGCGAAATCGCCGAAACGTCACCCATCGACCAACAACACCAACAACAACGACCACGACAACGAAGACCTATACCAACCTCGTATCAGCTAAAGAAGATCAGTTTATACGACCATATAAATAAATACACCAACTATCTATGCCGAGGCTTATAGGAAGTCGGTCTATTGAGTGTTCTAAAATCATAATGGTTCAATAATATTATTTCTTCAATGGTTTACCTTATCCCCATAAATATATTTCGGAGGCCTCAAGCACCAAACCTCAAGCTAAGAGATTAGGAAAAGCTTGAGTTCAATAGTTCTACCAGAAGTCCCAGCTAGAGGTAAAACTACATCACAAGAATCCTAGTAGAACTGTCACCTTCGTAAAAGAAGAAAAGTTAGGAAGAAAGTCGCACGGCTGTGAACCTCCATTCGATACCCACAAAGGACGCTCAGCTGGCGGCGGCCTTTGATGGTGACAACCCAGGAACGCCCTGGCACGTTGGATCAGTTATCTAGGGTTTCGAGAAGAACAGTTTACTGTGCCCGTAAAAATATCAGTCAGGCAGAAATCGTGCACTCGAACAATTTGTAAAAGACAGCCATCCAACAGTTCGAGCTTTGCTGTCTAAATAATCATTATGGTCTCGACTTTTATTCGTCCAAACCCCTTTCTCATTTACTTCGCCTAAATATAAGTGTAAAACCCTGCACTCGAAGCTCAAAACACATAAAGAATAATATATAAATGAGGATAATGAGCCAAATAAGTTCATTGAAATGTTGAAAAGTGTAGAAGAAAAAAAGAGTAGAGGAAAAAAAAAGACGAAAAAAAAAGAACGAGTACAAGATGAGGACAGAGATGTTGATCAGAAATAAAAAAAACATAACAGCCGGTGTGCAGTGAAAACTCGGCGATCCCCTTTCATCTCGGCTTCATTTGTTTTATTACCGTAATCATCCCGTCTTTTTTAATTGCCTCCTAATCTTCTTTTTTAAATGACGCCACACTACACTTTTACGAGCCGAGCGTTCGATTTAGCCGCCGTAATCACTTCTCACCTCACCACATTGTCAAGACGGGTGTAAAGAATTCGAAGCTAAAAAGTAGAAAGAAGAGAAAAACGTCTAGGATGGTATTTTCGAATACAGGAAAAACCCGATTCCACGTTTTATTCAATAGAAAAGAAATCAATCCCTATAAAATGCGTATGACACTTGACACTTGAATGGCCCCTCCTCACTGGTTATGCGGGCCTCAGCATAATCTCAATTTTTCGGAGATTTCCACGTTAAACCATTGTGGCACCCTGGAAACCCGATGTCAGCCTGGCCAAAGTTTTCCCCAGTTCTTCACCACCACAGGCAGTCGCAGCCCTTGTGGATCAAAGTGAGATTTGCCACTATGCGACTTTAATACCAGGACGGTGGCGGATCCTGGTATTGATTTACTCCTAGCTAGGATGGAAACACCGGACTCCTTCTCAGCTTGGGAGATCCTGAAGGGGAGATGAATCCCCCGCTGTACATCGCAGTCCGGCAGCCAGGAACACCTCCCAGCCACGATGAGGCGGTGGACCGTTGGGAGGATATAAAATGAATATGGAACCGACAAATCCATAACTCTCTTGATAACAAAAAGCACTTAATCATGGGATATACGATGTAAAAAGACATGAATATTACACGATAGTAGCACTCAAACGAAAATATGGATCATATGTGTGTCATGCAAGTTATGACACTATTATATTTATAAATATTGTGATATGATGAGCAACATGGATCAATTTCTTGCAGTAAAACTGCGTTAGTACGTAAGTGTAGGGCAATTAAGAAAATCTTAGAATAAACAAAATATGCAAAGAAAAATAATGAAGAATAAAAGAAAGCATCTGGAGAGCTTTTTTTTCTTCTCCTGTCTTGCTTTTTTTGTTCTAAAACATTCTTGGAAAACAATTTTCAAACCGACCATCATTTAACCTTGGCAGCAAACCTCGGACTTTTTCCATCCTCTTGTAAGCTCGACGATTTAAATACATTCCAGAACGTTCCAAACATTTTCGTTAAGCACTCAAAAGTTCATAATGTAGCTGAGATATTTGCAAAAGTCCGGACCGCAGGTGTCTGCGGTAGGGAACGAACGCGTTATTGTCCTCTCCGGAGGCTTAGAAAGTCTCTGGAACATTTTTTTTTGCTGTTAGACGCTTGCACGTGTTTAATAACGTGGTTCTTACTTGTTCCTAACTTCCTATTAAGAAAAGAAACAAGTCAAACTTATACAAAATTGTAAATTTTTTGCTTATCTCTTTTCGTTCCTTTATATGTTTAGGTCATTTCTAAATGTATTTATCTAAATTTATGCTTCGAATTATCGGTGAAATTAAATGTCCTTCATTGTAGTTGTTTCACAAATAATACCCTGCTCTGAAAACTAGTAAAAAAAGGCAGTAAATAAAAAATCAACATTGTGAATTTCAACTATAGCCTTAGCTTAACTAGGCTCGTTGCCGATTTGGGCCCCCCAGATCAAATCCGCCAGCGGGTGATTGGTGATGGCAGAGATCGAGAGAACTAGCTGAGAGACAGCCGAAACGAAGGACTTGCATGGTGTGGTGGTGAACGCGTTACTCCCCGGAAAGGACAATAACGCGTTCGTTCCCTACCGCAGACACCTGCGGTCCGGACTTTTGCAAATATCTCAGCTACATTATAAACTTTTGAGTGTTTAACGAAAATGTTTGGAACGTTCTGGAATGTATTTAAATCGTCGAGCTTACAAGAGGATGGAAAAAGGTCCGAGGTTTGCTGCCAAGGTTAAATGATGGTCGGTTCGAAAATTGTTTTCCAAGAATGTTTTATAACAAAAAAAAGGAAGACAAGAAAAGAAAAAAGCTATCCAGATGTTTAGAATGGAAGAAACAGCGAAAAAATATTTTTTTTCCTTACTGTGTTTCCTTGTTTCTTTTATTCTTCATTATTTTTCTTTGCATACTTTGTTTATCCTAAGACTTTCTTAATTGCCCTACATTTACGTACTAACACAATTAGTTCATCGATAAGGAACTCACTTCAGTCACCTACATAGCTTCCCAGTCCGTGATACACGTCTTTCAAAATGAAAAAAGATCGTTGCAAGAAGAGGAAAATGGAAAAGCTTAAGAATAGGCAAAGAATAATGGAGAAAAAAAAAAGACAGAGGGATAGGATATGCTAGTGGATGGTTGACAATTGTCTACGACGGCCATTAGCTAGTGCGTGATGGTGGAAACCAGTTTTGCTGAGAAAAATTGCAATAGTGATCGTCGGCATCTGCCTAGAAGCATGTAAGATGTGTAGGTGAGGCAGATAAAAAATGAAGAAGAAAGGCAAACAGCGAGCAAAAAAAAACACGAAAGAAACATGATGCCAAGGGAAGAGATCACGAAAATGAAGCACGAGATAGACCTTTATGGAATTCTCGGCGCGGTCACCTCTATCATCCACCTACGCTCCCATCAATCATCGAGTGACTCGATGGGACGGCAACGAAGCCTTCATTCACCCTCATCATGGGTCCGAAGTATTCAATAGGTACGGTTCTGTTCAATAAGGAGAGTTCGATAGGATCACGTTTTCCGCTTGCGGTCCCATGCTGTTGAAGCTCTTAAAGGCAGAATAGCCAAGGGTTGCTTGCCGGCCTTGAAGTTGAATGGTGGTGCATGGTGTAGTGTGTCATCTAGCGGGTCCGGTATCATAGAGCACACATAGGGCTTATTTGTTAGAGGCAATTCGATACAGTTTTGACTTATATGATTTCTCAAGTTACTGGGTTAAATGATTTTGGCCAAATTGGAATAGAAGATATTATCGGGATACAAGCTCAATCATGCGCATAGCAACGGAAATGATCTCACCAATGTTACACCAATGTCCGCGCTATAATATCTACGGTCATTTCTCACGGTGTGTTTGAAAACATGCAACAAGGAAGATCCGACTGGCTTGAGATAAATTGTCTTATCACGCACATCGATTTTACGAACTGGAAATTAGACAACGCAAAAGAAAGTGAGAAGGAAAACAGAAAAAAGGAAAGGATGAAGGGCAGTAGAAAGACGTACTCTTCATTCATAGAATACAAAGTGTGAATAGTGCGTTTATAAAAGGAAGCGCAAAGAATGGAACGATAAAGAACGAATGTGTGGATGACCTTCGCTGTCAAACCAGCTTTTTACTATCGTCAGACTTTGAAGGTTCATACGACGGTCGAACAATGGATGTCAAGTACTTGTCAAAGAAGTCCTCGAACAAAACGGTGTTGTTTGCTTGTCGTTGAGGTGACAGAATGTAAAAACACTCGACGACAGCAAGAAAGTGTCATTCAGTTGTGTTCTGAAAGCTGAACTCAGCCGAATACTATGGAAATGAAAAAATAAACAGCTGAAACGAAAGCAAAAAGAATGCATTGACAGAGAAAACTAGGATTCATTTGTTGAGAACGGAATACTAGAGGAAGTGAAAAGATGAATATCGAGCGGCACTTTGAGAAAAACCGCTCTCAAAGAAAAAAAAAACCATCACCATCACCATCGCCGTCGCAGTCATCATTATTATTATTATCTCAATCATCACAATCATCTACATCATCTCATTATCTACTACAGCATGTCATTACAGCAAATATGCGATGTAGGTGATGGCTGGCTAAGCGAGTGGGTGGGATGGTGGCGAGTTGTCGAGAGTGGAGGGAGTTAGGACTAGCAAATAGAACCCGAATGAGCACACAGACACACTCAGTTCATAGCCGATTCTACCTACAGAGACGAATCATACCAGTTGTCAATAAGAAGGGATGAAAAAGCAGTTCACTTAAAAAACGACATCTGATGGCTGACGTGCGATGACGATTCGATGATCATCTTGCTCACTGAACACTACAGTAATGATAACCAAAATGTTCAGGAAAACGAAAAAGAATGCTGAAGGATTGGAAAACATTGGGAATACAAATAGAACCGTGAAATACGTGGAGGGAACGAAACGTCATCAGAATGATTGATAAAATAGGATGATAGAATGCATCGTCTTCACATGAGCATGAGTTCATTAGAATTTCATAAGTCGACATCCCCACGGATGAAAGAGAATCTCGGATTCTTTGCTAGCACTACTAAATTCTTCTGTTAAACTACTTCTACTCGATTGTGCAGCTTTTTCCACCAAACAAAAACAACTGAAAGAAGCAAAAGAAATCGAAAACTTAAAACAATACTATGAGAAGGAAGAAGGTAACGCTACATCACGATAATAATCATGATAATAGTGAAAAGAAAATATACAATAATGCGTCTAACTGAAGGATGGCAGCGTTCTTCCCAGTCCCATTAAGCGATTTTCGCCGTTTTTGTTTACTTAAAAACACCGAATATTTACGTGAACTGAAATGCCTAGTGATGAGAAAGAACAAAAAGAAAGTGGAAGAAAAGAGTGAAGAAAAAGGTCAAGGAGTAGGAAAAAAATGAACGCTTCAGACCATTTCGGTTGAGCAGGGAAGGTCGTATGATGACCACCAATTTACCGGTGACAGTAGAACGTCGAACAAGGTCGAATGAATTGTAGAGATTTCGACGAATGGTTTAATAGCACTGCTGCTATTGCTGGTCTTATTACTCATAAAATAGTAATAACAAAGTCAGCCCTTTATTTATAGCTTCCTACAATTTTTTACGGCAGCGTATTATATGAAATAAGAAGTAGTAACGTTGCTGAGATATTTGCAAAACACCGGACCGCAGATGTATGCGGTGGGGATCGAACACTTTATTACCCTTCAATGGGCTAACGCGTTCGCCACCACAGCATGCAGGTCCTTCGTTTCACTTTCCTCTTAACTTTTCTCTTTCCTCTTCTGTCTACCAGTGCCATCAGCAATCAACCATCAACGAGACTGATCTGGAGAACACAAATCGGAGTTCAACCCAAGTAATATTGTGGTTTCCACTACTGTCTCTGCTTAACTTGGTTCAATGCTGATTTGGGCTTCCCAGATCATCCCATTGACGATTGATTATTGATGGCACTGGTTTTAACCCAATCTACTGCAGACAAAAAGTTATTCTAGTACTTACCACAATGAAGGTTTTAACTATTAGCTGCAAAAGTCCAAAATCTTAGACAACCGGTCAAGGTGAACTGGCTTCTTGTAGACATGAATCTATAGAATATGGTAGTTTCTATTTCGATGAATAAAGTCCACTCTGAGCTAAAATATGCCAATCTGAAAATGCAGGTCGAAATCGGATATTAATTTCCGGAAAATATAATTTTCACTAGTCGTGAAAGCCTATCAATAATTCGCATGAAAGAAAAACAATAAAACTCATCAGAACCTGATTAAAGTTGAGAACTATAACGTCGAATAAATCGAGTACGATCGAATATTCGAAATCAAAACGGCAGCACAGTCTTGGTTTTCTACCAAAGAAAAGCAAACGAGGAGTCAGCGATCTTAGTTACTATAAACAAAGTAGAAATACAAAGTTACAACAAAAATTTCTATAAAAATAAAATTTTCAGGACATTTTTGCAGTTTCCTTTTTTCTCTACCAAGTAAGTCTAAACAACGCACCAAAAGGAAAGGAAAAACGTAGATCAAAAGGACGAAAACCTGCAGTAGTTGCTGTGATCTACGAACATGCTTAGTAGCTCAGTATATTACTCTATGGATAATTTAGTAAAAAATAGGCCAGAAATAAAGAATATTATGAAAAATAATGGAACTACTATAATGATAGTCATCTTGGCCGTAAATCTCGGTGATTAGCCGGCGAATTGTGACGCTTTCCGGATCAGCTGTTCCACACGGTTGAAAAGAGTAGATAGAGATCAATCAATGAGAATATCGAAAAAGAACACACTGAATTTTTACTTAATAGCCTTAAAATAGCCATCAGTCTTATCAGTCTGATCATTTGTCAATCAATAGCTCTCAATCCGCTCAAGTTAGTTTTCGATTTGATTCATCTCATCTTATCTCCAGTTTCTTCCATCGGTACTCGATGGTTAAAAAGGGAGTAAATGAGGATGGGGAGGATCGGTGGGTGTTGCCGAACTCATCCACACAGTTGTCGAAGATGTTTTTCCGTAGTTTTTTTCTCTTCCGTAACCCATAAACCATCGATCATTTTTTCATGTCTGTCTACCTACCTGTCCTCTTCCTACCTGAGTAATTTGCCGGAGAAATATCGATTACGAAAACCAGCAAGGTTAATATTTCACCAAGTTGACTAGTCAGTACACATATTATTAAACAAAAATTGTCCGGATTACACTTCTATGAAACAAAAGTGCCGTCTCCTAGAAGGACAAAATGACAAACAATGGAGAATAATAATGTTTACTCTTTTACTTACTACCTACTACAATTTTAACGGCAGGGTATTATGCGAAATCAACCACAATGTTGCTGAGATATTCGCAAAACTTGGACCACGGGTCAGATCAAACCACGATTTCCCTTTCCAGGGGATCGCGCTTTACACACTGCGCCACGGATGCCCTTGCTGTGCGTTGTTCTCAGCTAGTAACTCAACAGAATAATACTTAAAAATATTGCTACAATGGAAGATAGAACAAAAAAAAATAGTTACAAGTAAAGCGTCACAATTATAATCTATTACAGCTCTATTTATAACTTATTACAATCATTACAACCAAAAATATTATTGCAATTAAAAAACTGACCAAAGCTTAACCTCCAACACAAAGAGTTAGCTGGATCAGTGGAGGTTGGCTATATTGTGGCCAGAGAGCAAGTAGAATGAATGCAAAGAAAATATGGGAGTAATAATAACAATAAAAATAATAATTCCAGTAACTAGAGGGCTTTCCGACAGTTTGCTGTCCCATCGCTACCGTTGGCGACCTTTGGCCAGGTATCTGAAGTTTAAAAGGAGTTCGGTATATCTATTCTTAGTTAGAGCTAAACTAATGGCAAGAATTTCAGATGTACAAGGAAGGATCCTAGTCGGTCGGTGGATGGACTAATCTAATCGCCGAAATTGCCGCCGTTTAAGAGAATGCTCATCTCTCAAAACAGCAAATCCGTCTCTTTGCTTCAAAGTATGAAAAGACTCTGAAGACGGCTAGACGATCTGGAAACACCTTCACAGAAAAACCTCGAAATTCTATGGTAGCAAATATACTTTAGCTAAAACGAATAGTTACGGTTACGGAGGGTTTCCATGGCGCAGTGTGTACTGCGCGAGCTCCCGGAAAGGGAAATCGTGGTTCGATCTGGCACGGGGTCCAAGTTTTGAAAATATCTCAGCATCGTTGTGATTGATAACAATCGTAATAGTAAAGAACCAGAAATATCGAGGACAAAACGATGAAAGTTTTCTGTATATCTTTAAAAAGGCCTTTATAAACTACTTTACCGTCTGTACTTTCATAGTGGGCAGAATTCAGACAAGTCTCTATTAAAACAAAAAGATAAAAATTTGAAAAAGCAAGCAAAAGCACGACACCTTTTACAACGCAGTATTCTTTCTGTATATTCGCGTCATATTTATCCCGAACTCGTACCTACTGCCTTTTTATGCAATATTTATTAAGATTTATGAATTAAATGTGAAAGTGAAGTAAAATACAGAAGAACCGCACATTAGCGTTAATGAGTTAAACGAGAACATGCAAGAAACATAATTTAAGCCAGACTCGAACACAATAAAACAACTAGATTCGTCGGAAAACAAGAAGTGATCAGTTAAAGCTATTATATAACAATAAACACATGACGACTATTGCAGCGAATGACCAGTAGCAGGGTGAGAATAGTTCACTGCCGGCCGCTCACTATAGTAGACAGAATGGGCCACGAAGCATCGAACACTTTAATGAAGATTGATAGAGTAAACGCGGAAGGGATCCGGCTGGAAATGAGGGAAAAAGGAAACGCATAGCAGGTGTGAAAGTAACCATTGTTGATGGAATTGATGGTGAATCAGTATTAAATATCATGACCGAGATGATATATCAAGATCGCTATCGCCACGGTCTTGCAACATCTCCCAGACCCACATCATCCACATGGTCGCCGTCTCCACAGTAACGTTGGCGATGGCGGAAACGTGCGACTATCACAACCACAACCGACAAGGTGTCGTAGTACACCAAGTAGTAGCTGCTCGTATCTCGCAGTGCCAACGACGGTCTTGATGTTTCGTCGTATTCGTCTTCTTCGAAGCCGGGTTGATACGAATCCATGATCCAAGGCGGTTGCCCTCACGATGTGCTTCTTCGTTGTCAAATCGTGTCGAATCCAATGAAGTGGAGCACCAATCAAGAATTAAATGAAGAGTGAATTTCAGTCCACGGTGCACTACTATAAAGGATTTTTTGGCTGGTAGGGTTCCTGTTCTCTTTATGTTTCCGATACTTTACGAACTAACGTCTCGAACGAGACACCTGATATGTGTGTAAGTGAGAATTATTATCGTTATCGTCAGTAGTACAGCAGTCGTCGGTCGTCATTGCCGTTTAATACAGCTGCTCGTCATCAAATTATGATCCATTACGTACACTAGATTAAAACCACTTGTGATCGCTTGATGAATGAAAGAACGTCCGACGTATAACGACAATTTTGAAGTGGATATTGAACTATGAAATGTAAAACGAATGGATTGACGATGTGTGCAGTTGATTGGTTGATGACCAATGGGATGGAGTACGGCTAAACACGAATGAAAAAGAAGAACGAAACACAGAAGACGAGAAGACTACAGGAGGAAAGAGAAGAGCATGGAACGCTTTCAAAACATGGCGATGATGAAGCATTGAAAATGAAAGCAGAAAAGTGTAGACTATGAAGCTTGAGACTAGATATGCAAATAAAATATCGGTGACGAAACACCGGAATGAAGATAAAGATTGGAGATAAAGAACAGGAACGATAGAAACGAAATGACGATGATGGCAACAACAAAAATGATATGTAGGATGGAAATGATGAACAAAGAGGTCCTCACATTTCTAACAATCTTTCTTACTTACAGTTTTAATGAAAACCATTATGCACTAACACACTCAGCGATGTCTAGAAGTAGACAAGGTTGAAGAAATCTGTTAGTGACAGAAAAGAATGGAAATGAATAACCGAAAACCACAACACTTGGGCATAGAAAGTAAGGAAAATGAAAAGCGTCCAGTCAAAGCTCTCTACTTGCTCCTGGGAATTTATGCTTGTTTGTTCGCACTATGTCTCAGCCCTCAAAGAACAATATGTACGATTTTGTTCGATAAAAAAAATAAAGCTAGGTAAACTGAATCCGATCTTCCAACCGATCTTTGGATGTTGATGATCATTGCCGGAATTTGAGACACGTGAACCCATCAACAGCAGATCACTGTGGAATTTGTGTGCTATCGTGAGAAGGACACTGATCGAAGTCTTGAGACAAAAAAGTTACTACTACTGTGCAGCTAAGGACAACATTCGCGTTTTTGAGATCTCACGATTAAGGATCAAACACTGAAGTTGTTAAAAATGGACGGATTAGTTAGAAAAAAGGAAGCACGAACGTAGATAGATTGTTTTTGTAGTTGAAAGGCATTATAGACCTTATAATCACAAAGGAACTAAAGTCTTGTGCTGGCAACTGCAGTGAGCAATCATGAGGACGTAAAACCTGGCATTTATTCGTCGAATAGACAATCAATCAACTGTCGAAAAAACGACAGCAGATTTTTTGATAGCAACGAGTTTTCATACTAGAGGGATTTGTTTTTCGTTCTTCCGTTCTTTACTATGCTCCCATTGTCCTGTTCATATCCTTTTGTTTAACACGGAACACGGCAAAGTTTACATCAGATCTATGGAAACACCATGTGGAAACAATCATGCTTCTAGTAAAAGAAGAAATCCTCCATGTGTTGCTGTCGTTTAACGAATATCCTTTCCATCATTACGGTCATCCATCACATACACATGCATACATAAACACACACACGCACACCTACACCTACACACACGAACAGGCCCACACACACACACACACACCAACACACACACACACACACACATACACATACACACACGAACAGGCCCACACACACACACACACACAAACACACACACACACACACACACATACACATACACACACAAACCACAGGTTTCTAACACTCTAGTAGAGTGCAGTTGTTCTATAAGAGTACTAGTAAACTTCAAGCACTTTATTAACTACTGAAAGCCGAAAGCGAAAACGTTGTTGCACATCGTCAGCTTCGTCACGTTTCACATCAAAACAAACTCATCATTACGATTAAAGTGCAACCAACAGCACAGATCTCGTGTTTTCCTCGTCTTTTGCAAAACGACCGCAGAACTTTGTATAGGACGTGATTTGAAGGTGGGCGTAAAGTTTTGAAATACAATACGTCAACGTAATCGCTTTCAGCAGCAGCCGATGTGCGATGACAAAAGTAAACGGATATCTAGCGGTCGACCAACTGGCACACGAACGAACACAACCACAAAGAAAACGAACAATCTCTATCGCATTTTCTTCTTTCGTTTTTTCTTCTTCTTTTGTTTTTACTTCATCGCTACGCATAACAACTGACTAACGTAGTCGACCACCAAAAAAGAAAACGTAATGTTGTTGCCGAAACCGTTTATTTTTATGGAACTCCTAAGCCATTATCGCACACCCAATTACAAATGACGTCGACAATTAACATGGACGTTATTTTCAATGACAATGTATGATCAGTCAGAATTGCCACACCAAACGAGATCTGCGCAGACAGCACAGTGGTAATGACGCCGGTCAACACACGTAAGACCCTAGTTAGGCCCTGCGTTGGGCCTATCAGCACCCCCATCGCTCCGCAGTCCGGAAATTAGTGTCATACTTATCTAGGAAGAGCTCGCTGTAATCCATAAAAGTGGAGAATGTCTGTGAATCTGGCTAATCACTAGCACTGTTATTCGAAGATTCCAAGGAGAATTGTCGCAACCGACATTCGACTACAGTTATAAAGGAGACGTAAATTATCGACTGTAGGCTGAACAGGCAAATCCAAAACTTTCGTGTAATGTGGGTGCTAAAAAAACCAAGTGGAAGAATTGCTGGGATCAAATGTGTATTTTTGTTTAACGTTTTGTTTTCTGCCTTCTATAATTTTCATGGCAGGTTACTAAGTAAACGAAATACAACCACAACGTTGCTGAGATATTTGCAAAACTTACTTTCGTTTACTTAGTAACCTGCCATGAAAATTATAGAAGGCAGAAAACAAAACGTTAAACATTGTGATTTCAACTACAGCCATAGCTTAACTGGGTTCTATCCGATTTGCGCTCCCCAGATCAACCCCGCTGACGGGTGATTGCTGTGGCAAAAAGATCGATAGAAATAGCTGAGAGACGTGCGAAACAAAGGACCCGCATGGTGTGGTGGTGAACGCGTTACTCCCCGGAAAGGACAATAGCGCGTTCGTTCCCCACCATAGACACCTGCGGTCCAGAGTTTTGCAAATATCTCAGCAACGTTGTGGTTGTATTTCGTTTACTTAGTAACCTGCCATGAAAATTATAGAAGGCAGAAAACAAAACGTTAAACATTGTGATTTCAACTACAGCCATAGCTTAACTGGGTTCTATGCCGATTTGCGCTCCCCAGATCAACCCCGCTGACGGGTGATTGCTGTGGCAAAAAGATCGATAGAAATAGCTGAGAGACGTGCGAAACAAAGGACCCGCATGGTGTGGTGGTGAACGCGTTACTCCCCGGAAAGGACAATAGCGCGTTCGTTCCCCACCATAGACACCTGCGGTCCAGAGTTTTGCAAATATCTCAGCAACGTTGTGGTTGTGTATTTTTGTTTCAGTTAGAAATTGCATAGTGTACGGGTGGATCTCTTAGCAGCCTTTATAACCTACAAACAACGACAGCCAGCTGATGTGCATCGGAGTGTCGCGTTACTTCACAAACAAACCCTTGTCATCAACATATCGTACACTCACTCGCACGAATTGGATGTGTGCAATTTGCTCTTAGACAACAATGGTAGTGATTGAACAAGGAATCATGTTCATGAGAAGGTCGCCATTTGATACTGTGCTATTTGACTGTAAGAGTTAGAAGCACTTACGGTAAAAAAAAAAACGCTTGGCATATTGTCAGCATCTACTTCGATGACTGAAAATGTTCCAAGTTTTCGGATTTGTGCTAGAACAGTCTGGTTTTGGCAATGTTCATCAGTTTAAGTAAAGTTGGTTAATACTTCCTATATGATAGAGTTAACATGAGGTTGGTATGAAGAGATTTGTTCGGCCAACGTTTCAACGATTTCGCCTTCTCAGGAGCAGCTTTGATCCGAGGCGATGGTCCACAGGTGGTCGTCCGCATTTATAGGTGACGAATGTTGGTTAATTGTTTAGAATCTATAGCTACTTGCCAGTAAGTTACAAATGTTCTTATTCTGGTGCGATTAAATTCTGGTTCTCTGAGAGTTCAGAGACCGTTTTTCCATTCGCGGTTTTTTTCTTGTAGAGGTTTAAAGTTCGAGGAAAGAAGCGATCGGAACAAATGAATTTTCGTCCAGTAAGGTGTCTTCAAACACTGAAATCAAAGTGGACCTTTACCGAATTTGCATTAAAAGTTTGAATGCTGTTTTTATCGAGCCAATATTCCTTAAAAGTTTACCTTAAAGAGTTTAAATACGAGTAAAATTGTAGAAGAACTACATGGAAACTTAATGCGATAGGACTGAGACTTTTTTTTTACAAGTCAAACATTTCTGGAGCGCTCAATTTTTCAGCTATAGAAAAATTACTGCTATTAATGAAAAAACCAGAGGGCGGATGCCACTGCGGTACTTATGCCGGTCGTCACAAACATGCTTCTGGTTCGATCCCACCGCAGGCCCACCATGGATCACATCCCTCCGGGGTTAAGAAACTGGTAGTAGACTTCTCCAGAAAAAGTTTATTTTCTGGAATCCAGATGAGAACACTTTAGCCTGGGTGTCTCAGGACTTCAGGAAAATCGACTCGACCAGCCTTCAACGACATTCAAGATGAAATGAAAATCCTCAAACAGCAGCCGATCCCACACGCGGAAAGCTCGAAGACAGTAGATGACAGGTTCGAGGAAACGAATCAAGTCTGAGAAGCACTGGGACCCGCACTGTAGACGTGAAAGACGAGTCGTATAAAATAAAAAATAAAATAAGATATCGGGAAGTCAGTACGGTTGCGAATCTGTTAACATTACCGCTTTGCTTTCAGAAAAAAAAGAGAAAGTGCAAAAATAAACGCTTATCTACTATGTCTCACTTCACTTTTATTTAGTGGCTATTTGATGCTGAAAAATCAGCAACTCGGAACCTCAGCAGAGACTCGAACTCACAACTACTCTTATCAGGGGATCACGTGCAACCCACCACACCAACCGAGCTCCTTGCTTTGCCTTTTACATAGCTATGTTTTAACTATTTCGAAATGAACTGTGACTCTATTTTTAGGTCTTCTTCTTTCTCATTTTTCTTATAAGACGTTTTCTTCGAGACTATGAATTCTCAACGCTTTTTGTCTAAAATAGTGCCTTATTGGAATGAAATGAAAATTACGATCGAGTGAAGATTTCTTACTAATAAATGACCCATTTTCACATCTATTATGCAGATTCCAGCATTTCTTGCACTCGATTCGTTTCATCGCATCTATAGTCCACGAAAGTCTTCCATCTTTTCGCGTGTGGGTTCGCGATCGCTACTGCTTGAGGTTTGTCGTCGTTTTCATGAATTTCGTTGAATGATGGTCAATTCAATTCTCCCTAGAGTGCTACCACTTGGACTGCAAAGAGCAAACTTTTCTAAAGAAGTACGATTGCAATCTCCTGAACCGGGAGGAATGAGGCTCGGTGAAGCCGGCACTGCATCGGTCCAGCACCGTGCTCGTGACGATCAGCATCACTACAACTGTTCCACCTTCTCTTTGAATGAATACACAAAATGTGAGATGCTTCAAACTTATATAGGTTCTAATTTTCAATGCACCACAAACCAATAGCTTCGAAATTGTTAGAGACTTCTCTCACTTTCATCACAATTCTTTTCAATCATTCATTAACCTGTTCACCTTTCATTTATTCCTGTATTAAATTATTGACCGATGTGATATAAATAATCAGTGCCAACTTCTTGACAATTTTCTATTCTCTGATTCTTCCCAATACTATCATTCACTACTAAAACTTGAAAGAAAAAAGACGAAATGGCTCGAAATCTGGGATTTGCACCGAAATAAAACATCAAGTCCAACGAATGTCTAACTATCTGAACAGTTCCTGATGACTCAGTAACCGACCTCTGATGATAACCCACTTCCCCTAAGTCGTTATAAATCCATCTTTTCATGACTTTTTTAAAGACATAAACCAATCTTATACTTAGAGAGTTTATATATTGACCATAAAGCGCAGTGCTGTCACCTCCTGTCACCCGATCCAGCACGTCTGTTGAACTAGTCGTGAGAATCTCCACCGTTCTGGAAAAACCAACTGCATTCCCAACTATTTGTGGATATTTGCCAGCAATTTTACGGAATTTAAGTCATATGTGTGATAATTAGTGCAGTGTAATACAGCAACCACACAGCTCACAACGTGCTCTTTGGTTTGATCCTTCGCCAAGTCACTAAGAACGATCACATTTCCGGCACCCGCGCAACAACTGGCGATTCACAGGCCTATGAAGGATGCAAGGGGTATTTCTTCCTAAGACGATCTTCGTGAACCCTTTACCAGGATAATGACATCTCTCTAAAATTGAGAAACTGGTCTTTTACTTTAATCTTTGGGTGTTTTGTTACCGTACAAAAGAACATTGACGACAAAAAATCCAGTACCATGAAAGGCACGAGGAGCTAATCTCTGTATAAGCGAGATTCCGAACGAAATTATCCGTCGTTCCTATTCCCATAAAAACTATCTATGACTTTTTATTCTTTTTCTTTAAACAATAATCTTGATTCATTACGTAATTGCATTTGTATGCTCACCAAAATCATCTTACTAATGCATAGGACTGTATTTGTAAACTCCATTTACCCTCAGTCTTCTCTTACAGTGTTAGACAAAGAAGGCCTCACATCCCCAGGACGAACACTCCTGGACGATCGACTCGAATCAATCCCGCTCTGAAGAAGATGAAACATTAGCCGATTAAAACCTGTTATCAACCTCAACATGTTTTCCTAACAATCCTATAACAATTTCCTAAGAAGCTATTAAATTTTAATTTGAATGATGCTGAGATATTTGCAAAACTCCGGACCGCAGGTGTCTGCGATGGGCAACGAACGCGCTATTACGCTTTCCGAGGGCTATTAATGAATTTTAATTCCCACCCAAGGTTTTTTCAAATTAAAGAAGATTGTTCTTTCTAATTTGAAGATAATGTTATGGATGTCGATGTGTGATGCATACGGTGAGACGCATCATCTTTTGTGCAGTTCCATCTGGATTGGGAAAAAAGAGCTGGCTATTTCCACAAAGAAACCCAGCCAAGAGTTACTGTTGTATTGTTACTGAGTTGTATTTATACTGTTCAATTCCAAGAATCACCCCTGTCGGAGAATAGATGCAGTCACAAAGTGTTAAAACTCATTCCTATTAACAATGGCTTCCAGATGAAAAGATACAGATTCTTCAAGAACCTACAACAATGAAAACCTTCCTATTATCAGTAACTTATCAGTTAAATGGAAAGAAGATTCTGGATCCGAATTATAGTCTCATTGAAATGTCTACCTCAAAATGTGGCTGAAATTCACACTGGAACCAAACAAACATGTGGATGTAGGAAATGGACATCATACTATGAGCACTCCAAAAAATCTCAGAAAACTATAAAATCGCGTTCTCCTATGTAACATGTTCGTAGCAAACTCTCCGAAAGACCAGAAGTTATGTGAGTTGTACGTCTATCTGATTAATTTTGTCGATCAGTTGTCGGTTGTTTCTAGCACCTTCACGAAGTTTCTCGCAAATTTCGCCGTACGATGACAGCCACATTAAAATACATTCTATCACTAGATGATAAGAAAACTAATCATTGTTGTTACTCCATTTTTCTTGTAACCTGATGATTACCGATCGATCTTGCAATGATGTGAAATCTGAATTAGAACGAAATCACAACTTTCCTACCTAACATACCAAACAATAATCCACTAATTGGAAGCAGTGGATTTGAAACATTGCTTGCCATTAGATTTTATCCTTTTATAGGTACAGAACGGTTGCTGTAGAAGTGGTTTGAGGCAACGTGCAATAAACACGCAATCCGTGATTCGATTCCCTATCCCGGATTCACTCATTCCTCCATATTTCCAGGGTCGGCAATTTGGAACCAGTCTTGTCTGGAAGGATAGCAGCACTGACTTGATACATCGGTAGGCCAACGTACGTTCATTTGTATATGGCAGACATGAATTTAACCATCCAAACGATGCTTAATGAAGTCGAATGCATCACGCATATTTCATGGATTAACCAATGCGAAACATTTTCGGCCCCAAATCTGATAACGATACTTCCTTGTAAAGAATGAGCAACAGAGGACAACTATGAATAGGTTACCTTATTAGGTAAATATTGTTGAACAACCTCATGAAGGTGCGCTATCAAATTCGTGTCCGATTTGAATTTCTACACATCACTGTAGTCCGCTACATTTCTAGCTATAGGTCTCTTGCTACCTAACGTTTCAACTCATTGGACGCGCTTAAAGTGTCAAGTTCCTTCGGGAAACTGCAGCATAAGAACTATTCCAAAAAAAAAAAAACAATTTCTGTATTCAATTCTCAACATAATACAATGACTTTTATTCAAATAGGTTATCCCATTTTGCATTCTATAATAAATATTTGCTTCTGATCTAGAACGACAGAGGCAAGAAGGAACCAGATGGAAATGTCGTTTCTTCTTGTAGAAAAATCTAGGAAAAAAAAGTCTCAACAATCTTCACCGCTGGAACTGGGATGTGAGCAGAAACACCAAAGCGAGGTTAGTTTTGCAACAACTGAACATTTTCAGGATGAAAATTTCATATGCAATAATAACACGGCTTCGAGATTAAAACTCAGCATTGGCGCGTCATGACGAAATTAGCCGATGGGACCAGACCTGACATGAGTCTTTGTTCAGTGGCAAATAACACAAAACGCTATATGAAGGCACATTATAAAACATAAATGGTGAGCCATACAAACCGAGTTCCTTCAATGGCTTGTCATAATCCTCTTCAGTGATTACTTTGCGAGGAAATGGCATGAGAAGTGTGAACGGCGACCCATCCGAATGATTTATTTCCAACCAAAGTCGAACGGCAGATAACTGTAAGAAACCAGTAGGCAACAAGAGGGAAAAGAAGCTTTCAATAAGAAATTAATTGAAGGATACACTTCTGTACATCTTAATGATTCGAATCTGTTTTTTTAATTATAGAAACACTTTGTTATTTGAATATTAAACATCAACTCATAGAAATGTACCGGTTCTGATGCTCCAAAATTGTGTCTAACTGCTTGACCAGTCGGAAGTCGCACATAAAAAGTTAATTATTAACAAATACCACTGACACTTATTAATCGTCGTCAGAGATTTAATAAACAAGCTTCATAGTAATCCATAAATACCAATTAAGAAAGTAATAAACTTAATTGTATCATTGCTTCTTTGTAATCCGTCTTAATAGGAGTAGGTGCAGAGTGAGCGGGTGCAGAAAAAGGAGCAGAAGGAGCTGGATGCCGGCCACTGGCCTTCGCCTTGCGCACCTCCTCAAATATTTAGCATTTTGAAAATGCGAAGACAAAATTTACGGTACTACTCAATCTCTTAGTGATACATCACCAAATTAGTGTTCCATACAGATATCGACAAGTAATGCAATTCTGACATAATTCTAGTAACTAGTTTCGTGGGTCAACTAAGCAATAAATCAATGTTTTCGAAAAGAAGCAGATGCTCTTGAGACCGATCTACGGCCACAGTGAATTTCAGGCTTGTGAAAAGTGAGCACGAGAGATTGAAAGAGTGGTGGGTAATTGTTCTGCGCTAATTAAGCATCAAAAAAACAAGCCTTGTGAAACACTAATGCAGCATAAAACACTCGGAAGAGACTGACAAAGACCATAAGTAGTGCCCTAAAATACACTAAACATACGAATCAAACCCCATTTTGTCAAGATGACGATCAATAAGGAAGATTTGTAGCAATAAGAAGCAATAGGATTCGCTTCTACCACTACTCTTAAACATAGTCTCTTATTGGTGTTGATTCGAATTCATAAGGATAATAGAAGGATAAAGCTCTCGGCGTTGATCAATTCCTGAGGAAGACGCCATGCATTCGACTTCATTAAGCGTCGCTGGAAGTGGTGAATGCAGATCTGGCCTTTACAATGGCGGTGGCCTGTAGATGTATTGAGCCAGTGCTGCCATCCTCTCAGACAAGTCTGGTACCAATTTGCAATCCCAGAGGGATGGAAGGCTTGGTGGGCTAAGGGCGCTAGGATAGATCCCATGTGCACATCAAGGCTCCTCTGAACACTGCGCCACACACGTCTTTTTCATTTCTACTTTATACAAACATAAAAATCTAGGATCTAAATGTTCCACGAAATCGACCCTTGTAATAGGACTTATTAACTTACTGTGCAGTCAACAGTGAGTCGACACGAAAAAAGACTAGTACACGTTTTCATGTCTCTAACGCGAGTCATGTAAAAGTTTCTGCACGATTTTCTCTTTTCCAGTTGTTCTTAGGTAACGTTTTGGGCACTAGTCCTTTCATAACGTTTGAAATCACCAGTGCACCAGAATTTGTGACTGTATACCCTTGCCATGTTAAAATCGGCTATTCAAAGAATCTAACAGTATAAGAAACGTGCCCTATCAATCCTAATCTGTTCCAAGACCCTCTGCCGCGCAGCAGCTTCCTCTTGTTTTTCCCTACGACGTTCCTCTGCTATTGCTCTGGAAGAGGTGAACCTAACTGGCCTCAAAGAATCATCGAATGTTAAAAAACTATACGTAAATATTGAACATAAGAGTGCTGTATTAAGTTGAGCTATGAATAATGGCCGTCTTTTTTCGTTACGAATTTTACAAACACATTTCATAACAAACATTTGTTGCTTACACTGCTGTTATTATAACATCTCAAAGCTTATTTTTTGCCTAACTATATGCCTTATAGTACCGTTCCTATGAATTCTTTTGTACAGATATTTCGAAAAACTTTGTACAAAGGATATGAGTCATAACGTTGAAGAAGAATGCGAAAGCCATTCTGCCATTCTATTCGGAAGAACTGGCACTCAACATTTCACACTGACCATCCGAATGCAATAATCGACGTTGACCATCCAAAAACTCGAAAGATTGCAAAAAAAAAAACTATTGTTGACAAGCCAACAATCCCTCGTCACTTGAAACGCCGTGGAAACGTGAAAAAACTCGATAAACGAGTGTCATACGAATTTTACGATGTATATATGATAAGATCCTTACCATGGAGTACAGTTTACAATTCTTTAGTGAAACTAAAGCTACCCCATTGTCTATCGCTCCGTGAGGTGCGACTAAAAGTGGCTACTGCATGACAACCAACGATGTTCAACGTAGTAGATGGACCAAAACGAATCTTCCAAACACTTCCCAAAGCCGAATTTGCATCAATAGAAGGACTTTTGCAGACCTGAGTATGGAGACATCCTTTGTAAATTTTTGGACCTAGCCTAGGTTATTAAAATAAATAAATATAAACGACAGAACGTACCAATAATTAAAACATCTGAGATCGGGATATATAAACGAGTTTCGCTAAGCGAAGACAAGCAACGACAATTCGAACAACTAACACTGCAGAACAAAAGTAGGTAACACTGCAGAAGTTGAAGGAATTGGGCTACAAACTTTGTTTGATCCAGCCTGCTCACCAGAGCCACCGCCAACTGATTACCATTTCTTCAACCATAAAAAACAATAGGATCAGAGTCCACGGAAGAATCTTCAATAACTAAGCCTTTGCTGAAAAACAAGTTCGAAGAAATCAGAGCTTAGAATTCAGAATAGAGGAACAAATAAACTAGTTTCTCATCAGAGAGAAAAATTCTAATTATGCGTATTTTAATTAATAAGGTTATGCCTGACTCGACTGATAGCATCTCGGAGTTATCGTTCAAAATTAACCATTATTTATAACTCAGCCTTAATACCTATACCTTAACTCATTTTCCCTCTGTTTCTGCTTGACTTCCAGCATTTTTTTGCCCTCTTCACGACGACGACGCTCCTTCTCGATCTAGGATGAACATGGATTAGACAACTGCTGAAAAGCCAATGAAACAAAAACAGAAGAGTAACCAAGCGAACAAGAATATAAGCGTTGGTACCTCCTCTTTCCTTTCTGCTTCCTCTTTTTGAGCGCGAGCAATCTTTATTCTCTCTCGTAATTCGGCAGCCTTTTTAGCACGTTCTTCAGGAGTTAGCGATGCAACAGTCTAGATCAAAATTCCTATAAACTACAAAAAAGCCTCAAAAAGAACAAAATCGACCAGTTTACGAGTCTAATAAGAGTAACTAATATTACGTAAGTTGAACATCAATGAACACCTCGGTGCTCTCCGAAAAGTTTTCATGGCCTGATTTAGCGGCGTGAAACATCATTCCATTTTCGTCTCGAAACAACTTGTTGCAGCGGAAAAAGAAGCACATCGTCAAGATTTTCAAATGGGCACGTGTAGATTTCCTTTAAACTCACTCATTACACTTATAGCTACCAGGAGCTCCTTCTACAACTTCTGCTGACGTCTCCGTTGATTTACCAACGTCTGCGGTTTCAGTAGTTTGCTGCGGAGGAGGTATCTCTTCCTCTTCGTGACTAATCAACCAATCCATAACCTGAAGTACAGCGATAAATATTGACTTAATAAGCTACCAAACATAATTGCTACAGCTGCTGCTGGTAAAGATCTCGATGTTGATCCATCCCCCTGATATCCCTGAGGGATGTGCCATGTATTCGACTTCATTAAGCATCGTTGGAAGTGATTGAATGCATGTCTGGCCTTTACAATGACTCGCGGTGGCCTGCCGATGTGTCGAGCCAGTGCTGTTATCTTCCAAGATAGGGCTGGTGCCAACTTGCGACCCTATAGAGAAGAGCGCATCTGGCGCAGTGGTCGGAGAGACCCTGCAATACATATGGGATCGACTTCTGCGTCCCAGGCTCGCCAAGCCATCCATCCCTTGTGGTGGGCAGATTGGTACGAGACTTGTCTGGGAGGATAGCTGCACTGCCACGATACATCGGTGAGCGACCGCGAGTCATTGTAAAGGCCAGATATGCATCCAATCACCTCCAAACGATGGTCAATGAAGTCGGATTCATGGCACATCCCTCAAGGATTGATCAACACCGAGAGCTTTACCCTTTACCATAACTACTAAAGGACAAAAATCTCTATTGCAGATTTAACATTCCCAATAATAACATAAAGCACGCACGAGTATTACATAATTAAATTAGGGTTGAATTGAGACATCAGAGACTTACCACTTCCAGTGGACCTTTACCAGTTTGCTCATAAGCATATTCAACACGAACTCGATCAAAGCCCATATCTACCAGTTGATCGACTACGGTTGACATCTAAAATGACTACAGTTGAACGAGAAAGCTGTTCAACTATCTCAATGGAAATAAAAATCGATACAAAACTACAAAATCATCCGAATAAATAAATGAAGAATCAAGAAGTGAATATAACAATTATCCAAGATTACCACCAAGCACTAACGTAAAGGTAAGAAACAATGGCAGAAACTTATGGATAACGTCCTCCCAACTATGTAAGAAACGTTGCTTATAATTAGCACAAACTTTAAAAAAAAATACAGGTAGATATATAGTTAGGGTATAGAGTAAGAACTCCAAGCTGCAGAGATCAACAAAGACGCAAAATTTCTTGCTTTGTGTTTGGAATTTCTAATTTAGGCAATAGAAAACATCAAACATTTGAAAGATGCAGCACCATCCTTTCTAAACCTAAATTTTTAACGAAGAAAAAATGGCATCACACATATCTCAAGCTGGTCGCACATTCCAACAATTACCTAAAAATAAAGGATAAAATTCTCTGCCTTGATTAATCCCTAGGAGATATGCCATGCATTCGATTCAACAAGCATCGCTGGAGATGATTGAATGCATCTGGCCCTTACAATGACTCGCGATGGTCTAACGATGTATCGAGTCAGTGCTGCTATCTTCCCACACAAGTCGGGTACCAATTTGCTGACCCCGCAGAGATGAAAGGTTTGGTGACCTTGGTCCCGCGAACCGACCCTATGCGTATTGCAGGGCGCTGCCGACCACTGCGCTATACACGACATTAACGATTACTTAAGGTGATGATATGAGATGCAATTACGTAGGAAGGCACCACCACTAATAATATCGCCGTTACAGTAAAAGATTATATTAAACACCGAATATTTTACCAACTTGCTATAGTACACAAGAAGCGCAAAACTGCGAATTCAAAAGTATCGGCAAATGCTGAAAGAAGGCAAAGAAAGGAAATATCAAATTAAAAAGCTACCTGTCCGTATAAGAACCCATAAAGTTTTTCCCCCACAAAGTGTAAAGAATCAAGCATGATCAATAGTGCACAACATGTCCGATGCTGGTTTTTCGTGACGTCAACAGACGACACTTTGTCTTTCAGTAGAGTATTTGAAAAGCTGAGAACTTCATGAATTTATAGAAGAGATTCCGCTCTATCGTTTTATTCGCACCTATAACCTTTACACTTTTCCACTTTAACTCTAAACGTGCTTAGACCTGGAATTCTTAGAAAAAAGGAGAAAAGAAATCCAGATTTTTCAGAATTTCTAACGCAAGCGCAGCTGTTACGAACGTTAACGATGTGTCGAGACTAACATCATATCCTATGGGATGAAATTCCTCTTGTTTAAGCGATTTCGTATTTGAAATATGAGCATTCAAACAAAATATGAGGACAATTGCGAAGAAAGGGTGCGTGTAGCGTAGTGATTAGAGGCATCCTTCAAAACACATGGAATCGATCCTCACGCCCCAGACCCACAAGGTCTTCTATCACTCCGAGGACCGCAAATTGGTGCCAGACTTGTGTGGGAGGATACTAGCACTGGCTCGAAACATCGGTATGCCACTGCGAGCCATTGTAAAGATAAGATATGCATTCAATCACCTCCAAACGATGCTTAATGAAGTCGAATGCATGGCACGTCCCTAGGGGATTGATCAAAGCAGGAGAGCTTTTAAACCTTTTTATGGAAAAAATGCGTTCCGCTGGTTCAAGAGAATCAGATTTTCTTGACTGGAAGGAAAGAACTTCTATCTCACAGGCAAATATCTGTAAATTCAGACCTTTTCTTAAGAGTTGAAGAACAGCTGATGTGTATCGATCAAGATTTCGAAGTGGCCACTATATTTAAACTGCCTATTCTTTTTCCACGACAGAGTACGATGTGTAATACAACCACCACTGTTACAAGATATGAGTAAAACTCGGAGACTCAGATGGGCTTCGAACTCATGATTACGCTTTCTATGGGCTCACATGATATCCACCACACCAACCGAGGTCGCGAGGAAGGAATAGGCGGTAAACAAGGCCAAACCATTGTGATTCCGGTTGCAGCTGCACCTTAACCCGTTTCAATGCCGATTTGTGTCTCCCAGATCATACTCCCCGAAAAGGACAATAGCGCGTTCGTTCCCCACTGCAGACACCTGCGATTCGGAGTTTTGCAAATATCTCAGCATGACTAAAGTTATAATTCGCTCATCAGTCAAATTCATCACAATCTAGCATTAGAAGGAGTTAACATGTTATATTAATTGTTATCTCATACTTGTTTTACCATTCTTAATTTACAAATACTTACTTGACACTTTAATGACCCGTCATTACTCGCTGTGCGGGTCACAGCATCATCTCCACTTTCTCGGAGATTTGCTGGTTAAGCCATTGTAGTTCTTTGGAATCCTAAGGTCAACCTGGCCAAAGTTTGCCCCAGCTCTTCACCACCACAGGCAGTCGCAGTCCTTGTGGATCAGAGGGAGGTTTTCCATCATACATCTAGTTTGATACCGGACGGTGGTGGATCCTGGTACTGGTTTACTCCTAGCTAGGCTTCCTAATGGAAACGCCGGCCTCGTTCTCAGCTTGCGAGACCCTGGTGTGGGGATAACTCCTCTTATAATTGCCGCACGACACCCAAGAACACCTCCCAGCCACAATGAGGCGATAAACCGCTGCGAGGTGTTAAAGTGGTTGAAAGAAATCGACTACTTCTTGAGTATATATAGACTGCCACAGAAGAATAAGTCCACTTTGTAAACATGTGTTTCTTAATCTGGTGTCTTCATTTCACTTAGTAGCCTTTGTATTTAGTATTACCTCGAACCGAACAGGGAACACATAGGGTGAAACCATCGAGCAGCAGCGAACGCTCAAGATTTTATTTAATAAAAACATGAAATGTCGCATTCGTTTCCATAACAGTGACTGTTCAGTTTCTCTCCCAAAAACAAAATATTGGAAAGCGTATGTAAACCAAATCATGAGCTTACTTGAGGCAACTGCCGAGTGCCAAAAAAGTCGTTCCTCACTGACTTTCGACTAGATCAAACTAACACAATGAATAGAAAATACAGCCCCAGATCAAATGCATCCAAAGCGGATTTGTGCTCCCTAGATCATTCTCGATATCGGTTGTTTATTGATGGCAACGTTAGAGTAAAAAACTGGACCACAGAAGGACAAAGCGCGGAGCTCAGTGGTGTAGTGGGAACCTCATGAGTCCCTTGAAAGGGTAGTCGTGGAGTTCGATTCTGGCTTGGAGTCCGAGTCTTGCAAATGTCTGAGCTCCATGGTGGCTGTATTTCACATAATAGCCCACCATAATAAAATAATAGTAAGCAGCAAACAAAAAGTTGTGGAGTGCATAGATTTCACAGCATAACGGTGATTGTGAATATCGTCTCCAAGCAAGAAAATCCTTGAAATAGGGCGAGCTTCAATCAATACACCCACAATATGTGTGAAATTGACATCATCTTCGTAATAAACACCCTACATAAAACTACTTTTATTTTAACAAACCACAGATCTAGACCGAAAAAAACAACATCAATATCATCACTCGAGTTGAAACCAGCAACAATGATCAGATTAACCAATCTGGTTTGTTGGAACCAACCAAACAACGTTAATTTTCCATAAAATAAGAGGCCTAGATTGATCGTTCATCAACGGTCCAACAAGGCAATATGAAGGCATGACCATGTCATACATTTACGAAAAAAAAAAAAGGAAAACAAAGGAAATCTGGAAAGACAACTATCGACGATATAAGTACAGAGCATCCTAGTGGGCATCGAAAACATCCAGCAATACAAAGACATAACTGTAGGAAACGTTGTTCGAACACTTTGTTGTTGGCAATGGTGAGATACTCGCATGTAATGACTGCTTTGTCAGGTCATGTCGTCTGAAATGAACGCGGAAAACTGTGGGAATTGGAGAAAGAGAAGATAAAGTGGGAAGACATGGACATAGATTTTCGATCAATATGTATCTGCACTGCAATCAATCACAACCAAATCGATGAGGAAATCTAGTAGAAATATGAATATAGGCTGAACGATCATCATTGAGAAAGCATTATTGTAAACTCATACGTCATAAGACCGGATACAAGAGCGTGCCTTTTTCTCCAAATGAACTGTAAGTGTGAAATAGGAAAGTTAGTTGGAACGGTTAGACCAAGTATACGTGTACGAATTTAAACCTACCGTGATAAAATGCCTTAGGTAACCATCGAGGTGTGGCGGATCCATTGTTAGGAGAAAGCTTATTCACTAGCAACCAATCACCATCGCCTGGGGTTGGAGAAACAAACATTCTATCCGCTAAAAAGTCTCAAGTGTTTCCATAGCATTAATTTTCAAATGGCACTTGATTATCTTCTTCCTTGAACTCTTACCAGCAAAATGGATGCTGACCTGTCAACTGACAACAATGTATGCAGTTACACCTGGAACCTTCACGTGGATCTATCGCCGGGCGAGGAAACGAACAACGGCAGCGATACACTGCGATGGAGTTATCTTCAAGACAACGCACACAGGACCATGTCAAGTGCTGATTTGGTCGTGCGGGTCCTGTATAAGCAATCTACCATTGAGCATATAGTAAACACAGAAGAATCCATAAAGTAGTTAGCCTCATTAACTAACACCATGAAGCGGAAAGCAGAAAAAATAAATACGTTTAACGAACTCAGTGGTTGCGATTCACTTACTTGCTTGGATACTTGGACGGACCGTTCTCAGTAGTTGTGAAGGACCCCAGCATATTCTCCACTTTTTGGAGTTTTGCTGGTTTAGCCACTGTATTTCCCTGGAGTCCCGAGGTCAACCTGGACAAAGTCTGCCCCAGGTCGTCACCACCACAGGCAGTCGCCGCACTTGTGGATCAGAGAGAGATTTGCCCCCAAGCGACTAGTTTGATAACAGGACGATGACGGATCCTGGCATTGGCTTACTCTTAGCTGGGCTTCCTCACAGGAACGCTGGACTCGTTCCCAGCTTGGGAGACCCCGCCCGGATGATGAATCATCCTGCCATACATCGCAGCCCAACATCCAGGAACACCTCCCAGCCACGGTCAGGTGGTAAGTAGTTGGGAGGTGCGATTAATATGGAAATAACAAAATAAGGTAACTTGACAGAGCTAACTTGGAGGAGGAACAGATTTTGGCGAAAGCTGCCGGAGTTCGTTAATCTCGTTCTCAAGCCGCTTCACACTCTCACGCAATGCCAAATAGTCCGACTTGTTACGAATCTAGAAATAAGAAAAATTAGGATAACATATGGATGGTACATTAGAACTGATTCCTACCGCGTTCAGCTCTTCTACAAATGCTTCGGCAACAAATTCCGCAATCATCTTCTCATCACTGCAACATAAATCAATCTGTTCCTTTGTCCATTCTATTCGCTCATTTACCATTTGCAATCCCAGCTGTTGTGCTGAATTAAACAGCTACTTAACTGTGGAATTAGAAAAAAACGAACATTCAACTACATAAATAGGAAAACACGACTGGAGAGCAACCTTTGATAACGGATTCGACGCCGTGATATGGTTCTCCAACACCCGGAGTGTTAATCCATCCATAACCCGATCCAGCTGCCTCACCGCCAAACGTGTCGATGGAAAGCTCTGGCAAGGCCGTCCCTACTATAAGTAGTCGATACAAGAATCGAAATTTATTTCATTATTATAGGTATAAAACAGTAAAGTGGCAGCTTTGTAGCCTAGAAATACCTCACCACTAGCTGGTGCACTAGTTTTTCTGCTGTGATAGAAGTCGTCATGGGTCGAGGATTGTTCGCCATCCGTAGAATGAGAATTTGAAATGCAGGAGGGATCTGAAAAAACGATTCGTGTAGAAAAAACAATTACTCCTTCGAAAAGAAAAAGAGCTTAGTACCTGTACAGCTATAACTCCGAATATGGATTTAGCACTGACTAATTATACGCACGGGGGCAGACAGCACAGTGGTAGCGATCTCGATCATCGCGAACATGGTGCTAGTTCGATTCCGCCCCGGGCCAACCAAGTCTCTCATCCCTGCGGGGTCGGGAAATTGGTACCAGACTTGTCCAGGAAAAAATCGCTCTCTGTAACCCACTTGGGAACGCTGCAGACCACCTATCGCAGGACTCTAGGGAGAAACGACCTGACCAGCATTCTACGACGTTTAAGATGAAATGAAATTGTTCAAGCAGTGCCCGAAGCCACATGTAAAAGTTGGAAAACCAACGTGGATGGAGGATACGAGGAAACGAATCGAATGCATGGAGTGCCGAGGTTTACACAGTAGACGTGAAGATGGGTCACATGAAAAAAAGTTTTAACGTTCTGGACACTTTTGAAAAATCAGTCTCTATAAAATGCTTTTACGATCCGCGCAACAAGAAAATGACTGCAGCTAGATAAAGCCAAAGAATGCAGAAGATGGGCCTTCAAGAATATCAAAAACACTCTTTAGTAATGCTAGCAATAGAACTAGTGAAACCTATTGAAAACTACTGCTAAAAATGAAGGTGTGCTCCTCAACAACCATTTCGCATCACTTTTCCATTACATTGTCTCCTTCTCAACTCTTTTAATCGTCACTTCGAATCATTCAATGTAACATACTTAGTTGAAGACTCACTGAAAGCGATAAATGTGAGAAGCTATTAAGCGTTCAATGAGATTGAAATATAGGCTTCACGATTCTTCCTTTCGGGGTTACGATGTGCAACGGGGGATTCATTTTACCGGCAGGATCTTCCAAGCTGAGAACGAGTTCTGCGTTTCCATTAGGACACCCAGTTAAGAGTAATCCAATATCAGGATCCACCACAGTCCTGGTATCAAAGTCGCGTGGTGGCGATTCTGCCTCTGATCCACAAGGGCTGCGATTGTCCGTGGTAGTGAAGACCTGGGGCAGACTTTAGCCAGGCTGACCTCGGGATTCCAGAGAACCACAATGGCTTAACCAGCAAATCTCCGAACAATGGTGATCGTGCTAGGCCCGCACAACCAGTGAGGACGGGCCATTCAAGTATTCAAGCATCTTTTGAGGTTATATACGTGTTTGGTTCAACGTGACCCTTCCAGACTCTGAAGAAGGCGAAATCCGCCAAAAAGTCAGCTTATTTGCCAATAGTGAACAGATATATAACTACAATGATGCAGAGATATTTGCAAAACTACGGACCGCGAGTGTCTGAGTTGGAGATCCAACCAGCCATTACCTTCCGGGGGTTTAAAGCTTTCAGGGGGTCAACGGGTTCACCACCACACCGTGCGGGTCCTTCGTTTCGCCATTCTCTCAGCTTTCTATCTACCAGTGGCATCAGCAATCACCCATCAAGGAGATTGATCAAGGGAGCCCAAAACCACAATGAACCCAATGAAGATGAAGCATTAGCCGAAATCACAAAGAACAGAGAAACAATCTCGTGTTTGCTCATCAAGAAAGCAATGAACTATTTTTTTAAATTGCCTCAGGAATTATAGGGAGTGACAATCAACGAGTAAGTGCAACATAAACAAAGGAAGGCCTGAAGAAGTGGTCAAAGAACAAAGGAAAAAAACTTCGTGTAAGGGAAATCAGTACGAAAAATGAAATGGAAAGTGATGACGCTGACGAACCTGATGCAATCGAAGACGGTACGAAGATTGTGTCGCATGGCTTTGGCAGCAGTTTCTGGCCTACCTTCCTCACAAATCGGTCGAATCTGCTTCTGTTCATCTCTTTCCTATGATTTGTATTGGATACCGACGGTTGTGAAGGGTCATCTCCCATTAAGAAGTAAGTGTGCAATGACGCTCCACGAAAAAACCCGATGGTGCAATCGCAGAGTGTGTATCTGCTCGGGTCAACTCGGACACCCCCGCTACTTCGGAACACATCGTCAGAGACTCGAATTCCTAAACGAGTTCGGACTATGTCTGCTACCATCTCATACAGTATGAGTGGATATGGTCGGTAGCAATGATAGATATATAGTAGCCATAACAGGTAAGCTATACGTACGAAAGAGCCAAACTTGTCGAGAGGATCGAATATGAACGCTCCGTGAGCAAAAGTCGCATGTTCACAAATTATTACGTTTCTTTTACTTACAAGTACTTTCCCTTCATGTATTGCAAGTCTCCAATCAAATAGTCTATCAGTCTCCAATCAGTCTAGGATTCCGTGTGAATTCGGTGCGGTTGGTCTCCACGTGACATATTTAGTGGAAGACTCATAGAAAGCGGTGAGTGTGCAAAGAAGCTATCCTGTGTTCAATGTGACTGAAATCTTGGTTTAGCGCTTTCTCTGTTTGGTTATGGAGGTGTTTGGCCGAATGGATTGCTGTCAACTTGACCTTTCCAGGCTCTGAGGAAGGTGAAATCCACCGAAAAGTCAGCTTGTACGTAGATAAAGAAATGAAGTAACACCTCGTCTTACCTGAACAGAAGTAGAAAGAATTATTCTCCAACCAAATATCTAAATCACAGCCCTCACAACATCCTGAAATCCTCCCTCCACAACCTCGCTAGTTGCGCTAGCCATCGACTGCGATGTCGCGCGCGATGCGAGCCAAGCTTCTCAAGGCCCGAATCGATATCTCCTATGAGGGCTCTTTACCTCTCAGTTATGTTTTCTGCATTGCTGATTTTACTTATTCTCTAATTTTAAATAAATGGATTTGTATCGTTTCGTTTCTCTTTTTCTAGATGTATATCTTGTAACAGTTCCAAGGATCGACTTCCTATTAACCTCGGCATTGGAGTATGAATGCGTCGTTTTCTTGTTCATCAATCGCGAGGTTGTCAAACGGCATACATTTACTTCCATAAAAACACAATACAATACAATAGTGGCTGACGTTTCGGCAGTATCGCCTTCTTCAGAGCATGGAAGGGTATACTTACATACAATCTACTAGGCCAAACGCTTCAATAACACTTACACAAAGACGAAAGACTCTTTGGTAACTACACGATCAACAGCTTCTCGGGAAACTCACCGCTTTTTACGTGACTTCCAATGGGGAAGATTAGAACAGCTGGTCATAGTCGCATATGGTTGATGATTTCTTGATGTTTTGTTGATGATGTTGATGTTTTGATCATTCTGTTTGCGTCGTTGAAGCGTTTGGCCCAGTAGATTGTATATCAGTATACCCTTCCAGGCTCTGAAGAAGGCGATACTGCCGAAACGTCAGCCACTATTGTATTGTATTGTGTTTTTCTATGGAAGTAAATGTATGCTGTGTATCCTAGTAGTTTTTACATGATTAGGCTGACACGAGGTTAAGATATATTCTGGTAATCACAATCTTAACCCTTTTATTTACTGCCTTTTTCTTTTTAATGGCAGGGTATGTTGCGAAATATAACTCGTATATAATGCTGAGATATTTACAAAACTCCGGACCGCAGGTGTATGCGGTGGGGAACGAACGCGCGCTATTGTCCTTTCCGGGGAGTAGCGCACTTCACCACCACACCGTCCTGGTCCTTCGTTTTACCTGTCTCTCAGCTAGTTCTATTGATCTTTTGCCATCAGCAATCACCCGTCAACGGGATTGGAATATATATACGAGTTATATATTCTGGTAGTTTTATTTTCAAGGACTCGGACATTTCTCAGAGAGGAACCACCACTGTTTACAAAGTTTCCTGAACAATCATTCATGCTGTTTAAAGGAGGGATCGATATTGTTCAGAAGAACTAAAGCATGTCTCGGCTGAGACACTTTTAGTTTTTGAAGTTTTGTTCCGAATTTCAGAGATTCCATCGGATTATCGTACTTATCACCAAGCTTGTATGTCCTTCAGAAGCACCAAGACGCAGTGTTCGGCGTTCATTATCCTCAAGGAAATGTATGGCAAAGATCACTTTCCGTTTATTGGCTGACAATCCTTACTTTACTGTGGACACGTTGATGGCTCGTCATCACTAGTTGTACGAGCCCCAGCATAATTTCCACTTTTTCGTAGTTTTGCTCCTTTAACTATTGTGGTTCCTTGGTGTCCCTAGGTCAACCTAGCCAAAGTCTGCCCCAACTCGTCATCACCACAGGCCGTCACGGCCCTTGTGGATCAGAGTGAGATTTGCCACCATGCCAGCCGTTTGATATCAGGACGGTGGTGGATCCTGGTATTAGTTTACTCTTAGCTGGGCTTCCTAATGGAAACGCCGGACTACTCTTCAGCTTTGGTGACCCTGCTGGGGGATGAGTCTTCATGCTGTACATCGCAGCCCGACACTTAGGAACACCTCCCAGCTACGATGAGGTGTAAACCGTTAGAAGGTAGCTGAAAATCGAGAGTGTATTAAGAAAAAACGGAATTCAAGCTTTGCAAAAGCAACAATTTTATGATGAGGATGGCCTGTTACACATCACTCCGGTGGGCATGCTTTGTTAACCGGTTTTCTTAGGTTGTATTTTCATTGTCGTATCCTATACGTAAGTGCTGCTTTAGTGCTGCACAAACTCGAACTCTAATATCTCTATGTTCACTTCTTATTTGCTGCTTAATATTACTTTTCACAGCTGGGTATGATGTGAAATACAACCACTATAATGCTGAAATATTTTCAAATCTTGAACGCGATAACAAGGCCAGACCAAACCAGTGTATTTTCACACATTGCTATCTTCAACTGAGCTGACGTGTTTCAGGACTTCTATAGGAAAGCTCCATAGCTACTAGTTCCGCCGTCGCATTCTTGTCCTTTCTATCACGTCGTTCCAAGTTCCTCTCTTCCCTTGTTCGTTGGCATTGACACACTTCTTACATTGTACCTCGTTATTAACACAGTGTCCACATCGTACACATTGATATCGATACCTTTCAGGGATACTACGGTAATTTTTCCATCATTACAAAAACGACTGTCAAATACGCGCTGGATCAGGACTTACGATGGAACAGAATGAACCACTATTACGCTCCAAGTGGCAGCCAGCCAGACGAACACACTTTCTTGTGTGGTTATAGTAAGGTCTGAAGCCTTTTTATATTGCACATTACTAAATATTCATCTAATTTTTAAGGTCCGCCGTTATGGCACCACTCAACCCCCACCCACTCAAATTCCAGGGAGTTACACCTACTATGTAGTACAACCTAACGACACCTTACAAGGAATAGCATTGAAGAATGATTGCTCGGTAAGAGTAACTGTATATTTGTCTCACAAACTTCACCACTATACACACAGCACATACCTTGTAAACAATACATCGTAATAATAAAATGAGGTTGTAAATTTTTGCCACTGACGATCTGGTGATACCGTCATAATCAAAGGCAAACTTTGGCTTTTCTGTTTACAAGAATTTTTTTAAAATCCAATGTGAGAATTCTTGATCGGAGTTGGTGTTCTTGAAGCATCAGCAAATACAGTTTTATCGACCCCATGTAAGTTTCTCAAAAGCCAAATCATTGACTGTTTATGCCGATGTTAAATGGAAGTTGATTTTGAAAACGCCAAATTTATTTTAAAAAAAAATCCTGGAATTTTAAATTCTCGTGGAGTTTTATGCTGTCTCGACATAAGCAACCTTCCCAACTGACCATAATTGACGAAGACAGACTGAGAAATTCCGTAAAGGATCAATTGGTAAACTGCTGTGACTTCATTTTATTCTAGGTGATTTAACTCCATACACTGTCGTTCATTTACATCTTTTGTGTTTAACGATCCGTGGTTTAGGTGTCGTCTATTATACGGGCTAATAAACTATGGTCATTGGACGACTTCCATCTGAAAACTTCGATACGAATTCCAGTGTGCGACAACAGCAATAGTGGCTCTAGCACGAGATATCATGGGAGACCAAACCGTGAAGTTCATAAACCTTTAGAGAGAAAAGAAGACCATTCGCAAGAAAGTATGAAGGATATTTTGAATCGGATCGATGCCACTATAAGAAACACTACCACTACAGTGAGGAAACTTGAACGAGAATCAACGTAAGCATTTCTTTGTACCACCTGTTTGTACCTGTTTCTCAGAGTAGGTTATTTAGATTAGACGAAATGGATCGCTTTCACGACGAGCGGCGACAAAATCGACCGAGGCAAATTTCACTTCCGAAAATTTTACATAGCGATTATTATAGCAAACTGTCTTAAATAAAGCATAACATTAGGAATATTTATCAACAAACAACAGATTACTTCTCACTGACTTTCTTTGCAGCTGCACGTAAAGCAGCAGCGTATGGGTTCAATTTGTGCATTAGCCTACGTTTCTTAAGCGGATTCCTGTGTATCTTGGCTGTCTTAACATTCTTCTTAACTGGACGAACAGCCCTGACAATCTCCTCAGAACGAAAGAGCCTCGACAAATCCGCGTTAGTAAGCTTGTTCAAAGGAACAGACCAACCCTTCTTTTGCTCTGATGAGTTGGCTTTAAGTGTTCCATAAATGGCATCTAGCTTCTTAAAAGCCGATTCAGTCCAGATGATTAGACGACCAAGATGACCTCCAGGTGCAACTTTGAGTAAATTCAAGCGCTCTACGTTTAGTATATCGACGCCAGGAATGTTACGGAAAGCTCGTGCACATTCTGCATCTTGCCCGTAGACAAGCAGAGGTCCCAGCTTTCTCTTATGAAGCTTGTTCCTCATTTTTCCAGTACCTGCACGTGTGCGTTTTGAAGCATAGACCTGAAAGTAGCAGTTAAAGAGCCTATAAGACAATTGTTAAAGAAAATTAAACAGGAAAAACGAAAGCACAGAACGTACGTGTGTGTGCATACCTTTTCAATGTCGGCCCAAATATGAGAACGACGAAGGAAAGCCACAGCTTCTTTGGTCTTGCGGAAAGATTCGATCTTGTCGCTGACAACGAGTGGGATTTCAGCAACTTCTTCAATAATATGACCTCTCGCTTGCACAAGAGCAGGAACTCCAGAGGCTGCAATGGCCGAGCATATGGCATAACGCTTTTGGGCGATGTTAATACGACGGTGCCATCGCCGAAACACTTTCAGAGGCGCAAACATGTGGCCACCACGGCACATGTTGCCGAAGGCTCCTTGTCCAGACCGGTGGGTACCACCTCCACGGACACGGGGTATACGAGCAACAGCACGTCCCGTACCCCAAGACTCAGCAGAATGTTGCTTTCCTGAAGCAGTACAATGTCAATTTTGCATGAAAAAATCCGAGTCATACAACACTACTGGACTAACGTCCCATCCAAAATTTTTTCGTGGTAGCACTTCACGACAGATTGTCGGAAATTAAAACTCGGTTTTGACAACAAAAAGAGACTTTTACCGAAATCCCAACGGGAAACCCAGAGTAATGTTCGCAGCATTAGCATATAAAGAATGTTACAGAACCGCTTCATTGATTACAGGCTTCACTGTACAATAAAAAAGCAAAGAGTTAGCTAGAACGTAGGCAACGACTTGATCAGTTATTGGATGCTCAGAACAGCTTAAAAATAGAACTGTTGCAATATAATTTGCTGGTTAGAATTTCTAGACCAATACGTTGAGCCACTGTAAGAGTAGTTTGGAACCGAACTTTTCCTACAAATTCCAAATTTACAATACTTTGCTTAAGTATGCTGGCGTGCTAGGGTCATTCATCTTCAGAAGTACACTTAACTTTATGAAATTATGAGGTCTTACTAACCGCGGTTGTACATGACACTGTAAGCTATTTAATTTCTTCGTGGAACATGATTACTAATCAGTTAACAAGCTTAATAGTGCATAAACGACAGGTACGATATAAAATGTACAAAGCATACTACATAAGAGTGACATACTATAAGGTCTCTCCAGGGCAGAAAAAAGACACGGGAAGAACAAAGAAAACAGAAAGAGAAAAAAATAGGTGTGCAACGTTAAGCTTAACAACCGACATACCGGCCAGTGTTGAAACTCCATGGGCTTGACGTTTGTTGCGGTACATCTGATCATGAATGAAGCTAACAATATCCGGTCTCAAAGGAGAACGAAACACCGCCGGAAGTTTTAGTTGAGTTTCTGTAGCCTCGTATTTCTCATTGTAAACGGTTACAAGCGGACGAGCCGCCATACTACCTAAAACGACACAGGAGAAGTGAAACGATGAAATCATATGTGTGACATGCAAACGCTTTTATTCAAGACTTAACTCCTTACCAAAACTGGAAAGAACTAGAACCACTAACACCAGCACAACGTAGTCATTGTACACATATGCATAGCCGTGAATCTAACTTACGAACGAGAAGAAGGCAACTTAAAAAACCAAGGCTGCACAAGAAACCACACGACGACGAAAAGAAAAAAAATAAGGAGTGACTATCCTAGGAGGTCTCGATGACTGAGTTAGTATGAGGTTGTTACAAAACTTTTAGAAAATAAAATCCCTAAAAAACAACTGCATTAAGTCCTCACGGAAGTTTTCTAAGCAAGCCTGTACATGTTAGAAAACAGGAAGCGGCTCAGATCCACACCTTTAGGAAACTGGGAAGCAATGTTTGCATCCGCTTAACTGAGTATTCGATTGCTGCCGCGTCCTAAACGGAAAGGCATGCGGTAGCAGGCGGGAAGAACCCGCCGTCGAATCGTGGAACCCAGCTTGACCTAATCTTGACCTATGTGGGTCAGACTCGTAGTCGTTATCAGCTGTTGGATTTCTGGTAACTGGTATTCTCATGTTTTGGAGAGGTATCGGTTTGGAGAGAACAGTTCGTCGATTTAATCTTAGCTCACTATTCTCTTGCTGAGCCAACAAGTGGTCACTTTATTCTGTTGTCAGCTTGTTCTTAAATAAGGAGTAAAGTACTAACGTTGTCTTTGCTCATCAAGAGAACAGTGAGTTATTCAATCAATGGGTAGGTTAATAGTAAGTTGGCCTTGGGGTTTAACCTTACCTAGATTCCCAGCAACATTACAGTCGTTTTGTAGTGAGCATGTGCTATATATTTTTGTATTGTTAATTTTTAGTGTAATCTATCGTTTTCATGCTTCATTGTAACGCCCCAAAAAAACCCCAACAAACTTCGAGAGCTTTGTGGTCCGTTTGCAGGAAATGATTGTTGTGCTTTCTAGTAGAATGTACTAAACATCGATCATCCACTTACAATTGGATCCTTTATTCATTGATTCGAATCCTAGATGGACTCAGACGTGGACGAGGATTTCATGGTGGAATCAGGTGAAGATGTGGAGGTCGATTCGAATAGCCAGGTTTCGTTGAAGGTCTGCAGCTGTGGTGCTTACGATCAGATAATGTTAGCAACGAATTTGTTGCGGAAAAGGATACTCGAAGCCGTTAACAACGAGCTGGACCAGTACGAACAACCGTTCGGATACCTTCTAAGCTCCCCTAAGCAGGTTTCTCCTCAAGTTGTATATTTTGCTGTTTTTACCAACTATTTTCCTTAACTACTACTTGTACATTGTAGTTTAATTTGGTGCCACCACCTAAGGATTGTCGCCACTAGGGGGCATGTAGCGCAGCGGTCGGAGGCGCCCTGCCATACACATTATATCGCTTCCCGTGCTCCTAGCCCGCCAAGCCTTCTACCCGCCGGGATCAGCAAATTGGTAGCAGGCTTGTCTGGAAGGATAGCAGGACTGGCTCGATACATCGGTAGGCCACCGTGAGTCATTGTAAAGGCCAGATATGCATTCAGTCATATTTAACGATACTTAATGAAGTAGAACGCGTGACGCCTCTCTCAGGGATAGTTTATCCTTTATTTGTTATTATGTCATCATATGGTATATGAAATAAGTTCACTGAACCGCCCATTAAGGCTAACTTAAGCAATTTTTTTCCGAGCTGTTTTGTTTGCAGAGTATGGTGGATAACCATGGAGATCACAGCACAATCGGGAGTGCCCAAGTAACGAATGACGGTTTAGAAAGCGGCCTTCTAGTCGGTTCACAGTCCTCCGAGTTAAATGATGCACAGGCTTCAGTCGACGCTGTTGTGAATGATATTCTTGTTAGCGCTTCTTTGTTGTTATTGTCCAAGCTGAAATAAATAACAAGACAAAATAAATCTTGTTCATTTTCAGTAGTGTTATCTACAGGTGTGCACAGACCTCGCCATATCTCATGAGTAGTTGCTTGTTCCATTTAAGATTAATCCTAGAGCAATCATAGGTCGCTTGTTTACGATCACATGCCAGAACAAGGCGTGTCGAGTGCTTTATTGAGTCACATTTCCAGTCAGATATCAGAAAAATGTACTCCAAGCCAACTTGTCGTTCTATTGGCCGAAGTCTTTGGTGAAGTGAAATGTAAGCCGTATTTCCGCCCGTAGTTCATTGACATGAAAAGATTTGTCTTGCAGTTTGTTTAAAAACTGCTTTACATTGAAGGAAGGCTATAGTTGATTCCAACTTCAATATAGTGTGAATGCATGAAGTGCCACACAGATGTCTATGTAGGTGGCTCGTGAGCGTTCGAAATTTCTCGATTTGAAAGGAGTACTTGCCTTTAGGCTCACTAAACGAGGCGGCTCAACATGCTTCAGTCTGTCGTCGTTTGATTGAGAAGTTTTCTGAGCTGCCTACGGAGTCTTTTGCGTGTAAAGAATGGGCTAGCATTCTTAACTGTTTCTCAATAAACGCGAAGATGCCATCTGATTTAATTGATAGATGCTTGACAACATTGAAGATTTCTGGGTGTAGTCCAGTAGGAACCCCAGCAGAAGACTTAGTCGACAGTGAGAAAGCAGAGGTGAAAATTACTGTAGTTTCATTTTCAACAGTTATCTTGGGAGGCTTCTAATAATGATGTTTTAGAGTCTCATACTACACAGCAACCGAGAAGCCCTACTAGATACAGGAATGGTGAGCCGTGTACTAGGCTTATTGTTCCCGCTAGATCGTCTTGCCCACAATGTTGATGAACTTCTTTCCAACAAAGAACCTTCTCTGTAGGCTTTCTTTTGCTCGAATTCTGATGGCTTTGTTTGCGTTTCTATATTGGAGCGATTTCATTTATTCGTTTTCCAGGGAAACAGTAGTTGTTGAAAATGCGTTGGATGTGCTGATTATCTTGAAAACTGATTGGGTCAGTCTGAGTTTCTCCTGTTCTCATCTTGCAGTTCCGTTCACAGCAGCAGCTCTGTCTTACGTCCATTGGTACGCTTTGAGTTCATCGTTTTGGCACTATTGTGTTGATGTTGTAACTTTTTATTTACTGCCTACTCTTTTTTAATGGCAGAGTATTATGTGAGATATAACCATTATGGTGCTTAAACATTGGGAAAGTCCCAAACCGCTGTTCTCTGCGCTGGGGACTGAACACACTTTTACCCTTTCCGTGGGCTGACGCGTTCACCACGACACCATGCTGGTTCTTTGTTTCGCATGGCTCTCAGCAGTGTTATAGACCTATTACTATTTTGTTGATATTGGAGAACGTTCCGATGATTTGCGCCTATGCTCTTACAACAATCGAATGTGGTTTCAGTGCGCCCTCTGCGTGTTCGTCCACGGCGTCAGTCAATACGTCTCCTACTCTGGGATTTAAATTACTTGAAGGCACTATAAGTTCATTTGCTACGCGGTTGTCCGCAAATTCTGAAGTGATGGAACATTTGTTTCTTAGTTTTGCAAGACTCTTGCAAAAGGTTTGAGATTGGGTCTTCGTGTTTTCTTGTTTGTTTGTTTTTTCTAGCTTCGGCTCATTCAAACTGCCTTATTGTACATTTGTGCTATAAAACGCTCCAATGTTTTCTCCATCGCGGTCAATTATGTTACCACTGCAGACGAAACTAGTCTGTTCCTTTTGCTGGAGCGAAATAAGAAGTAGTTGGGAACGAAAAGATGCCTATTGTGGTTGTGCTTAATCCTAAGTCAGAGTAAATCTTAGAGACGCAACAGCAACGGCAATCACAAGGAGTAAACTTCGAGAGATATGATGGAGAGTAAACGTTCTAAGCTATATTCGTAAATTGTTTTAAAAGTGAAAGACCTTACTCCCAGACAGGTCTGGTGCCAATTTGCCGACTGCGAAGGAATGGAAGGCTTGAAGAGCCTTGGATCCCACTTGTATTACAGCGTGCCTCCGAGCACTTCGTTTCACGAGTGTTTATACCACCACGTAATACTGTGGCTATTCTAAATCCAATAAATAGCATAAGAGAACATTTTTGTGGCGAAAGTTTGTTTCATGCAGCAGCAGCAGTTCTGTTCTTGGAAATCATTGCTTGCTAATGTAATTGGCGTACAAACCTTTGCTTTCATCTCCAGCAACAGTTTTTTTTCTGTAAAAGTATTCCTGTTCTGAAATGGTTCGCAGAGAATCAATTTAGAGTTAGAACCTCGATAGATGGTTCTGTTCAGATGGCCGCTGTTATATGATCTGTTGAACCGTCCGGAATTTCCTGTTTTTAGTGTTCGGAAATAACCTATTTCATGGAAATTATCCTTGGACTAGAAATGGTATCTATTTGGATTGACTTCTCCGCTGCCAACTGTTCTGAGCTGTCGCTTTCCCTTTGGAATGCAGTTGGGAAGGCTCTCTCGTTCTTAGAACGTGAAACAAAATCGCTGGCAGAAATTAGTGATGCGGGATCAGAGACTGTGCCAATTGCTTCTCCAGAAGAAGGTATATGCGTAAATTGTGTCTTTTTTTCAGATTAACTAGTTTTTTCCTTCAGCAACACGAGACGATACTATTGCTGAAAACTGGTTGGAGTGTATATTTGAACAAGTACCTACGATGATTGACCAGCAGTCTGCCTTTCGCACGTTACATATGTCCAATATAGTCAAGGTTCATACTTTTAGTCCATGTGTACATTTATGTACAAGCATGTATACGTAATACACGTATACATATACATATTCATATGCATGTGTATATACATATAAATATTGTACATGTATATACATATGTACACATATACCTATACATATACACGTATATACATATATATATGCATGTATATATATACCAACGGTTCATCACCTCTTCGCGGCTGGGAGGTGTTCCTGGGTGTTTGGCCGCTATATATAGAAAGGGCATTCGTGCCCCTGGCAGGGTTTTCCAAGCTGAGGAGTCCGGCGTTTTCATCAGGAAGCCCAGCTAGGATTAAACCAATACCAGGATTTGTCACTGTCCTCCTGATACTCAGTTAGTCGCGTGGTGGCAAATTTCCTGATCCATAGGGGCGGTGACTGCCTACGGTGGTGACGATCTGGGGCAGACTTTGGCCTAGCTGACATCGGGGCTCCAGTGAACCACAGTGGTTAAACCACCACAACTCCAAAAAATGGAGATTATGCTGGAGGCAGTGCCACCATTGAGGATGGGCCGTCCAAGCATCCAAGTAAGTTATTACATATACGTATACGTATATATATATATATATATATATATATATATATATATATATAACGTAAATATGCGCATGTGAAATGATTTGCTCTGTCTTATTCTTTTATTGATGTTTTAACGTAATTTTCAGTGGTCTAAGGGAATCGAGTTTTTGCTCCGATTGTTATCAAATGCTAGGACTATGACTCAGTGCAATGAAAGTATTGCTAATGTGTTTGAAAAGGTAGGTGTGGCTGTGCTTCAATTATGGTCCATTGATCTGCATTTTTTGCTTTCGAGTTCTTGCCAAACTGCAATCTGCAAGACCTTGATGCGAAGTACTGGAGGGAAGAAACACTTCTTGTTTCTTGTTCAAGTTGTTTAATTTTTATTTATTGCCTATTATTTTTTCCATGACGTTGGTGGTATGGTATGAAATATTATCGTATAAAAAACCACTTGTGTGGTGAGATATGTGCAAAGCTTGGAACCTCAGGTAGGAAAGGAAAATTTGCCAAGTAAACAGGTAAGAAATAAAAGTGAAAGGACTGTGATT
The DNA here is from genome assembly GCA_900624975.1 of Angiostrongylus costaricensis. NCBI lineage: Eukaryota > Metazoa > Nematoda > Chromadorea > Rhabditida > Metastrongylidae > Angiostrongylus > Angiostrongylus costaricensis. Next base: position 90,823 of record UYYA01003816.1, on the reverse strand, counting down.
TCGATTGCTGCTTCAGCCATTCCCGGATGACTGCTGATAGCACAAATAGAGTGGAACAGATGAGAGAAAGGCAGAGAAAAGGCTTGATGTGGTGGATAGAAAGCGAGTTCTCGGTGTGGGTAGCTGCAGGTTTGAGACCCACTTGAGGTTCCGAATTTCGTACTTATCTCGACATTCCTATGCTTGTACTTACAAATTTTGTTTCTAGGATGTAACGTTGTTCAGCTGCAAGTCCGCTTCGCTTAAGAGTAGTTTAGGTTACAGTATATTTTAAGTACGCGTCACTGTATTATTTTACTTCTGGCCTACCACTATATAAGTGATGCATTTTAATTCCGTTGGTATAGTAATCTATGTGACTAGCACTTTAAACAAGCAATGTATGATATAGATTTTTATTTAGGTCGAAAATTTGTCAAATACCAAAATTGTCGGCTATCTCCAGAACACCTACATTTCTCTTTGCCGTCGGAAACTTATTGGGGCTGACCTCCAGGTTGATCTTTATTCGCTCTAAGTGTTGCTGATCAGATGTTAAGTTAAGGTTAAGGAACATATGAATTATAGACTGAGCTTCTTCAAGGAGTTTTAACGAAGCAAGGACAGCAAAAGTCTGTACTTCTGCGCACGATCATAAATGGAAGCACTGGTGACGCTCTATCTCAGCTAGTTGCATATGTTTTTAAACACACATTGAGGTCATATCAGACCTCAGACAGGTCAAAAGTTACTGAAAGGTATTACCAGTTCAATTTTTTTAATCACATTGTTGTTTCTTGTGAAGTCGAACAATGCGACGCATTTGTTAGAGGCATCCTAATTAAGATTATGCCAAGAAGAATGCAACATTCTTGAGGAATTTTCTTACTTATTAACGAAGAAAGATGCAAAGGAATACTCGAGACAAACGCTTAGTCTTCTGGAAAATCTTATGTCGGAGTGAGTCACGCTAGTACTGATATGTTACTTTTTTAACACACTTTTTTCAGTGAAAAATCCACTGTGGTTGTAGTAGATGGTGTTACGTCACTTCTATTAACTCTGGTTCATCGAAACCCAGGTGGGCTGTTATTACCAAAGTACTTTGGGATTTTTACATAGTTTGTTTTTTGGTGTTGAATAGATTTAGGATAAAGGTAAATAATCCTTTATAGCCGTTTCATTAGGTTAATTTACTAAATAATGCCCTCAGAATATTTTGGTCTATCATAGAGTTTTTGTCATCTTCTTGTTGTGCCCACTGTATGCTTTGACACTGACATGGATTGGTAAATTGAGAAAGTGTTTGATTATTCAAGCTAGGAGAAATCATTATATTTAGACTGTACTTGGTCACTTGATCTGGAAACTCTGGGTAAGACATCGTACGAATGGCTGGGAGTAATTAAGTCTCTCGCTGAATTTTCTCTTCGTCATCCTTCACAATCGTTTTTGTCTGGCACGTACTCTCTACTAATATCCGACCACTTTGGTGGATTCGGAGAAAACCTTGATCTAGTCGTACTCCTGTTTATTATGCGTCATTTGCCTCGGCTTAATTCGGAGCAAGGTCAGCGTGATATACAGGTGATTGCCAAGGTTTTTTTATATTGTTGTATGTTATTGCTGAACCACATATGAAATTTTTAGAGTTTTAACAAGCAGTTCCCTGGTGTGGAAACATCGCTTAAGCAATTTGTTCATCCTGAAAACGTATCGAAATTAGCTGTGCGGGCTGTCAAATTGTTTATCAATTTGCTACATGAGGTTCTTTTCGAATTTTTTTGTTCATCATCAATTTTCTTTAGTTTTGAAGCCCATTTTACTTGATTCTTAGGGAAAATGGCAGCCGTACGTCCAGAGCTTTATACTCACCGTACTTATCATTGAATCCACAAGCAATAGACTTGGTGCGGATCTTTTTGAAGCGTTCACAACTCTACTTTACAATATCGATATTCATGAAGTGTTCGTTTTATTTAACTTTTTTTTCGTTTTTGTAGTGATCCTCTACTTGTGAAGACCTCTATGCACCAGCGTTCTTTCTCTCATTCCAGTAAGGAAGCCTGCATTGCTTTGCAATCCGTTGGTGGAATCGATCGTCTTCATTGTGTGCTGTCGATCTTTCGGAACAAAGCGTTCTTCGATCTGCATCCAGGTTTCGCAGAGCAGTGCCGTCAAGCTGTTACTGAGGACGTTTTGTCGAGGCTGATCGCGGACAACAACGCACCACAGAAAAGTGATCTGTCGACATTCTTAAAGGTGCCTTTGTTGCCTTTATTTCTTTCCTTATTGCTTTTTTACTAGAATGAGGGCGCGCCTGGCGCAGTGATCGGAGGCGCCTTGCAATGCACATCCCGTTCCCGTGGCTCACCAAGCCTTCCATCCATCCGGGGTCGGCAAATTGGTACTAGACCTTGTCTAGGAGGATAGCAGCACTGATTCGATACATTGGTAGGCCACCACGAGTCATTGTAAAGGCCAAATATTCATTCAGTCACCTCCAACGATGCTTAATGAAGTCGCATGGCGTATCCCTTAAAGATAGATCAACGCCGGAAGCTTATTTTTTTAGCGTTTTTACTAAGATGGAAATTGATTGATCAATAAGTTTTATGACGCAGTTGATTTACAGGAGGGAAAGGATGTCGTTGATTACTCGAACAGTGTTGATGAATACCTTTTACACCAACATCTTAGGCATGGAGTGGCAACACTTCTACTCCATGAAGTCCAAGAGCAATGGAAAAACAGGTCCTTCCTATCCTGTAATGTTGAAGAACCCATTCACTATTCACTACATTTTTAGATCGGATAAGGAATCAGTAAACCTAAAACAAATCCAGTGGATGGTACGTATTTCGAGTAGCGGACAATATTCCCGGGAAATTTCCGAGCGTGCTGATCAACAGCTTAATGAGGTGTTCTATTTATTTTAGTACTGTTTCAAGGACATTTTAGTCATAATATCCTTATTCATCACAATATTGTATTGCCTTTCATCGGAATCACCGTGAAATAATATAGTTTTCGTAACCGATAGTACTTTTTCACTGTTGTATATCGTTTCAAGAATGATATTTCGTATTACCGAAATGATCCATTTTTCAGTTGGAAACAGAGAACACAGCGCAAGTTCGATTCTGTTACCTTTCTGAAACTCTTCTTCTCGGCGCTACCAGTGCTCAACCTATTCAGATATTTGAGAGAAAGTAAAAATTTTAACTTGTTCATTCCGTGCTTCATTTTTTCTTCAAAGCTTTTAACAACAAATTTTGTCGAACTCAGGCCCGTGCTGGACATTTTTTGTTCTTTCTACGAAGCGGTTTTATCGAATGAAAACATTCGACCGTCATGGATCGAGGTTTTGCATTTTCTTGTACTTCTAGTTGCACAACAGTAGTGGTTTTCACGAGTCAACGTACTTTGATGCTCAGGGTCATTGTGCCATTCTGGCTGACACTCTTGACAGATGTGCTTCGCGAGAATTTCTCCCGCAACATATTTGTCTTACACCGGCTTTCGTAAATGTGATTTCGATCCTACTTGAGAAGGGTGTGTGAAAGTTTTTTCGTTTTGGGAAACTTTATATGAGCGTTGCATGGCGATTTTAAAAACTTAAGATCAAAACTCTGAAATATCAAAGCAGCTGAGATGTCTACTAATTAGTCGTGTTCTACATCTTCCATCATGGCTTCGCTGCACCCAAGCACCCTGTGCACTATTTTTAAGTTTCGCCCCCATTCTACAACATCTGAGGGATCACGTAAGTCTCATAGCCGTTTTCTACCACATGCATTTTCTAACTAAGGGTACATATTATTTTGGAGGTTGACGCTGAAGTGATGCATTGTGCTATGCGTGATTGCGTCGGAGCTATATTGAGACCCTCGCTTATCGACGAATTGCATGAATTCTATGCGATTACGGTGCAGTCAACTGATCGTTCAGCTCAAACAGCGCTGAATTGGGAAGGAAAACAGCGAGTGTTTTTATCAGAGTCAGAGCGGCAAACTCATCTACATGGTTCGGGCCCACTTGGAAGATGTCAAGATGTTTTTCACGAGATTCTGACTGTGATTTGTAATTATGCAGATGTGGAGACACACGTTGAGGTAGATCAATGAACTTTATTTTAGTTTTTAATTGTGATGTGTCATTATGGTTGAGAAGCGCTTAGCTCCTCTATATAAAACTGACCTATCGACTTTTTAAGGTTTTGCGTCATTGTGCGGAAAACTTGACTTCTTGGATTGTGGTTTCCACAGAAGAAGAAAATGTGTTGCGTGGACAAAGTTTACTGATGGTTAGTCTCAAATTTTGAATGTTTTAATTTCCTAGGTAAGGAAGGGAATCATTAGGAAAATACTCCTTTGGATGTGTATGCGGTTTGGTTTTCGTAGAACTACCGCACTGCTACTGGTGTATTGCTTCGATGTTGCATATGGTTATCTCAAATAGCTTTTTGTTTGTTTTGGGCGTTTTTCTTGCTAACAAGTATTCTTTAGAATGAGAACCGACTAGTATTCCGTTTGATAGTCGTGTCCAACCTACTCGAGTACTGTTCTCAACTCGGTAAACATACGGAACCATATCAGGACGATGTTTACTTCAGTGATTGCGAAGCTTTGAAGGTAATTCTAATTAGTATGTCTGAGTAGAATTTTCTCATATTTAACTAGTGTTGTTGTATTTACGAGTGTTAACAATTGTTTGCTATTGACAAAAAATAGAATGTCGTTACTCGTCGTGGAGGACCAACTGCCCTACCTACCGTTGAGCGTCGAGTAGAGGAGTCTCGGTCTGTTAATAGTATTCCTTTGTGCACATATGCGGCCACCGAAAAGGGTTTGTATTTTCGACTTTTTGCTATTATCACTTCTATTACTGTTAATTTTTACTACCGATTACTAGTAAAAGAGATCTTTGGTTAACAAACTTCCATCAACCATTCTTTAAAATGCGATGTTTAGAATTCGTGCATCAACATTGGTACAATTGTCACACATGTAAAATGACCGACAACAAAGGAGTGTGTAGCGTATGTGCGGTGAACTGTCATCGTGGACATGATCTTTCGTATAGGTGACAGCTATTCCGTATTTCACTTTCTTATTTCCCCTAGGGCTTAAGAGAGGCTTTCCTTCTCAACATGCTGCAAATTATTCGCTTCAGTAAACAAGGATCGTTCTTTTGTGACTGTGGCGCCAATGGATGTTCTGCTTTGACAGCAACGATCTATCAGAATTCTGCAATAAGTGCTGCTCGGGGAAGAACTCTTCCAGCTGTTCATACGGTAACCTTTTGTTTGTCTTCGCTTAGCTTTAATTTCACTAGCGTTATTGAATGTTACCCCATACAGTTAGTTGACAACAACACTGCACATGCTATTTCATTCAAAGTAGGTCTCGAATCGAACACGGACCTGTCAGAAATATTGGATCTTTTGGTCAGTTCTTATATTTGAATCCAAATATTCCTCATTCACGTAATATATTACACTTAGGGCCTAGTTCGCAATTGTATTGAAAGTCGAGTTGAAGTGATTGAACGGATTATTCGAGCCTCATTGCATGCCTGTGATTCACGGTGGTCGCTTGACCAGCGCCGTGATAACGTGCGACAGTCACTTGCTGATCACCAACGTTTACGTGTGGTTTATGATCAAGCCGTAATGGTAATGAATAATTGATCTGTGTAGAATTATGCTCATCAAAGTTTGTTGCTCAGGAAGATTATGGAATGACAACGAAACCTAATAGTCTTCTTGAGCCTAGAAGACCTCCAGAACCTCCCAGTGAGAGGAATAAGGCCAAAGATATTTGTCACGTTTTACCTTTTGGTAGGCCTTCATTTTTAACTGTGCACTTTTTGCAGTTCATGCGTTTACACCTTTTTCCAATGCTTTATTCAGAAAATGGATGTCATTTGTGGTTTATACTAGCTGAACACGCAACTACACTGCAGATATTTCACGTGCATCCTGGACAAAGCTTACTTGACGAATTGGAGCACATGGTTAATGTGACCGTTTGTTCTGTTGATTAATAATGCTTAAGATTTAGGTTTTATCTGAATTTAGAGAATTGATTCCGAGCCAGTTGGCTTTGCTGGCCGCCAAATTGCCTGCCGTGGTGATAAAGTGGCAGTAGCTGGCTTAAGTGACATACTAACTCTTCGTTTGAATAGGGAAGGCGAGATCGTTGATCGCATGGTTATTAAACTTGGTGAAATCACCACTACACATAACAACTCAATAATGAAGGTGGGAATCCATTTTAAGAATTATTATAACGTTTTCCATGTGTGGCCAATTAAAGGTTCTATGGGCACAAAGTCGTCCAGCACTTTTGGCAGTTGCCACTATTCAGCTTGTTCGCATTTACGATCTCTTACTGGATGCAGATAACTTTGTGGAAGAGCTAGTACTACCAGTAGGTACGTTGTGAAAGTGTGTGCTTATGTTTTGCTCTTTTTCTTGGCAACGTAGTAAAACAAATGATAATGAGAATGAGAAAATTGCAGGGAATGTTGAAGATATTGAGCTCATTAATAGTAGCACTACTGACGAAATGTGGCTCATGGTTTTAAGTAATTCCGGTCATCTTTATGAGCACAAGGTAGTCGAATACTGTTAGAAAGGAGCTGATTCATGATTATTGTGTCAATCTGCTATTGTAGTTAACTGCAAAAAGTGCGGAGAACACATCGTTTTTTCTGACCAACACTGTTACACCACCCCGAACGCAGCAAACATTGGGAGCTGGAGTGTGAGTTTGAACACTTTATTGCCATGAATTTGTTTTGTGCGCATTGCCTTTAGATGCACTCATTTTTAGATCGGTTCACTACTCATCGGTCTCTGAATTGTTATTTTTATCATTGGAGAAGGGAACATGGTTTGTACCCATCGAAAAAGGGAACCTCTTTAGAGAAGACCTGTCATTCAATTGGACCAAGTAGTTTTTTCCTGGAAAACTTGCCAGTTCACGTTATAAACAATTTATTGCTTACATAAGTGTTTTAGGTTGGAAATGGCAACCCCTGTTCATTGTTGGCAAGAATCTAGTGGAGTCATGGCTTGCCTTTCATATCCGGTCGCTTCATCGCTTATATTTGTGTATCCAACACTTGAACAGTTACTCGTCCAGGTTCTTTTCCAATTTTAATCAATCGATTTAAAAGTTCTGACAGTTTAGTTAGTGTTGTAGAGAGTGCAGCTTAAAAGATCTGCCTTTACGCATGCTCTTTTTACTGGATCCTCCGCAGATATGATCTATTCGATACCATTTTTCTACGATTCACCAACAAATTTGGTTTTCTCAGCGTTAGTTGCTACCATTCACTCATACTGTCTAAATTTACACACTTATAATCAAATTTCTTTTAGAAAATGGTCAACACTGCCAGATTTATGGATAGAGAACACGCCTAGTGAAATGTGTCCTCAGGCTGAAAAGGAGAAAGAAGAACCAGATGATGAGCTGGAAGACAGTGATCTTGTTACGGTAATTGATGAAGTCCTATTGCTACCAATTTATTCTGTTCTTCTGCTCTCGCTTTAATGTTGTCGATGTTCTAGTTATTTGAACGCTGCGAGCTTGTTGAAAGAGTTGAGGTGTCATGTCCAGACTTAGAGATCTTCTACGATGTTCACGATCTCAATGTGCGATTGAATTCCGTTGGAGCGATGCCTGTCACAGCAATTCAGGCACGAGTTTCATATGTTATGTCATTTTCTGAAGCGACACTTAAATAACTTGATGTCTGTTCAAATTTTTTGGTTTTTAGAAAGAGCAGTTTACTCTTACGGTGAAGATCGGAGATCCTAACATCGTAGTTCGAGGAGTGCGCATTGAGCTACCCGCTGAGCGAGGTCGTGGACCCTCTGAGGTCTGCATAATGTTTGTTACAAGGGATATTAACTAATTCGAAATTTTCGTCTCCATTCTGTTTCCATGTGACATGTTGTTGAAGGTCACCATCGGCGATAGGACCTACCCACTTACCATGACCACAGATCTAGCTCGATTTTTTGATATCAGATTCACGCGGTCACAATCTCTTGAACTGTATGGCATTGTTTATCTTAGGATTTAATTTCATTATTGTAAGTTATTACTTTGCTCCGATACAAATTATCCTCGTTTCAGAGATCATCGCAATATTACCTTCACGTTTTCGGGCAGAACTAGATCTCAAGTAGGTATGACAGTCGTATCAGTTCGGCTGTATGGTATATCGAAAAGAGAGTTTGGAATTCCTCGCTCACATCTTGTTGCACGCGTGCCTCTTTCTCTTCCAAATAAGTTCCTTCTTAATGTGGCTCGCATGTTGACTACTTTGACAACAAGGAATCTGCTTATTAAGGTATTCTTTTCTCGTTTATTAGAAATGCATTAACCACTGTGCCTGCTGTTTTTTGAGGATCGTGAATGGATGGTGAAAACTGCTTGTCGCTTGATGAGCCCCCGTTTATGTCACCGCGACCTGGTCGATGCGGCAAATCGTCTTTTGAGAGCTATTTTGCACGGTAATGTTCACGACTATTACGCACGTAAAGACGTGGTCATAATAAGTGAGTTTCAATTTTTCTTAGAATTCCAGTAGGCCGAAATCGGCTGATATCTCTAATTCAGATGATTTATGTCTCTTTTCTCGCGGAAAAGTGCCTATCCCCAACGATTTGATGGCAGATTTTGCTCTTAATCTCAAGTATATGATGTGTACCCGATGGAAACAATTCTGGGCTATTGTTCAGCGAAGTATGTTTTACAGTGCCATGTCAACTTTTGTTCACTAAATTTGAGCCAGTTTTTTCAATACGAACGGTTGACTTCACTTCTTGGCCGTTATCTCTTTTTGGATTTTTTTTCAGAATTTGGAAGCTCCGTGGCTCTCATGTCATTTCTTCGACGTGAAGTTGCTATGGCTGCCACATGTAGCGCTGTTAGTGTATCAGATCCTCTTCCTGCTCTTGAATTGTACACAGTTCTACTTTTCATTCTTCTTTCTTTGGATGATCCTCATTCAAAAATGCTCACAGAGGAATATCTCAGTCTGTACACTGATCCCAAGGTAAGGATTTTGTTGATATCTTCTTAGTAATACGCTTTGAATAGAAGAATAACAACTGGGCATTTAGACGTCGCATATAGCACATCGTGTTCGCCTTGTTGGACAGACGCTTATTTATTCATTTGCTCTCACGACAAGAAATGACAGGACACAAGCACGGTCTTTAAATCCGTCATTCAAAGTCATGCGCTGGGGCGGACTACGACCGTTTTTCAATCGCTCCAAGATTCTCGGGTTTATTTTCTACTAAATATAATTAATTACTTGGTATCAATTTGCAACGTAGGGCAGCATTTTAGTCCCGATGATGATCCGGTGGAAGTGGAATATTTGATGGGGCCTCTTTGCTCAGTAGATATTCTCACACAGAGGAACAGTGACATGTTCGATTTGGGTTAGTAGCAATCATTTGATTTATTTCTTTTCTTGACTCGTCTTTTTCAAGAAAGCGAATGGCTTCTCAATCTTTTGCAAGCTGTCCTAACGAAAATACGAGACGAAGGATCAATTGGTTCCTCACCTGTAGAAGGAGTTCCTGTAGGGTAAGTTAAATGACGAAATAGTCGAATTCTTTATTGCAAATAAACGATGATTACATGTTTAGTCGAAGCGATACCGTCCCATCGACTTCCCTCCTTATTTTTGCAATGGCTTTAATGGCTCAACTCTACCCAGCCAATCTCTATCCAACTGTGGTTCAACTTATATCAATGGTAGATTGGAAAGCAAGTATTATGGACATCAATGATCATAACTATAGGTGAAAAATGCTAGTAAAAATGCCAGTAAAAATTAAGGGATTAGTGGTTTGGGATTATTTACTTCTTAAGGCAATTTTTACTCTTCCGTCTCATTTTTGTGCTTCTTTCCAAATGTGGAGAACATCTTGAGAATAGGAAGAAGAGCGAAAAGAAGTCTGAAGGTGGATTTGGTTAAATATTATTAAATGGTTTCTCCTACTTGATTTGTTTATTTTTTTAGGAAAGAGAGTAGGTTCAAGTGCTTGTATATTACCAGATGAGGATTCTGGATCACCTCCAGCATCCGTTCGTTCTGGAGCACCTGAATTCGCTCCGGTGGTATCTACCGACGCCTCTAGAGAAGCTACACCAAATAGCAGTTCGGAGGAGCGAGCAATTACGAAGCGACGTAGCACCGAAAAACTGCTTGGGCAGGTTTGTGTTAAGTTTAGTCTCTTTTGCATTTTGATATCTTTTGAAGAGAACCATAGAGAGGAACCTTTTACTTTCAGGTTCTTCTTGCTATATTTATTCGAATAAGTTTTTTTAGATAGTGGCTCAACTCTGTAATGTCGGTGCACTTGAATTTTGTCGAAATCTTCTCGAAAGTGTTACCAGTTATTGGCGAACAGCAAAAAACCATCGCTCTGCACCGAGAGCATGGTCGCGCGACTTCGGTGTGGCATCCAGTGATTCGTCAGTCAACTGTATTTGCAATGGTATGTTGTAATTCGTGTTTTATATGGCCATTCTCGCTACTTAGGTTCATGCGTTTCTTGGGAGAATTGGAGTGGAGAAAGTGTACTTTTTGGATATTTGTTATAGTGGCGGCAGTTATGGTTGTAACCGATCTGTTCAATCGGTAGTTTTGCTGCGATTTGTATGTGGAAGATTGGTCTTTAAATTTTTCAAGAGTTCGTGTTTTTTTTTCCATCTGTTATGAGTTCGATTTTAGGCAGGTCGGGTGTTATGGATGCTCGTGAACATTACTATACTATGATCACTGATGTAGCTCTTCGTTTACCCTGTCAGATGAGACGAATTTTGAGTGATGTGAAGTTTGATGATAGATGGCAGAAAATACTTTGCGAGGTATAGGCATCTCTGTATTGTTGTTTTCCGATGCAAGCATCATCATGAAGCGCTATACTGATTTTCTCCTAAACAGCCATAGATTTTCATTACATGTAAGTGAATTCTTGATGATTTCACTTACTTGGATACTTGGATGGTCCATCCTCAATGGTTGTGCGGACCATAGCGCATTCTCCACCTTTTCGGAGATTTGCTGGTTTAGCCATTGTGGTTGTCTGGAATCCCGATGTCAACCTGGCCAAAGTCTGCTCCAAGTAGTCATCGCAACAGGCACTGGTAGCCCGATCAGAGGGAGATTTGCCACCATGCGACTAGTTTAGTACCAGAACGGTGACCAATACTGATATTGGTATTGGTTTACTCTTAACTGGGCTTCCTAATGGAAATTCCAGACTCCTCAGCTTGGGAGACCATGCCGGGAGATAAATTTCTCTGCTGTACATCCAGGAACACTTCGCAGCCACGATGACGCGATAAACCGTTAGGAGAGAGTTTCATTACTCTTGAAAAAATGGGCTGAAACAATTTTAGATTCGGATTACTCAAGTTTCCTGCATTAATTTGGTCCTATGATTACAATGTATTTATAGCTCGTTTCTTATCAACACGCACCTCAATTACGTAGGCAAAGCAAAAAAGTTCTTTTGGCAATGTTCAATGGAGACAAGCAGAAGTATCGTGAAGTACGTGACCAGCATTTGATGCGAGCCCATATCGAACTCTTGAAGAAGAAATATTCTCAGCACAGGTTCCCTTCATTGGAATGGAGTAGTCGTTTTTTTGCTCATACTTCCTCACGACTTTTATTCCAGTAACTTCACTCATCAGCAACTTAGCGAAATGGTAGAGATTGTGACAGCAGTTGGTGTTATTGCAAACCAAAGAACGATACTTTGGAGGAGTATTTGTGAAGAAGAGGTGTGTCAAATAGAACGACCTGTTATGCATTAAGTGCTAATATTGGCGGCTTTTTGTCTCAGCTTAATTGGCTCCTCCAATTGGCTTGTCGCGTAGGCGATGCAGTTTCCTGTTGCGTAATCGACTTGCTTGTATCGGCCATTCGCGAAACACCTGAAATGAAACTCGACAGTCTCAAATTGGTCGATAAGTGTGTCCAACATCTTTGCTTTTCTTTATATTTTATAATGTTCATGCGCGTTTTATTTTCTTTCTTTGAAGCTTTCCACAACCCTGCTTTCTTTCTCTTGAGGATAATCGCAGAAGAAGAAAATCGATGTCTGCTTATGATGCTATTGGTGCGGTATTTGATAGGAAATGATGAAAATAAACGATGGCTGATGCATGGCCTGCTTAGATCAACAATCCAGCTGGCTAGTCGTCCATACCAAGTTAGTTATTAGTTATTTATTTGCCAGTTACACTTAAATAGCAGGCAGTACTTCTATAAAATCATTTAACAAAGTTTTGTTTTTATTCAGATGATGTTGCTACGTATTTTGTGGACAAACTTATGGCCCATTGCTCGAGGTTTGGGTGACCATGCTGCGCAGTTAGCAGACATTCTGTCTACCTATGCTTCTCGTCTGTTTAGCTCTGCAGAAATGCAGTCAGTTTGCGAATCAGAGCTTGAAGCAATTACATTCACCATTAGCAGGTACAAAGACGTTTTCAGTGCTACTTTGCTTTTTTAAATTACCTCAGCACTCACTGGTTTGTTTCGGAATTGAGAAGGAGGGTCACGCTGGATGGTATCGACAGATGACTGGACTTGGATTAGGGTGGAAAACAATGTTAATGGATACAAGCCCGTGCTTAGTGTGTTTCTCCAGAAAGGTTCCACACACTGCTCACTTTGTCTATTCTTTTTCCTTCTAATTTAATTTGTCGCCTTTTTTGATTTTAGGACTCTGCAGAGACCATAAAATTAAATTCGATTAAACAAGAAGCTCGATTTTCGGCTAACGCCATGATGCTAAAGTTGACGTGTCATTATGAGATCAGTAAGGTCATTATCAAGCTCACCGATATCAAGCGCAGTAAGATGATAAAGTAAGTTTTGATGGCTTCTGCAAAAATATGTTGTACTTATAGTTGTTCTGATAGGTAGGTGTGCAAAATATTGAAATAGTAGAATATACTTAGCTGCGCTTCGTTGTTCGCAAGTGTTTCTACACTTAATTGCCAACAGTTGTGTTTAGGAGAGACAGTTGTCACTTTGCGACTGCGTTGCTTGGCAGAGAAATACCACCTCCTCCAGCGACAATGAGGCGGTAAACCCAAGGGGGGAAGTTTGGTTAGAAATGACCATCATTCAGAAATCTTATAAGCCTCATAACAACGATTTCTTTGTCTTAACCTGAAGTCACCATAACAGAAAACTTCCTGGTTTGTGTATTTTGGTACTTGCGAATTTGGTTACCTGTAAGAAGGAACCAGTTAGCGTAGTCGACCTTGGAAACACGTTACTTAGCCTCGTAGCTGTCTAAGATAATGCTCACATACCACTTTGGTAGTATTTACCGTGGATTCTCTGTACGCCGTCAATGTCTTATCGCGTGGCCGGACCATCCTCACTTGTTGCAAATATAGACGTAACTTCGTCTGGATCACATAGAATTTTGTGATTTAGATGATATATCGCTCTGTCATTTGTCCTTTCACTGATCATTGGGGAATTTACGCCTGCTGAAGCAGTCTCCATTCGTCCTTGTCGTGTAGCGCTTCTTGTCGTTGGCTTTTGACCACATATTTTTGACTCAACCTTTTTATAATGAAGTTTCGAATATCATATCGAAGGCTATCCTTTGCTCATGTCGTCTCATGAAATCCAGACGTCTTTGTTATCTAACATTTGTCATTACGACGTCCCAGATTGTGATGTATGTGGTTTCGTACAGGTGTTCTGGAAAGTAAAAATATGTAGCATGCAGTTTATAACTTCTCCGTTGTGGTTCTTACTATCTCGTCCTTGATCGGTTACTCAAAATCGCAAGAATCGTTGATGCCGCTGAAATCACTCCCATTGTGGGAGAATTCTAGTCACAAGGCAGCTTTCCTTTGGCCCATCAGAGGTAACGAAATGGCGAGTGCGTGAGAACACGCTGTCACGAATATGTCTGAATTCCGAAGAGAATTATGATTGAGCAGCACAACCGCCTTCTGACGTTCTTACCAGGTATTAGTTTCTAATGCTAGTGTTGTTTTTGATAAGGTTCTGGATGAAGACAGAATGAGTATTTCTTTCGTCTCCTGAGTGGCTCTTCTATGTGAATGCAGAATCATACTTTATTCATAAGTTATACAGGAACAAATAGCTGAGGTGATCAAAAGAGGTTAGGAAAGCTAAGCAAATTTTTTGTATTGAGACCATAAAATTACAGAGATACATGTAGGTTTCATTTAATGCTACATGCTCTCATTGGTCATTCCTTTTCAGTTATCACTGTGTTTCAGGCGTGTAAATCTTTTCTACTGTTCTAAAACTGTAGAATCTGCTGTTGAATTAAAGACCTGTCCTGAATTGTGGCAACGAGCGTCGACATGCAGTGTATGTTGTGTTAAATCTTCTTGGTGTGCTCTTTTTTTAAATCCCATGTTGCTTGTTTTAGGTAACAGCGAATGATACCGAAGTTGTACTTCATCTGGCAATACCTGTTGTTACTGCTTCGCTGGTGATCCAGTTTTCTGAACTCACTGAAAGTCGACAAAATCAAGAACTGCATTGCCCAAGGTGACCGGTGCATGTGTAGGAGAGATTCTTGTTTTATTTTATTTCTTTACTTTTAAGATGCTCATCGGTTGTGCAGCCTAATCCAGGACTGTGCGAGCATTGTGGTGAAAATGTCTTTCAGTGTGTGAAATGTCGTGCTATTAATTATGATGAAAAGGTCTGGTCATCTGTCATCGTTTTTTCTTGGCTCTTTCCCTTTCTTTTAAAGATCTCCGAGTTGTCACATTATTCTTTTTGGAGAATTACTGGTATTTCATCTTTAGGATCCATTTCTATGTCAGTCGTGTGGTTTCTGCAAATATGCGCGCATGGACATTTCATTGGTTTGTCGGCGTCTACCAGGCGTCCAACCTATCACCACTGATGTCGAGCGTGCAGCTGTATCATATTTTTATTTAGGGTTGCCTGTTGCTTTTTGTCGTTTTTATCTTATTTACAGTGTGTGGACTCAATGGTGCAATTACTAAGCGCGATAGAGCAGACCCGATCGCAGCTTGCGGCTGGAAGGGCACTCTGCGAGTTACTTTGGATGCAGTATCGTCCACTGCCCCCGATAAGCTATCACGTCGAAAGCCCGGAAGCCGCAAATATTCTTATTGCCGGCCTACCACCAATTAGTCATCAACAGGTTGGCAATTGCTAGTTTTTGGTGATCTTCATAATTTTTCGTGGGTTAGCGTTTTTGCGCTCAAGGCGCAGTGGGTAAAGGTGCCTTACAATAGGCATGTGGTCGTCAATTCCTTCACCGCTCCAAGCCTCCCATCCCTCCAGGGTGGGCAAATTGGTACCAGACTGGTCTGGAAATATAACAGCACTGACCTCATACATCAGTGAGCCACCACAAGTCAATGTATGGGCCAAGTATTCATTAAATCACCTTTACGGTGCTTGATGAAGTCGAATGTATGACATATACCTCAGCAATTGATCGGAGGCAAACGCTTTATTCTTCATCAATCTTTTTCGTTATTTGGAAATATTTCGTTTCATTGCTGTGTTGAAGTATTTATAGCCTGCTATTCATGCTCTTCTAATGACAACAACTCATTGCAAAGCGCTGCATGAAGAGTTATGCATACAGACGCAGCAGCTTATCGCATTCCGTGAAGAACTTCGTGGGTATGATCAAAGCATCAAAACACCTCCACTGCTTCATCAGGCGATAAATCAGGGCTTTTATAATGCAAGGTGGAACTGGCTTATATTGTCTTGTCTTACTGAGAAAACTTCTCAGAACTTTGTGTTTCCCTTTACTCATTGTTTCAAGCATTTGTTTCTACAGTTCGAACTGCTTCGGTTGCTTACGGGCTAGTATTTTGCACTCACTGGCTATTCTTCAAAGTTCTTGCGATGACGAATGTTGTTTAGAGCGCCTGCTGAACTCCGACGTAGTATTTGTAGATTTGGTGAGTCAGGATTATCTGTGTAGGTTACTGTGGTCTCTGTTGGGCTTATGTTAGATTTCACTTTTCCAGTCATGAGTTTCTCTTGAACTTGTGTGATTTATTCAGAAGCTTTTCGTATTTTTAAATAAGGATATGATTTAGGTGGAAATTAGTAAAAAGTACGAGCCCATTCGAGAAGAGATCGAGATGTTATTATGCCGATTGTCAATGGAAAATGAAAAGGGCACGGAAAAGTATTCTTTTTGTTTAGTGTTCTACATATATTTAAAGGAATTTTACTTGTTATATTATAGGCTTTTGGAGATGGTTTTATCAGGAAAGCTTAGTGGGACTGTTCTTGCGCGATCTATTAACATGTTCCCAGATTCTTTGTGGGAGCAGAAATTCCGCGGGCTTTTGACGGTAGAACATCTTTTTTCTTGTTATGATGACTGCTTGTGTGCGATGTATTTTCACATTGTTTTTTCGAAGAGATCTTAATTTTAGAGTGCTATAAAATTCAATGACCATGATACTACGTTGGCCGCATTGACAATAATCGAGAAGTGTTTGGTAGATGCTAAGCCCGTAAGAAAGAGGATTTATGGTAAACTACAGCAAAGGCAACGTGGCACTACAAATGATGGATCACAGGTTCATCAACAGAAATAATCTTATTTTCTTCAAACGCATCTAGACGAAAATAATTGAAAACGATTTTAGAGTCAACATCGACGTGTGCGCGTAGAAAATCGTAACCTTCGCGATTGTCCGTTATTTGGTGATTGGTTGTCTGCAAAGTTGAACTGGAATTCTATTTATGAAACATCTCGCAGTAAAAAAGCAAATGTTCATAAGGAAAACTCGCCTGAAGCAGTAAAGGTATATTGGTAGTGCTTGTTTAAAAAATTTGTCACGACGCAAATTTCTTTAGGAACACGACGCATGGCTATGGCGATGCTTCTTTTCTCCATGGATAACTGTACGAGCAGCTGCTGCGAGAATTATCGTTGCCATTGGTGCTCAACCGGTGAAGCTTTATTCTAATTGTTTCTATGCTGTTTTATGTCCTCTTTTTTATTAAATATGCAGTCATCGTTTATCATAGGTGTTCAATTTTATTTTCCATTTGCATTGAGGGAAATGATCGCATAGCAGAAACTTTTTCTCAGGGCCACCTCGGGACTGCAGCATCTGTCCTCCTACGTGGTCTTCCTCTAGCATCTGTTGTACTCCCCTCAATGACGGACCATTTCTTCCGTGCTGCGCATGCTATAATTGGAGGAACATCGAGCATAAAAGCACGCCTTTACTTGGAAGGATTGCATATATGGTTGATTAAAGTGATTTACAAGGTAGTGATCTGATCGATAACTGCTTTAACATAAGATGTATTCGTTAATTTCATTCTTATGAAGTTTGCATTTCCTCCTACAAATTTTATTTTTATTGACTCTGTGGTCGCTTTTCTGCAAATTTTTTAGAATATAGGATACTTTTTGTTGCAGGAATGTAAACGCATTCATGATGAAGAAAAACAAGAGACCAGTATGGATCACTCGTTTGGAATACTTTTGCGCAGTTATGTAGGTAATTGATTTAACATGATTGAATTCTCCTGTTAACTTGTTAAATCACGCAAGTCGTTGATGTTCTTAGAACTGTTGTGTCTCTTACTAACTGGAAGTGGTGTTGAAGCACTCGAACTGAAAGCAGCTAGGGACCATATCCTTGTACCATTGTTCCAATCCACGATTTTCTTGAAAAGGTTTGTATGAGTGTTATCGGTATTGTTATACTGCGTCGAAATTGTTTAGCTGTTCTCACCATGCACTTTTCATCTAAAAATTTTTTTTATCTTTGTTTTTATTTTCGAAAGGTGGTATAGTACGTTCAAGTAATCAATGATATACTTGAGGGTTCTACTTCGAAAAACCCGAGCTATTGAAGCGTCCCGTTCATCACTGGAACGTCTTCTTCGCCGTATTTCTGCCAAAGATCCACTAATGCTGATGCGAGCTGCTGTGCAATCGCTGGATACTGTAGATGACTTGAATACTCAGGTATATTCCCCAAGCATGAAAGCATTTGTTAAAGTCGGTATCTTGGCACCTTACAGGCACATATCGTATCAGTCATACTGGATATTCTTAATCCTGAACAGAAGGAGGAAGAGGATTTTCACATTCAGATCGAAAAGGATCCTGCGCAAGAGGATTTCCTACAAGGAAGGATGACAGGAAACCCTTACAAAGTTTGTACTTACTCTAGGAAACGAATGAGAATTTGTTATGGTTAAATTAATCAGTATTACTTCTGTAGTCCACGGATGTTGGCCTCGGTCCCTTGATGCGAGATATCAAAAATAAGATTTGTCGTGACACCGAAATGATAGCACTTATGGAAGACGATAATGGAATGGAAGTTGGTTTCGGCATGTTTGAGTTTTCTTCTTTGATAAAACTTCTTAGCTTGCCATGAGGTGAATCGAATTTTCATTTACATTAAGTCCAACGTTGGCCTATGTCACGATGTTATTGATTTTCTCCATGTCCCTTTATTATAAATTAGTTGCGGAATTTTATACTTTTTGATCCTTCAAGAGACATGCTCTTTTATGCCGAACGAATGAATTGGTCAGTTCTTTAACTTGCCTCACTACTTTCAGCTGCTGGTAAACAATCAGATAATTTCTCTTGCCCTTCCTGTACGTGCTGTTTACGATAAATTGTGGAAGAGGACCAATCCTGGCCAACCTATGACCATCATCTATCGGATGCGAGGTTTGCTCGGAGATGCAGTGGAGACATTCGTATCTTCTCTCGGTGAAACTGATGGAGGTATCGAACGAAGTTTTCCTGGAGATATCACTTATAGGATAACGTGAGATAAATCATCAGTCAGATCAACTAGTTCCAAATTCTCATATTGTTAGTTGTGGGGAGGGGGGGGGTATTAATAGTATTATTATAAGTGGTGATACCTTCAGTACGTAAAATATCATCGCTCGACTTCATAGTAGGCCAACAGGCCAATCAATTTTGTCAAGGCAGGGAATTGGTACCAAACTTATTTGCTACCTGCTAACTAATCCACGTGGAACCGGCCTATCACGGCTGTCCCAGGATTCCATGATGAATCACCTATGTCAATCAGCACTCAACGACATTCATAAGGAAGACCAAAAATCTTCAAGCAACAACCGAAACTGCACCAAAATATGACGTACTTTGTGGATAATAGGTGTGATTAAACGAATCGTATGAAATTGGTGGTCCACACAATATGCGATATTAGGCAATGTAAGGAACAAGAGTTGCTAATAGTTAGATTTGTTGAGTATCTTATAATTTTAGAGAACCTTAACAGTGTTGCATCTTTAATCACTTCTTACATTTTCAATCACGGTATTCATCGAAGATGTACTGCTAGTGATACTAAAAATTTACAATTTTAACGTATTATTTACTGCCCACTCTTTTTAACGACAAGGTATACATTGTGAAATATAACTTCAATGGTGCTGAGATTTTTGCAAAACTCCGGACCGCAGATGTATGAGGTGGGGAACGAACTCGCCACTGTCCTTTCCGGGGAGTAGCGCGTTCACCACCACACCACGCGGGTCCTTCGTTTCGCCTGTCTCTCAGCTTGTTCTATAGATCTTTTGCCCTACCGTTAATAAGAGTAGGCAATAAATAATGAGTTAAAATTGTGATTATAACTACGGCCTCAGCTTAACTGGGTTCGCTGCCGATTTGGGTTCCCCAGATCAGTCTCGCTAACGGGTGTTTGCTGATGGCAAAAGATCGATAAAACTAGCTGAGAGACACGCGAAACGAAGGACCCGCGTGGTGTGGTGGTGAACGCGCTACTCCCCGGAAAGGACAGTGGCGAGTTCGTTCCCCACCTCATACATCTGCGGTCCGGAGTTTTGCAAATATCTCAGCATCATTGAAACTAAAAATTTAGTCTTCATGACGTCCAAACACTTTGTGATTTCCCTCTGATGTACAGGAAGAGTGCTGTGCGGTTTTTTTTACGAGCCTCCTTTGGATTTACCATTTTTTGGTGAGAACATGACCACACTTAGCTTTCGGCGCTTTGAGATAGAATGTGCTTCCGACAGCTGTTTTACAAAACTGTTCCAGTTATTTGAAAGTAATGTAGACTTAAATTGTAGAACTTCTGACTTATTATTTAGTGGAAGCTGAACAGCACGAATCACTTTCTCCACTTACTGGTGCACTTACCCAATGTGGTGGCCTCAGTCGGGCTCTACGAAAGCTCGATGTGATCGACACTGGAACCGCTGGCAGGTGAATGTAGAAGTTTCTACAGCGGTGACAAAAATTTGCTTTGCTCAGATTCGTTTTGAATTTGGTTATTTCCTTATTCCTTTGTTTTTTAGCTGCTTTTATTTTGAACTAATTATTCATGTCTAGGTTCCTTCTTTGTCAATTACGGAAATTGTTTGAACTATGTGTGAAAACGGAGCAGGGACGGAGAGATCTAGTGTCTTCCGACGCGATTAACTCATTTATGAAGGTGATCTCGAAGCCTGTTTAGGTTTCTTGACCCACTTAACACTTTTTGTTACTTCAGTCTAGGTTTTTTTATTTTTCGATTTTAATGTGGTTTTGCCGCATATTTTGGTACTTTGCTGTTTTATATTTGGCTCTTTAGGTGCTTCATGCTTGCGTGTCTCTACGCTCCACCGATGAAGGTGTTGTTCAAATAGGACTAGAATATCTTCAAATGATTTCTGCTATTGTTGGTGATCCAGCTGTACATCAGGCAAGTTTTTTTGCTTGTTGCTAAAGTAATTGGTATTTTTGTTCGTATAAGTTTGTCTAAAGGTGTCTTTTTAAGGTGCTCACCGGTATCTCCAAAGAGGATGCTGAGTGGCTTCTTTCTTTTGTTATGGCGACTCCTGAATCTGGTATTGTTCTTAATTATTCCATTGTTCTTAAACAACACATTTACAGTTGAAATGTTCAGGCTCAGAGAGTATCAATAAGTTTTGCTCCCAAGTTTCTCGTGTGATCGGTAACCTCGTGCTTGGAAATGAGGAAGCTGAAAAGGCGCTAATCTCGATGTATTTAAAAACATGCCAGTGGAAGGAAATTGACGAAACAAAGTAGGAAGATGAAGTCTGTCTTCCATATCCAGTGCTTATCTTCAACAACCGTGAATTTTCAAGTGATGTTTCATTACGAAACGAACGAGTTACTGCAGTAGAACGGTTGTGCGAAGTGACTGCAAGCATTCTCAACTCTGCTGAAGGTGCAAAGCTGAAACAGTTGATATTGGATAGCGGAGTAGTCTTTAAGGTTTGCACTTCTTATGCTTTTATTAGATCTTTCCTATTCATTGACCAATACTATAATCATTTTGGAATATGATCTTTTAGGAGTCTTTTGTTAGCGAATTAGCTTTTTAATACCTGCATAGTCGCTACCGTCAGCGCTTCACAGTTTGACAAAATAATCTCATGTGGCATGGCGGTTATTTTCTAAAATGTTAACTTTGTTGAAACAATTAATTTCAGAAACGTTAAATTTCATCCAACTATTCAATTTCCAATGTAAAAACAATAATATGGCAGGTGTGCATTTGTTTAGGCATGCTCACATCTCGTTTCTAACCATCCACCTCTTTATTCTGCCACCGAATCACAAGAATGGAAAGGATTCCTTCTTCGACCGTCGCTTAAACTGGTGGGAAAAAATAGCATAAAATTTGGAATTTAAGGAAGGAATGAAAATGAACTTAACGAAATTGAGAATTAGTGAAGTGTGATCTGCTAGAAGTCTACTTATATAGATGTTATCGTTTATGCACGGAATGGCTCGCTCGCATGAAGCTAGTCAACGAGCTTTAGCAGAGAAAACACTGCATATACTTCATCGCCTCGAACAGGTAAAACAAATTCTTCCTTCCTTCTTAACACCATTGTTTGAACAGTTTTCTGACTCATTTTTAGGACAGACCTTTGCACGATAGGGGTACAGACCATAATCCCACTTTTGGTTCACCTTTCTTTCAAAGGTTTGTTTTGCTGCCACCAATCCTAGAGCTGCCATTGAATATGAAAATGCATAGCGCTATAACAGACCACTTTTGGGCACTCTAAACGTCCCAGTAAATGACCAGATGAGATCGCTGCACGTTTTTGAAATATATCCAACCCACATAAGCATTTAATCTGTTCCAGAATTGCAGAACAAGAGCATTGCAAGATACACTTAAGAACAGGTAAGATACGTAGAACATGAAGGCCACAAAATTGCGCTCAAAAATGCGTGTGAGAGTTGATTTATTGAGCGAAAGTATAGCGTAAGGAACGCGGTTATTTTTGTGGAAATATGATCTCAACACATCTTGCCACAACAAAAAAAAAACTGGGCGTAATAGAGCAGTGTTAAGCAGCTTGAGTTTCCCCTCCCGCAAGCGGTCGAATAACGGCTAATTTACTAGTTATTGTGATTATGTTTAGGTTGCTTCGGACAATTCAATAGGAACAATGGCTGAAAATGTTGTAGAAGCACTAAGAGAAAATAAAGAGGTTTGCTGTATCCAAGATAATGACAAGAAATGATATCGTAGTAAACAAATCTTATTCCAGGTAGCCGCGCAAATCGAAAATGTTCGCCAAGAGACTCGACAAAAGAAACGTCAAATGGCTATGGCCATGCGCAATAAGCAGTTACGGGAAATGGGTATGCAGGTGGGGAAGTCCGGTGAAGTGAAGGTGAGATAGGATTGTTTTTGTTTATTCTTGTGCTTTTTTAGGTTTTGGTTCGCTGGTTATGCCTAAATATCTAATTGATTGCAGAAATTCTTAATTTTTCATGTAGTACTTTTGCCAGCATATCTAACCGTTGTTTAATTAGAAAAAAAGAACTATCCAGTAGATACGTAGATAAGATTGAAGAAAAGAAAACAACACTTGACAGTAGAAAGTAAGGAAAATGGAAAACTTCCTGTCAAAACAATTTACATGCTCTTAGGCACTCATGCTTGTATGTTTTCACTAGATCTCCGTCTTTAAAGAACAGTTTTCTACTAGAGATATGTGTATAATTTTGTTCGATAAGAAAACATAAAGGTAAACAGACTGGGCCCGATCTCCCAATTGATTTTGGATGATGATGATCGTTTCCGGAATATAAGATGCATGAGTGCATCAACAGCTTGTTGCTATGGAATTTGCGCGGCTATCGCAGAAGGATCATTCCAACCGTTCTAGCGTCTTATCGTGGCTGGGAGGTGTTTTCCGGTGTCGTGCTGCGATGTACAGCGGGAGATTCATCCCCTTCCAGGGTCTCCCAAGCTGAGAGAGTCCAGCGTTTCCATCACGAAGCCTAGCTAAGAGTAAACCAATACCAGGATCCGCCATCGTCCTGGCATGAAGGTCGCATGGTGGCAAATCTCCCTCTGATCCACAACTGCTGCGACTGCCTGTGGTGGTGAAGACCTGGGGCAGACTTTCGCCAGGCTGACCTTGGGACTTCAGGGAACCACAGTGGCTTACCCAGCAAATCTCCGAAAAGTGGTGATTATGCTGGGGTCCGAGGATCGGACCGTTCAAGTATCAAGTAAGTAAGTACTTCGTTCTCGATGTGGAATCCACTTGCTCACGAAGGCGTGGCAGTCCAGAAAGATCCGAGTTGGAGAATCCTTAAAGTTGGATGTCGGTATTCTAAATTATTTTGTAGGTGTGCAGTATGGTCCACTTCCACGTTGAATTCTATATTTGCATCTAGGGGTCCGACAATATCAAACCTATGCCAAGACGGTTATCTTGATGAGTTTTACATGTGAGTACCATATCGCCGGGAAGGGTAAAAATGAAAGGCTTTGTATCAAAAAAAGGTCATGTTTTTGGTATTGCTCTTTGTCTTCTTTACATTGGACCCTGTTGTACATCAGTATTGTTCAGTGGGCAAACGCAGCCCACTGAACCTAAGTGGTACGCGACAGGATCCAGTGTAGATTTTGGTGGTGTCCGCTCGAGTTGCTGAATAGTTAATATGAATATGGGTGATGAAGGTGGAAGGATGTCTCTACGACTGCTGGTCCATCTCATAAGCGGTTTTTGTTGAACACCGAGATTAGTGATACTTGGGCGAAAGAGAGATTTCGCAGAAATATGACAGAAAGTGTTGCAGCTTATGATTCGTGTGCAAATATCTGCGGTTTGATTATATATTCACGTATGCTCATAGAGTGTCGAATGTCTGCATGTTGATGTCGAAAGTTGAAAAGAAACAAGTAGTGTTCTCTTCAGGCCGTCGTAACTAATGGTTGTATATGTCCAAAACACTAATTTTTTTAACGCATTAACGGCTACGTGTAACAATACGTGTGTCATACATATATCAGTTTGTAGTGACCCTTACTGATTGAGTAGCGACACATTTTTGCTACCTTACTTGGACTCAGGTATTCCACAGTTGTAAAATTCTCTTTTTGGAGCCTATGAGCATTTTGAGCAGTTAAATAGTTTAACAAGCTGAAATTTGTTGAGCAGGTCACCAAGACGATCTGGAGTATGTTTTCGTATAGACTGCCGACTCGTACTGAAAAATGTAAAGAGTTCAATTGAATTTGGTGGGCGCGTGTGACGCAGTGGTCGGAGGGACCCTGCAGTACACTTGGGATCGATTCCCGCGCTTCAGACTCATCAAGTACTCCATCCCTCCGGGGTCGGCGAATTGGTACCGTGCTTGTCTGGGAAGATAGCACGACTGGCTCAATCCATTGGCAGGCCACCGCGAGTCATTGTAAAGGTAAGCATATGCATTCAATCACCTCAACGATGCTTGGTGAAGCCTAATGCATGGGGGATCCCTCTGGGATTGATCAATGCCGCGGGCTTTATCCTTTTTCTTTCATTTAATTGAGCTAGTATAAGAGTCTACGAGGTATAGGTGACGTAGAGCGCTAAGTGAAACAATCTTGTATAACTTCGGCCAGTCCTGAATTCACAAATATTTCAATCAGAAAATTGTCGGCAACTATTGAGGAGTCAGCAATCGCCACTTTAAACTTTTAGCCATCATGTTGCAGCCGGTAGTGAACTTTATTAGCTGAAGCCAAACAATTAGAATCTGCAGGTCTTTACTAATGAGGTACAAATCTTCCTCTTCATCTACCACGATGTACTTCTTATTTTTTAAAACTATGAATTTTGAATATATCTTTCTACTTCTGTTCAGCAAGCACGAGGTGCTATTTTATTTCTTTATTTATGCGCAAACTGACGTTTCGGCGGATTTCGCCTTCCTCAGAGCCTGGAAAGGTCAAGTTGACAGCAATCCACTCGGCCAAACACCTCCATAACCGAACAGAGAAAACTCTAAACCAAGATTTCAATCACATTTAGCATAGCTCTGCACACTCACCGCTTTCTATGAGTCTTCCACTGAGTATGTTGCGTGGAGACCAACCGCACAGAGTTTACATGGAAGCGTAATGTGCCCCTCCCATCAGAATAACCGGTTTATATACTGTCCAATATCACGCGTGATAACGAGGCATTCCTCCCTGCGGTTCATTTTCGGATTCTTGGAATTAATCCGGAATGCCTCTAGAGTTTTGCGCGCTTGTGTTCTCGATTCTTGCGCGAGGATCGTAACCCTTACTTCAAAATCTTCTCCATTATGTTTCTGCGTCCTATGCGTACCTAGTGGAGTACTTAGCTTACGTTTGCCGGCTAGGTGTTCTTTTATACGTACGCAGAGTGGTTTATGAGTTTTGATTTCTGTGGAAGCTCGTATTTCGAGCACAGGATTTTACTGAGCGGAATGTGATGGTGTCCGAAATGCGTAATCGATATTTGTAATTGCAAGGCTTACGTGACAAATTTTAAGAAAATCACTCTCAGACTGCAAGAATTAGTACGCACCTTGTCGATGACAATTTGGACGTCGATTTCAGAGGTTCTTGTTGTCCGTTACTGTTTGGTCTTTTTTTTTAGTAGTGATTGCTTCATGATCACAGTAGTTAAATTTTACGTGAGATGTAATTACAGCAAGCGGTGGATCAGCTGGTTTTCTCTTAAGCCTTTTATGTCGTCCAATTTAGTAAATGATATTCACACCGAGTCTACATGAGGTGAAGGATGTACGTATAGAAATGGTGCCGAAGTCCCCGAAACATTAGCTATTTTAGAATAACAGTACTGTTAACAAATTCGTGTCATTTTTTCTGTTACTTTTATTTGATATTCTTGTTATTGATTTCCCACAGTTGGTAGACTTCCATTTATCGTTGCTTGCAGAATCTGTTTTAAACCGAGATTCCATTTTAATTGTGCGAAAAGAAGTTAAATTTTTGTTTCGAAAGAAGTATGTTGCGTTAAATCTCCATATGTTATAGGTAGCTCACAGGCGAATAGCCAACGAACCACCTTTGGAAGGAGTGGTGGACCCACTTGCTTCTTGTTGCATTTGTCGTGAACCGTTATTCCAAGGAACACGAGTATCTGCTGCGTAAGCAAATTTCGTTGCTCTATATTCTATTTCTTAAATAGTGGCTTTTGCTTTGTTTCAGGTATTCATTTGCATCGCCGTTGCCGAGTGAGTCTCGAATTCCTCAATTAGCTACTGTAAGTCAAATGGTAATGGTGCATATTGATTGTCATCAGAATGCAATCAGAAGGACTGGTGGTGCGCGTAATACGGATGAATGGTCAAAAGTGAGTTAGCTACTTAAACAAATTCACATCATTCATTATGTAAATTCACATTCACATTTTCACATTCACATTAAATTTACATTATTTATTGGCACATTATACTTCCACGTGATTTCTGTACGGTTGGTCTCTACGTGACATACTTAGTGGAAACCTCATAGAAAGCGGCTCTGAAGAAGGCGAAATCCGCCGAAACGTCAGCTTAATCGTGAACAAAGAATAGTAACACCTCGCGTTTGCTCAACAAAAATACGAATAAACAAATTCATTTTTTTCAATGTAAAGGGTTTGCTGTGACATTGTTGTTTTCAGTGCGTTTCGTTTCAGCTAAGATTCTCAGTTTAAATAAAGTTTTTGAGTTATTTTTGGAGAAATGTATATGTTTCCAGGCATTACTTCATAATGCTGGTGCAAAATGTAACGCACTTACACCAATAGCAAGTGGATTGGCAAGTGAAGCTGACTGGACTACTGCTTTGAACCGGTACTATGTTGTTTTGTTTTTGATTTATCAAGGAAATGTCGTCAGTGAAATATTTGTGTGGTAATCGATTAGAGGGAGCTAGAAAGGATATGGTAGATGAGGCAGGGTTTGGAATTCAGTTTGCTCAAATTAGTATCCGTATTGCATCACTTGGTCAGACTTTCTACAACAGAGTTGACACCTCTCGAGTTTTCACTGATTGTGGTACACATTGCCGCTCCTTCGCTCATTCCATTAAGAAAAAGTGATTGTCTGCCGTGTCTTTTGAAATTTTCTTTTACAGGTTTTAGAAATTGTAGTGGGTTATCGCATTTTGGGTCATTAAACACCATATCCTTACTTTGTTTTAGATTTTGCTTTGGGGAATTTTTAAATGCTTTATTTTCATCCAACTATTGTGCACAACGTCGTCGATTGGTGTGTTGAGGCGATTCTTTATCGGAAGTCAGATTCAGAATACAATTTTGAGAAGCGCGTAGCTTTTCCGCACAGAAGAAGCACAGAACAGATGTCGTAGCGACGAGATTTTTGCTGGTCTTTTAACTCGTCTAGAATCTATTTTTCTAGTTTCTGGGTTGTTTATGAGTTGTCATTACGTTGTTAGTATAACATTTATTTGTCTTCAATGGTGCTGAGATATTGGCAAAACTCCGGACCGCAGGTGTCTGTGGTGGTAAACGAACGCACTATTGTCCTTTCCGGGGAACTAGCTGAGAGACAGGTGAAACGAAGGACTCGCATGGTGTGGTGGTGAACGCGTTACTCCCCGGAAAGGACAATTGCGCGTTCGTTCCTCACCGCAGACACTTGCGGTTCGGAATTTTTGCCAATATCTCAGCATCATTGAAGTTATATTTCGCAACATACCCCGCTGTTAAAAAGAGTGGGCAGTAAATAAAACGGTTAAGATTTATTTGTCTATTTCTGCATAACACATCTTTCTGTAGCATTTACTGGTTAGCGTTGAGGTAAACCGAATGTCGGTCTTGGAAGCTGTCACACATTTACCTAGCTTTATGATTTCCGAATTCTTCTAAGGTGTTCGGAAACAATGTTTTGTAGTGTTGATAAACTAACACAGAGTGGTTATAAAATATAACTGCGGTTGGAATCGTTGGGGCACTGAAGGTTTCGAGGTAACCACAAAAACGTCTGTAACGGCTTTACTTTAATTTATTCACATAGAAGGATACTGATTATCCAAACTGAAGTTAATAAAAGTTGGTTTCTTGAAAATTTCGGGAACAGTAATTCGCGGTTCTTTCATCTCCTCTGTGCAAATCCAAATTTGAATTCGTACAAAAAGCACAGTTTTTTCTGCTTTTCACCTCTGCCTTAAGAGTCAAATTTGAAACAGCTTACTTATATACGTAGATAACCATTGTCCATATTCGTATGTGTTCCAGTGCCTCTATTCTTTTCTTTGTTTTGCAGCTGTAGCCCATAGAAGTGATCCTACTCGAATACGGATTCGATCCTAACTTGGTTCTCTGCTTCATTTTCCCACTGATGACATGTTGAATGCTAATGGTTTTGCTTAGAGTTATTTGTCAACGGGAAACAACTACTGTTTTTTATAGCGATGAATTCATGAATTTTTCAAGCACACAAAACGTTTTTCGCTTCGTTTTCGCTTTTTTCATTTTTCTGCTTCAGCGATCATATTTCGAACAGTAAAGTGGCAAAAATACTGCTTACGTTTTCCATTAGATTTTAAAAGATTCCAGTTATCTTTCTCAGCTCTTCTTGAACTGCAGTGTTCAGCAACTTAAGATTATAATAGTGTTTTAGAGAAACTGTCCTCATATTTAGTGCGGTCGATCACAGTCGGCTTTTTGAGTCTGTCAAGTGTTCAGTATTTCAATTGTTGCAGTTATTGTAAAATTGTCGACATTTGTCAAAGAACTATCTTCATTGCGAATGTGTTGAAAGTAAAATTTAAGATGTAATATGACCTGATAGTGTCCACGTTTTCTGCGCAATCTAATCTAATCTTTTGTTAAGGTATCAAGTTGATCTCGAAATGGTCGCTGCCGTACTACCGCTATGTAGATCGGTCGTCTTCGTCGATATTTGTGAACTCATTGATAAATTTATATACTTCAGGTATTTTCACGATTTATACATTGTCACGTTGTTACGATTACATACATTGTACATTAGTCAAGACTTAGGGCCATTATAAAGTTGTTTCTTAGACAAATTTATTGTAAGAAAAAAAAGCTGAGAGTTAGACTATTGTTGTCTAACCAAATATTCATCTTGACTGTACTAGTATCCCGTTAGAACTACGTGTTAAAATCACTTATTTGTTCAAGATCGTTTTCCGAAGCATCTCATGGTGGTGGGCGGGAGTCTAACGCACAGTATCTGGCCATCCTGCATCTTCTGGCGCTTTCTCTTCCGCCTGACGACCTGCCGACTCCTAATGCTCGTCATCGTGTTGTTTCCTTCCTGATAACCGAGCTGACACTCCAAAACTGGCTTGAACAGCGAATTGACGTATGTGTTTTCTAACGTTTTAATGACTGAATAGTCAATAGGTTCTTTTGCGAATAATATTGTACCAACTTGTTCCTACAACAGCAATTCAGCAGGAGATTTACTGGCAGTTAACAAAATGAAGTAGAGTAGTGTATGAACTGCTTAGTTGATTATTCGTTGTTGCATATACGCTCGACTCTCGAGGGTGGATCTATTGTGGTGTTAATTAGTTGAAAATTTTCTTTTATACAGATACTACGTATTAACGTCTGAGTAGCTGTAAGTGTTGAGAAATAGAAATCGGAGTGTTGATGTACTGCAATAGAACTGTAGGCTATAGACGGCAGATGTGCCCATGACTTCTGGTTCTGAGTATAACTACCACGAGTTGATTTTCTCCATTGGATCTGAATGCTATATGATAACAGGGTTTTTTGTATATTGTGGTTACTCTCAACTTGCCACGCTAGACCCGATTGTTACATTCATAGCTTGTTCCTTAAAATTGGGTAATAATCAAGAACTAGAGTAAACCTTAATAATCAGAAACTTGGACGAGGGTTTATTTGTATCATGCAAGCGCAGGGTAGAATACAGCAGTGAATGAATTTTTGCATCATAAATGCGAAATAGAAGAATTATACAACTAGTGCGTTGAACTATGACTTGTTTAACTAGGTAGGGAGGATTCTGTACGTGATAGAGAGTCATCTCGATGCCGCAATCTTATCCCAATCCATAAATTATTTTATATTTCGTTTCCTTGGTCTCTCCCTTCTATGACACTGACCTAGACAAAGATCACAGGCTGCCGATGAGTGCCTGCATATGTCTTGAAGTACAACTGTCTCTCATATTTAGACGTGAAGATGGGTTTTTTAAGGTTGTGAATTAAAAAAAGGACCGGAAGAAACTATATTTGAAATAAGTGTGCAACCTTGTACTATGTCAATTTAAAGTTTAGATCTAACTCTACGTTAGGTGGGAATATTATTATCTAGCGATTGCTATCATATATTCCTAAAGCGAGATGTTGGATATCGAGGAATGGAGACACATTAACAATCTTGGCAAAATTTCCACCTATTGCAAAAGAGTAGTTTCTTTGTATCATATTTATGAATATTTGCAACTGTAAACCGAAGCAGGGATGACTACATGATTGTAATATGTAGAAAAACGGAAGAAGTAGTTGGTAGAGGTATCGAGATAATCGTTAATTAAATTCGATCAATGAATCCAGGTGAAGAGTGAGTTAGGAGACCTAACGAACTCGGAACCAGGTTTCCACTGCCACAGAAGGTTATTGCTAACTCGTAGTCTATTCCAAATTTTCGTAATCTCAAGAATATAGGACTACAAACCTATATGAAATAGCTGCAGAATGCTCTTCGCTACCATGAGGACACAAATTGTCGCCCCACAGTTGTGAGTTAGAGAAATAAATCAAGTTCAGGTTAAAATTCACCATACCATTAAATCGTCTTATCTTGTCTTCTTTGGCGCTTGTGCCGCAGTGCTCGGAGGCGCCCTGGAATACACACGTGGAATCGATCCCCGCGCCAATGGCTCACCAAGCCATCCATTCCTCCGTGATCGGAAAATTGGTACCCGATTTGTCTGGAAGGATAGCAGCACTGGCTCGATACATCGGTATGCCACCGCGAGTGATTTTAGAGGCCAAATATGCATCCAATCACCTGCAAACGGTGCTTGATAAAGTCGAATGCATAGCGCATCACTCAGGTATTGACCAACGCTGAGAGCTTTATCTTCTTTTATCTACTCTTCTGTCAAGAAAAGTAAATATCCATACGCAGACCAAGTTTCCATTTACACATTCTTTTATCTTTCTGATTCTGAATGTTTATGTCTGTAAGCTAAATAGCTACCCAGTAGCCTATAATTCTATGCAGGTGCTACGAGCAGCTGTTGCCGATTTTACTACAGAGAGTCATGATACAACATGGGAATCCCTTCGACCAATGTGTTTGACCTGGGCATTCGTCGACCGATATTTTCGTGACGTGATACCCGTGAGTGTACTAATATTTCGAAAATTTTCTGAAATATAACAACTATACAACTATAATCTATGAATTACGGCTGGTTGGGTTATCCTTTTTGTAATATGTCTTGTTTCACTTCTTTTGCCAGATATTCGATTGTTAGATGGAGAGTTCCTTCTCCTTTAAGAGTTGTTTTAATAAAAAAAAAAAAACCAGGAACTTCTGTTTGATTACCTGTCACCCGTAGTCTCGTCGATCGTCGAGTGACTCATGCGGGCGCCAGTAAATCTTCCATTTTTCCCTGTCGCGTGCAAGAGTAGCCCAGTGGGTTCTACTCGCTCTAGGGACTCGTCGAACATTATAGCTTTCTTCAATGCTCTTCGTGAAGAACTGACCATCGGGTCGGTGGTCTTCCTGCAGTACGTTTGACATTCCGAGGAATCCAGTCACTAACGGCTCTTGTCCATCGGTTGTCATTCATACGCATTACGTGTCCGGTCCACCTTATCTTCGACTGTTTTGTTTGGCGTACAGAACAGTATCTTTGATTTTTGATCATTGACGCAGGTCGGAGCTTCGGATCCCTTCCCTTGCTTGAGTGAAACAGGACGCTCCTAGAATCGTTTCGACTGCATGTTCAATAACGCTGGGTAATCTTTCATCCTGCTTACGCAACGACCAGGTTTTTGAGGCATACATTAGCGCAGGATGTAGCGTTGAGTCGAAAATATGGGCACCGATTCGGGTGTTCTTTGTCCTCTTGACTACATCCTCAATGTTCTTGAAAGCTCCCCAAGCCGCTCGTTCCCTTCTGCTCAGATCTGGTGCCAAGTCGTTCAGCATATTGATTCCCCGACCTAGACAGACAACTGGAGCATTCAGAGATACTCGTTCCGTTGAGCTTGAATGGGGCATGCGAAACCAGTCCGTTTTTCATGAACATCGTTTTTGTGAGGTTTAGTCGAAGACCAATCTTTCCATAGGTTTTATCAAAGTCGTCAAGCATACGTTCTACTTGGCTAATGTTTGGTGTTATAAGGACGATTTCATCAGCAAAGCGAAGATGGTGTAACTGCCGACCATCGATTTTCACTCCCATATTATTCCATTCCATTATTCGCATGACGTTCTGGAGTGTGGTGGTAAGGACGTTTCGACTTCTCCTTCGTCATAGTTTGATCTCTGCGCGTAAACGACGAAAATTGTCAAAGTCGGAATTGCTCCACGTCTTCTCAACCGTAAACGTAGGATATGCGTTCTTAGTTGCTCGAATGAATCGATGTTCATGGACAAAATCGTGTTGACGAGAATGCCAACACCGCTGACATACTGTCGCATGTTCTGAGGAACAGTTCTTCTCCGGTGTCATAGACGGTGTTGAAAGGCTGCCGTCTTCTCGTTTCGGACAGGCCAATGACGTCGTACATTGTCCTTCTTGTTTGCATGAGCAAGTATTATATCAAGGACTCGGATGCAAGTGTACGTGCATAGCAGCTACAGATCGTCACCTTAGTTCTTCGTGAACCAGGCCGCTTCCACTGGTTCTGAGATTTAAGCAGCCTCTCCGTATTCGTTCTACCCATCGCTGCCGAATAGGGGCTCTTTCGGGGTCAGGGGAATGAGGCCCGTTTTTTTTTTTTACTGTGTTTAGTATTTTGTTACCCACGTATAGTTTGCTGGGTTCTAAACGTGTTGGCTGGCTATGCTCATGCGTAGCTTGCCAGGCTTTCCCAGAGTGGACATGGAGTTTATTTGTTGGAGGCGACTATGCACTAATAAATAGTGCTGCTTACTCCAATTAACTAACAAATTTACGACTTATAATGTAGTCTCATTAATAGATTGATTCTGATGAGCGTCTTGAATGGCTTCAAACACATATATTGGAAACCTTACATAAAACGTCAACATTTGTGAAGAAATTCGATGATGAAATCGCAACACTGAACTCTCTGGAAGGGTTTGCCGAAGCGATGGGTAAGTTTTAAGGTCTGATTTTTCGTCACCTTGTGTCTTCCACTTCAAGTTTAAATCTCGTTCATTATAAATGATAAGAAACGTTATGGTTGACAGAGATCATTTTCGGACTAGTGACGTGTTTTTACAAAATATTTGGTTAAACGGTTTTTCGGAACTACTGCTTTTTGTTGTTTAAAAATTCGAATAGAATGAGAATATACGGTTAGGAATGCCGACTGATTTGAAGAAATGTTCCAGATTTTGCACTGGACGAAATTGCTCCTCTGTTGGGAACGGACGGTGATTCCAACATTAACCGGTTCAGTTAAGAATGTTTCTTAAGCCAGTGTTTACAGTTGTACTACAAATTAAACTGCTTCTGTATATAAAGTGTATATTTCCAAAAATGGGACTTTTTTAACTCAAAACTAACTCTAGCCATGAAGTTCTGTGGAGCCGTTGTAATTGAGAGT
Organism: Angiostrongylus costaricensis; assembly: GCA_900624975.1. Classification (NCBI taxonomy): domain Eukaryota; kingdom Metazoa; phylum Nematoda; class Chromadorea; order Rhabditida; family Metastrongylidae; genus Angiostrongylus; species Angiostrongylus costaricensis. The sequence goes on along the minus strand of UYYA01003816.1, from coordinate 56,741 downwards.
TTAATGGAAACCGACAGGTACACATGCCCGAGAAATAAAATCCAAAAATCTCTGTTATAAGTGACATAATATGATGGTGATAGATAAAATTTTATTGAACTTGATGCGAACAGGTAACATATGACAAAGGAGAGAAGGTTCATATTTTTTTTATTCAACTTCGACACTGGAGTACACTTCAATATTGCGTAGCAGAAAGTCCATTGATGAGATATGAGGCGGTATCAACAAGAGATTTGTGGGAGTTGACTGAAACAGTCGTTGTAAGATTGATAAAACCTTCAGTATGTTGCAGCCTTTTTTTTTTTCGAAATTTTCGGAATTCGCTAAGATAAATATGGTTTTAATAGTGTCAACACATTCGCAATTATTTTGTTTCCTTAATAAATAAAATACGTTGAAGACCAAGCAAACTTGTAGAAGATTATTTGTCTTATTGCCTTAAGGGAGTATTTATTTTTATCCAGAATCGTCATGTCATGGTGTTGAATCCAACAAAGCAAGGTTGGGTTTTTCGGAGTTTTCCATCAGGCAGCCTAGCTGAGCGTAAACCACTACCAGGAACGTCCGCTGTCCTGGTACCAATCTGGTCACACGGTGGCAAATCTTCCTCTGATCCACAAGAGCTGCGACTGCCTGTGCTGGTGACGACTCGCGGCACGCCTTGGCCAGACTGACAACGGGACCCCAGGGAACCACAATCGTTCAACCGACAAGTCTCCAAAAAAGGAAAAGAAATGGAGGAGATTGTACTGGCGCTCGCACAACTAGTGAATACGGGCCCTACAAGTATCCAAAATTTCATCGTACTAAAGTAGAAAGACTTGTGTCTTGTTAGCAAATATCCTTAGACGTCAATTATATTTGTTTCAATGAATAAAGCTGATGTGAGCTGAGGTAGACTTTACTTAGAGGAGTATTTTCTTTCCGCTATACGTGCATTGACATCAATAGATAGATGGATGAAGGGTAATATTAGTATGTACATATGAAGTAAATAAAAATAAAGCTCTCGGCGTTGATCAACAATCCCTGAGAGATGCACCATGCATTCGACTTCATTAAGCATCGTTGGAGGTGATTGAATGCATATCTGGACTTCACAGTGACTCGCGGTGGCCTACCGATGTACCGAGTCAGTACTGCTATCCTCACAGACAAGTCTGGCACCAATTTGTCGACTCCTCAGTGATGGAAGCCGCGGATGCGGGGACAATCCCACGTGTGTGTTGCAGAGCGCCATCGACCACTGAGCCACACGTGCCCTTTTTTCTGACATTGATAGATATGGTTACGAATGTGTTAATCACATTCGTTAAATTTTTCTTTGCAACTTGATAATCCACTAATATCCTTGGCTATTTAATCAAATCCATCACATATGAACTTACTGAGTGTCGGCTTATAGTCTCAGCGGAATTCTGGCACATTTCCGCAATTTTTTGTTTACAATGCAGTTCTTATAGGTTAGATCAAATAGGAAGAGAAATAATGCTAACGTTCACGAACTTGGATGGAGGAAGCAAGATGTGGTTTGCAGAAACTAGCACTGACGACTAATTGATCTCACCTGGTCATCGTCTTGTTGCCTCTTCTTTGTGTCCTCGAAGTTGTCAAGAAGACGGTGCCGATTCGGTTTGAAAGTCGAAGGCTCCTGATAGAGCATTATAAAAAATTGGAATAATATTACCAGTATCTTCATTTGTAATAGTTTAAATTATGTTACAGTAAAGTGGGAACTTAGTACTGCAATATTCACGCCACTATCCACCTCCTTAAATTCTGATAGAGGAATTTTTTATGCTTTCTTACTGATCTTTCCGATTTAGAATGAACGATGGAAGTGTGGTGAGATTCTGTGCGTTTTTCTTTTGAAAATACGAATTGATAACATCCACGCATACATGTGTTAGGATACAAGATTTATATATTGCGCTAGAAGATTCTTGCACGTGTTGCAAGGAGTTTAGGGGTGGAAGGGAAATAGGACACTGGCAGTGATGTCCGTCATCATGAGCATCGTGCTGATTCGATTCCGCTCCGGACCAGCCAAGCCTCTCATCCCTCCGGTGTCGGAAAATTGGTACCAGACTTGCCTGGTAAAAAAGTCACTTCCTGCAATCCGACTGGGAACGCTACAGCCCGGCTGTCTCAGGACTCCAGGGAGAGTTACTCGACTAGCATTCTACGACATTTAAGGTGAAATGAAAATCCTCAAGCAGTAACCGAAGCCACACGTAAAAGTTGGAAGATCTTCGCGGAAATGGATCCGAAAAGACGAATTGAATGTGAGAAGTGCTGAGATCCGCATGAATACGGGTTGTATAAAATAAAAAAAAACTAGATTTATGTTAGAATTTTACGGAAGAGGAAATTCTGTGATGAAACCAACATAGTGTGACGGAACTGCGTTCTTCTTCAGAATTAATGCGCGTAGAGATTGATGTGAAGTTTCGAACTGATTGGGCGCAAAATGATCGTAGCAGATGAATCTAAGATGGATTATTTTTAAACATTTAAAATAACAGATGAACTAAGAATAAAGCAATAACTGGGCTCAAAGTAGCAATGTTTGTTTTCATTCTCTGTCACTTGACACCATACTCTTCATTTCGTGTACAGGCAATAGATTTTGTAAACCTCGCATTTTTTTTCAAACATGTATCGCGAAAATAACAGAAATAGTTTATTCAGTCTGTAAACTGAGATAGTGACAGTATTTCTATCCTTTAACGGCTTTCTGCTTCATGGTGAAGATGGTGTTGTGTGGGTTCGTCTACAATGTGCAGTTGGAATTCATATTCTCGAAGTTCGTTGAAGCTTAGAGTGATTTCCAGGCATTCCTTCGTACAGTCAGTGAAGAGCGAACCTACGCCAGGCTTTGGCCGAGATCACTGAGGAAACATTTGGTTCCAAAATACCAAACTTCCCCCGAAATACAACTGCAGGCAACTGTCCGAGGTGACCTGGGAAAGCTCCAGTGTGGCTACCAATCAAGCAGTGAAGCAGCGAATCATAATTGAAAGAAAATCGTGTCCAGTCAATAGTCAATCGACCAAGTGACTCAGTGAGTGTTCGTGGTTCGTTGTGAAGAGGAGCCAACGAGATACTTATGCATCACATTAAACATTAGCGTGTCCTACTAAAGTCACTATCTCAGTATGGCTTTTTGGCTTAAAAAGCTTGCATATAGTTGCCTATAATGCACCGGAAACGTGTTCAACAATCACTGCTGGTAATAATACTTGCCTCGGTCCAGTGTCGACAACCTTTAACAAATGCGAAAAGTTATTTTTGCATTGCGTGTTACGCGAATTCTTTTTACTTTGAACAGAAATTCTATAGAGGATTTAAGCATGGTAAAATATTATGCATACACTACCGTCGACTGTAGCTGTCCTGAAAGTCTACGCAACAACACTTTGTGAAAAGAGACATTGATGCTTGGAGAGCCAGCCTGTTGCCTCGCAAGCGAAATAAACTCCACACTGAACTCGACTGAATGTGACTTCCCTGACAAAGTATTACTATTTCGATACTTCGATAGCCCATCTTCACTGGCTGTGCGGCCCCCAGCATAATTTCCACTTTTTCGGAATTTTGTTGGTTTAGCCACTGTGACTCCCTGGAGTCTCGAAGCCAGTCTTGCCAAAGTCTGCACGAGGTTGTTGTCATCACCACAGGCATTCGCCGCCCTCGTGGATCAGCGGGAGATTTACCATCATGCGACCAATTTGATATCAGGACGGTGGAAAAAAAAATAATTGGACCTTGGTATTCGTATAACTTTAGCTGGGCTTCCTAATACAAGCGCCGCCAGACTCCCTTTCAGCTTGTGAGACTCAGCTGGAAGGATGAATCCCTCCGCTGTACATCGCAACCCTACACCCAGGAACACCTCCCAGTTATGATGAGGCGGTAAACCGTTGGAAGGACGAAGTATTAAGCATATATAACAGAACATATAAATGTATTGATTATTTATGCCGAGGTCCACAGAAAGTTTCATATAATTCGACGTCCCACTTGTACACGTTAAAGGTAGCATTAAGGGTCTTAGTAGAGTATATAATCATACTCACTTATGACCCCACGATATGAAAACAACAGAATTTTTTTCAATAAACCTTGATTAGCAGACAAAAAGCATATATTACAGCACTTATTTTTTCAGAATAGCTGACACTTCGGCTGCTTCGCATTCTTCAGAGTCTGGAAAGACCAAATTGAAACGCAATATACTCAGCAATACACTTTCATAACCTCAGCAGACAAAACTTAATATTTAAATCTTCATTCGCACAACAAACGGCTTCTTTTATACACTCACCGTTTTTTTCATCGTAAGCGTCCCAATTATAGGGTGAAGATAAACTGTACGGAGTTACATGGGCCAGTAATACAGACCCAGGACAAAAAATCAGCCTTAGGTGCGCGTGAGTTCGCGTTTGACTACAAGACACTCCTCCTTGCGGTTCAGTTCTGAACTTTTTGAATTTTTCTTTCTAAAACGCTTCAATCGTTTTACACGCTTTTGTTTTGGATTCCTGCGCGATGATAGCGACTTTAACTTGCACTACTCTACTGACTAGGCTGAAAAAGAACGAAAAGGAGATTGTTTAATTATGCATAAAATTTTATCTGTTGTGGTTATGGAGGTATTTGGCTGAATAGATTGCTTGCCAATTTCACCCTTCCAGATTCTGAAGAAGACGAAACCGCCGAAACGCCAGCTATTGTGGATAAATAAATGCTTTAATAACAACCTCGCGTTTGCTCATCAAGAATACAGTGAATTATTGACCAATCCAGAGGTCAAAAGGAAGTCGGTTTTCGGATTTAATTGGAAGTTGAAAAGAAGAAACTAAAAGGAGTTTACTTGCGACCGTAACTATCCAATTTCTTCCGTTGATTTTCCATCAACAATGTGTCGTTGTCGTGAAGGAGTCGAATCCATTCTTCTCTGCATATATGACAATAAATAACTCAATTTATTTTTTTCCACTACAAATTTAACTTAATCTGATTCTAGCTGCTTAGTTACGGTGCCGCGGATCCTTTTCATAGAGGGATCACACAGCAATTAGACGCTAGGCAGCTTGGCGGTTCCCACGTGGCTGATAAAGAGTGAATCGTAGATCAAAAGCGGCCTTATGTTTCCCTGAAACGCATGTGGATCCGCACGATGGACTTCCTATTCGTACTGCGCCGGTTTGACACATACCTTCTGAGTTCACCAGGACCTATCCATGCATGCGTGCGTAAGTGTGCTCTGTTTACGCGGATTGTATTCTACGAGTCAATTCGGCCAAAAGCCTCCAATAAAGTAACAGAGGAGTATATGGGAGGCGATTAGGAGTCGATTCAAACAAATAATCTTCTCATCTACTCTGGGAGAGAGTGGCAAGCTGCCCATGAATATGCTAGGCGAGGTATACGTGGGTATGAAACGCTAAGCAAAATTAAATAAGTGGGCTTTATTCCCCTAACAAAGTTAGCGCCTTCGATACAGCAGCTTCAGGTAGGACAAGTACAGAGAGACTGTTGAAATTTCAGGGCCATTCAAAGCAACCTAAATCGCAAAAGAGTAAAGTGACGATCCTTACCTACAATGCACACTCACTTGCATATGAGTCCTCTATAGAGGTCTCAATCATTTAGACAGGAAGGATAAGGTACGATGCCATCGGACTGGCTGAAACGAGAAGAAGCCACCGATTCAACGCCGTCAATGACACCGGAGAAGAACTGTTCCTCGGAACATACGACAGCAGAGGAATTGGCGGCGTCGGTGCTTTCGTCAACACATCGATTCATTCAAGCAACGAACAACCCGAACCGGACATTTACCATTAAAGAGATGTGGATCAATAGATGTGGTTTTACCATCTTTGTCGTTTCGGCACAGACATCAAGCTATGACGAGGAAGAAGTCGAAGCATTCCACATGAACATGGAGAAGTTATACAGAGAAGACAATACATTTTTCAAGGTCATCATTGGAGATCTTAACAAAGATCTCATCTGGAAGAACGTCTGAGGAAAGCCAAATTGGGACCCATGGATTAGAATGGAACGAGAAGGGTTAGCACCTATCTAAGCTTATCGTGATAACCAGGACCATCCATGGTAACTTGCAAATTCAGAAGCCCCATTCTCAGCGAAGGATCCAGGAGTCTCCCAGTGAAGAACATACCGAAAGAGACCACATCGTTGAAAATTGAAGGTTTTGCTTAACCGGTGTCACTGCTATCCAAAATTTTACACGGGATTAAACAGTTACCTCCTTCGAGCACGATTCCGTTTCTCACCGAAAGAAGAAGCCGCTAACTTCAAAAAACGAAGTACGACCTTCACCATAAACTAGGATTTAATCAGTTCATTAGCGGGCTTAGTTTCTAGAAACGCTCGAGCTGATATGCCATCGTGGAGGCGTACGAGCTACAGACAAACGCCAACCCACGTCCGAATTTGCAAAAAAACACACACGGGCGAGAAAAGAAGATCTTAATGACAGAACCACTAGCTGTGGTCGAAGCTACACAAACTCGGAAAAGAATCCGCTAAGGCCACCAAAATTTCCCCAATTACAAAACTAAGCTGGTGGCACTACGACGCTCAAACGGAACAATTACGCCGTCCCGAAAGGCAATGGAGAAAATCACTCACTATTAGTACTCGGATCTCTCCAAAATCATCGTCTCCCCCGCCGTCATATGAAATAAAGGATGGATATGTCGCCCCACTGATTCTCCCATCTGAAATCTCACATTGTATGTTGTCGGTGAGGAATTGGGCAACATTTCACCTGGACAGGATGAGATGTGAACACATAAAGAACCTTCCACCACTCATCAACGCAATGGCACTGCTACTCACGCGTTACCTGTCTGAATTCAAGGTCCCTACTCAGTGGAAGACCAGCACGACCGTGCTACTGTTCAAAAACGGCGGCCTCTACAATATCGGCAACTATCGCCCAATCTGCTTGTTGTGTGTCTTCTACAAATTTTTCATTTGAGTTAATCGAAACAGGATTGACAGAACACTATACGAAGGTCGGCCATGTGAGTAAGCAGGATTTCGAAAAGGATTTAGTACGATGGACCACATCCACACGATAAAAAGGCTCATTGAAGTATCGCGAGAGTACAAGAACGGCTTTGTTTCACTTTCATCGATCTAAAGAAGGCGTTTGATTCAATTGAGATAGAAGCACTCATGGAAACTCTTGATAGTCAAGGAGTTCCTAGTCACTATAAAAAGATTCTTCGTAAGCTGTACAAGAATTTCACAACCAAGATATCACCATTCTACGACGATATTAACACTGACGTCAAAACAGGAGTTAGGCAAGACGATACCATCTCGCCAAAATTTACTGCCACACTCCAGAACGTCATTCGAACTCTGGAGTGGACCAGCATAGCAGTGAAACTCGATGGTCGGCAAGTGCATCATCTTCGTCTTGCTGGTGCAATCGCTCTTATAACATCAACTATTAGCCACGCGGAACGAATGCTAGCGGACTTTTAAGCCTGTGGAACGATTCGTTTTTGACTAAATCTTATAAAAACGATGTTCATGAGGAATTCAATGGTTACATAAGCTCCATTCATGCTCAACAAAATGAATATTTCTGAGTGCTTTCCAGCAACGTCTATCTAGACCAGGAAATTAACATAATGAACGACTTAACTCCAGAGTTAAACAGCAGGAAAAGGAAACCCACTTGGGAAACTTTCAAGAGCATCATGGATGTAGTGAAGAGAACAAAGAACCCCCGATGCTGTAAAACTTGGTCACTACGTAGGCAGGATGAAGGATCGCTCAGCGTTAAAGAACGCGAACTCGAAAAGACCATCTTAGAAGTACACCGCATAACGAACGTGAGAGAAAGGATCTGAAACTCCCCAACCTACTTTAACTATCAAAGGTCCGAGAACCCGTTTTAATCGTTAAATTATCGGAGATGTAATGAACTGGACACGTAATGCGTATGAACGATAACCAATGGACAAGAGCCATTAGTGACTGAAATTTCAAATGCACATCAGGAAGACCACCGATCCAACGGTCAGCGTTCTTCACGAAAACCCTAGAAAAAAGGGTATGACGCTCAACGAGTCCCTAGAGCGAGTAGAACCCGTTATGGTACTCTTGCACTCGACAGGAAGAAATGGAAGCTTTATTGGCGCCAGCTTCAGTCACTCGACGATCAACGGGACGACAGTTACAAGTGAATTTATTAGTTTTATTTAACACTATATTACACTAAAACAATGATGGGATGGATGGATTGATGGATCTCGCTTGGTACATCATCCTTTAACTCTCGAGCAACTAAGGGCAGGAATTGCTGCCGTCTTGAAAGAGTCCATTATGCTAGTACTTCGGATTCACAAAGACTGATAACCTGAGAAGACCAAGGAATTGCTCCCTCGTATTTCTTGGGAAAATGAAATCACAAATTTGCAGTCGAATTCACACCTGAGTTCGATTACTTCTATCGGTGATGTTTAAGGTTACCTAACTGACTAAGTACAGCACACTGGTCACTGAAGGAATAATACACGCCGTCTTTTCGATCGACTGACCCACAAATTGAATGTATGGTTAAAATCATCATCGAGACTTTCAACGAATCTACGAAAGAACAAAAATCTGGTAATGCTGTTCCCTTATTTGACCTTTTCAAAAGATTCGTGTAGCTACATTAACTATCCGAAAAAAATTGCTAAGCACTAATTTTAGTACCAACAGGTGATGAACCACGGATGAAGCTTCTAAGAAACATAATAATGGTTACTAGTTTTAGCTAATCACTATTTGTTTGCATACAGATGAGAGATGAAGATGACACAAGGCCTTTAATGCGAAGCTACCCTTTACAAGAATACAACATGACTATCAGCCACCAACGTTCTAGCACCCGCCTAAACGTTTCGTCAGCATGTGATCATTCAGTTGTTACCATTACGGTATTTCAACAGATGACTCGTCTTCACAGGTCGCTCGGATCTCAGCACTTTAATTTGTTTCATTGCCTTTCTACATTATCCACGAACTGGTCCACTTCGATCGTGAATTCGGCTGCAGCATGAAGATCTGTGGATTTTTCTCCTAATTTTCATGCCGAATGCTGATCGAACGTGATTTTTCATGGAATTCCGAGATAATCGTGATAAGGCATTCCTAGGTTGTCGCCACATGCAGGTTCTGGCCTTCGTCAATTGAAGGGTTTACTCTTTATGACTTCAGTTCTTCAAAGACAACAGCGCTACCGATGTGACGGCAATGACTCACTCATGCGATTAGTTGACCGAGCACCTGACAGCGATGTAACAAACTGAATCTGAATTAATCATGTATAAATACTGATCGGGAAACCATCGCTATTTACATGCACTCATAGTTCCTTGTGCACTGGTTATTACATACTTACTTGGATACTTGGACAGTTCCTACCGGTCGCGCGGCCCCCGGCATACTCTCCCTTTTTCAGAATTTTGCTGGTTTAGCCATTGTTTCCCGGGAGTCCTGAGGTCAGCCTGGCCAAAGTTTGTGACCAAAAGAGATTTGCCACCATGCGACTAGTTTGACACCAGGACGGTGGTGGATCCTGGTATTGGTTTACTCTTAGATCGCCCTCCTAACGGAAACGCCGGACTCCTCAGCCTGGGAGACCATGCTGAAGGATGAATCTAACCGATGTACATCGCAGCCCTACACCCAGGAACACCTCCCAGTCACGATGAGGCGGTATAAACCGTTGGGGGATGCTTGTTATTATGTCTTGAAAAATTAATATCTGCACGTGATAGAATCTTGCAGAATTTGTTATAGCATTTTAAACTCTAATTTAATCTGTACGTTGTTAAACTTGTGTTATCTGCTCCAATAATAGTAATGAAAACTAAGAGGTAGAAACAAAGAGAAAAGATAATACCTTTTTGTTGCATTTTCAGTGAAAGTTTGCATGTAGTACTGATGTTGTTTCATACCACATACAATACAAAGTCGTAGACGATTACGACGAGGACCCTAGATAATGGGATATCTTCAACAAAGAGGACGAAACTCATCAAACACCTTTACAAGTGGTAGGGAAGTGGACTGCTCGTACATTGTCTAAGTGAAAGACAGTCACAACTGAGTCTCACATCAAACCTAAAGTGAGGATCTATTCTCAACTCAGTGCAACGCTGGTATCGACTAAACCTAGTCCATTGTCTTTGCAGTCAAATAGGTTACACCCAGGCAAAGATTACCGAATCTCAGATACAGTGATTTTTCAATTGGTTCGACTAATGCAGTTGTACCGCACCGTTTACAGACATAGTAATATCTTTAGACCAAACTTTATGCAACATAATCTCATGAAAATGGGTCGCACCTGCTTTGAAGGTCGCTGCTTACCGCCCTGCATCGATGGTCACCGGTGAATGTGCGGATCCAGAGGCATTCGAACTCTTCTGATCCAGCGTGGCAACCGTAGCGGTGTTTATGGATCCGCCGCTAGTTATGCTGATATGCAAGTCATCTATAGCTGCGTTCGAGCCGATCCGGCTGTATCTGGTGGAATATTATCATAGTTGCCTAACATACCTAGTGTTTCCACTGTAGCGTATGTTCGTTCCTTCTTTACGCAGATTATACACATTTTGTAGAGTACAGATAAGAAGTATTACTAGTTTTATACTATACCAGCAAAATATTTTTCTTACACGACCCGTCTTTACTACACCAACTGTGCGAAACCCAGGATTTCTCATATTCGATTTGTTTCCTCGCATCCAGCATCCACGAAGGTCCCCCAACGCTTTATGTGTGGCTTTTGCTGCTGCTTGAGGAATTTCCTTTCATCACAAATGTCGCTGAGTGCTGATCGGATCGATTCTCTCTGGAGTCCTGAGTTACCGAGACTAGGTTGTTCCCACTTGGATTGCAGGGAGTGAACTTTTCGCAGAAAGGTCTGCTACGAATCTCCCGACCAGGAGGGATGAAAGGCTTGGTGAATCGAAGCGTGGTCGAACCAGCATCGTGTCGTAATGGTCGACACCACTACCACTGTGTTACCCGTCCAAATAGAAATAAAAAATATCGAACTTCCAGTAGAAAGTTGAGGGTACTACAGATTAGACGTAAATACGACTCTGGTTGATGTGAATCTTGATAAATTAATTATCTATGCGCAAAATTCAATTAGACAGGTCCGTATTGGTTATATTCCTTAAGTGTTCTCTTTAGGCGTTCTACAGACTGCGTTCTCAACTAGAAACAATCTAGAATCTTTCCGTTCACTTTGATACAAACCTGCAGTTTCAATTTTACGAATTCCACGGTACCGAACAAGTACATCACCTGTGCCACCTATCATCCCGTCGATCGTCGATTGACCCAAGCGGGTGCCAGCAAATTTTCTATTTCTCCCTATCGTGTGCAGGAGTAGCCTAGTTGGTTGTGCTGCTCGTCCTGCGGATTTGTCGAGCAGCATGTTTTTCTTCCACGGTTTTTCCGAAAAACTCTGATCATCGGGTCGGTGGCCTTCCTGCAGAACATTTGAAATCCCGAAGAATCAAGCTTCTAATGGCTCTTGTTCATCAGCTGTTGTTCATTTGCATTGTGTCCGGCCCACCTTACCACTTACGACACTTTGGCGTATAGTTCATAAAACCACTATATAAAATGAATAAAGCGTTTAGAGCTGAAAAACCGCTGGTGGAGATGGGCTATGCATTCGACTTCACTCAGTATCGTTAGAATTGACAAAATGGATGTCTGGTCTATACAAATACTTGCTGTGGCCTAGCGATGTATCAAGTCAGTATTAATTTTTTTATTTATTACATATCATTATTTCTGACGAGAGGGTACGGTGTAAAATACAACCACTATGGCACTGAGATATTTGCAAAACTTGGACCTTAGGCCAGATCAAACTGCGAACACCCTTTCCGAGGGTTCATATGTTAGAGCTCATACGAGGCACGGCACCACTGAGGCCTTTGTTCTGTAGTGGTGAAGTGAGGAACAGCTAAGCCCTAGGGAATGGTTTGAATCCTGAGTCCGAGTTTTGCAAATATTTCAGCACCACTGTAGCTGTATTTCACATCATATCCCGCCGTGAACAATAACAATAGGAACTAAATAAAAAAGTTAAGATTGTGATTTCCACTATAGCCTCAGCCTAACTGGGTTCAATACCGATTTGTGCTCCCCTGATCATTCCCGTTGACAGATGATTGTTGATGCTGCTGTTAGGTAGAAAATTGGCTAAGAGAAAGGCAGAACGAGAGGCGATGCTTTTAATTCTTCCAGACAAGTATGGTACCAATTTGCCAACCCTTTAGTTGTGGAAGGAAGACTGAACCTTGGGCGTTAGATCAAACCAAATACCACGTGTGTGTTGCAGGGAACCTCTAGCCACTACGCTACACACACCATTGTCGAACAAGGAGTTGCACTCAATCTCTGACTTGAAGAGAGTTTTTATTTTTAATTACATGACCCGTCACTACACCAACTCTGGAGATCCCAGCCCTTCTTGCATTCGATTCGTTTCCCTCGCATTCATCGTCCACAAAGACCATCGAACATTTCGCATCTTCTTTCGGCTGCTATTCAAGGATTTTATCTTCTTTATGAATCTTGTAGTATGTTAGTCAACCTCATTTTTCTTGTATAGGAGGTAACCGGGCTAAAGACTTCCCGCATGGACTAGAGAACGTTGGAGAGGTGTCGAACCAACACCTTGCTTCCTGATAGACTGCACCGCCAATCACTTCGCTATCTCTCTCCTCCCTTTGAGAGATTACCCGTGTAAATGATATAAAATTGGTGATACTCCTATTCTTTATTTTCTGCCACAAGATTCCATGAAGTGGAAAACCCAGTGCATTTAATTCCGGCCTATAACAAAGTTAGTGGTTCATGGTAAGATATTCAAAAAAAGCCGACGGAAGATACAAAACCACCCTTCTCCACCTATTCGTATGCTCCTAGTCCTGTTGGTTGGGCGTTTCCAGGATGGAATACTTTTTTAGCAATCTCATCACGTTTAACATGGGCGTTAATTTCGACTTTTGTCAATCTTGATTTCTAACTATGGAAGCTAGCCATCTTCTCATTCGTTGTGATTTCTCTCCTAACCTATAAATTGTTTCAGCATTAGTCTAATCAATTATCAACCGTTTTGAGAACTGTGAATGATGGCGACATAAAAATACCACCTGAATACAAAACTTCTGTGTGGTGCGTTTTAGAGCTTTTCAACTATCCTTTGCTGTTCTTCTGCCGGATCATCACACCCGCACCCGTTTTATGTCGAAAAGACGATGGTTACAAAGTCGAAGCTCCTTTCTGACGGCCACGCTTTAAGTTTTAACAACGTTCCGCCACCGCCATTCTCGGCAACTTTATTCCTGATAATTCGAAACACCCAACTGGTGATCACCGTCAGATTTTCGTTTCACACAAATACTTCCAAGCTTTTAGACAGTTCTCTGCGTGCATATTTTGACTACCCGCATTGGTTACGACAGATTTTCTTTTCGGGGAAATGTGCATAGCTTCAATATGCCTGCAAAACCAATTAAGTGCCGAAGAAGAGAGTTAGAAGGCGTAAACGTTAAAAGTGAAATAGAATGATTTACAGTGCATAGAAATGAAAAATGCAAAGGTAAAGGAACAAAGCTCTTGGAGTTGAGACCAAACTGACCAACCCCTGAAGGATGCGCGATGCATTCGACTTGATCAAGCTTCGTTGGAGGTGGTCGAATGCATATCTTGCCCTCACAATGACTCGCGGTGTCTGCAGATGCATCGATCCAGTCCTGCTACCCTCCAGACAAGTCTGGTACCAATTTGCTGATCCCGGAGGGATGGAAGGCTAGGTGAGCTACGGGCTCATGGATTCCCACGTCTGTGCTGCCGCGCGCTCCGACCACTGCGCTATACACCCTCATAGGAAAAAAAGAAAAAAATGCAAATACGTTCCAACTAAGTGTCCAGATTTCCTGGAAACTCAGTATGAAGAAGCAAAACTGGAGGTGAAAAAAACCACCATCCCACTGACAATATAACTTTAAAGTAGACCTGCACCTACTTTTTGTAGACAATGAATGTCAAGCCAAATACACAAATTGTCAAAAATTATTTGGACACACCTGGACTGCAGATGACTACGTAAATTCAGTAAATAGCAATTCATTGACCTGCATCCATGCGGAATTACATGTGGTTCGAATTATATTCAATACAGTAACATCAAGTAAACAGCTTAAACAAAGGAAAAAGTATAAATTTCGCAAACGAGATGGAAGCCAAGTATCCATGGAAACGCGAAGAACATACGTAAGAAGGCCTCATGAAGAGGATTAAGATCATCTCAAAATGGAAGGGTGCCAAAATTATGGCAAGGGTAGGAAACATGCCAAAATTATGAAAAAGGTAGGAAATGCGTAAATGATACACATTTCCAGCAGGCTCATACAAATCAGTGTTACATTGTTTTCTTTTAGTAGAGTCAGCATAAAAGCCGTTATTTAGGTTTTCAAAAGACCTCACAACAGACATTAACATCCTTTCCAACGTGCAATACTTCGAGCTTCTTTGCCCGGTTCAAAACAGATTTGTATAACACAAACATTTACACGAGGTGTATTGAAAAATCTGCCACGTTCACCAAACACGGAGTTCATCACCGTTAAAAACTCATTAAACTTAAACGTTTGACAATATCAGTCTTTGTGTCGCTTCGGCGCGGGTCCTCCCTTATTGCTTTGGTGTCTCTTTCGATCTCTGTCCCTATCACGGTGCTGTAGCTTACGGTCACTTCCAGCATCGCGGTCCTCCAGATCACGTCGTTTATCGGCTCGTGCTGCCTCTTCCTCAAGATCGGACCAGTCTTTACCTTCAGATTCATCAGAGTCCAGAGATGCTTCCTCATCACTTTCTTCCGACGTTGCATCCTCTGAATATATTCAACTCGTATAGATTTTTTTCTTAACAAAACTTCAACCAACCTTCACTTTCATCTTCGTCTGTTTCATCTTCCCCTGATTCAGATTCGCTTGGAGAATACGCATCTTCCGATTCGCTTTCATCCTACAAATCAAACAGCGATTTCGAGTGCGCTAAATAATTATCATGCAGGAATAAATACCTCTGGTTCGGCTTCTTGATCTGAGTCGGCTCCGAGGAAATTCCAGCCACCTGTCTCAAAAAACTCTTCGGGATCGTCCGTAATTGTCTAAAATTACAAATGTTTACAAAAACAATAAAAGCTCATCACATCTAATGTATGGAAATATTTAAAAGTTTATAAACATTAGATGGAAAAAGAGGAATTTCCACTACTGCACAAACATAAACACTAAAGAATTGCCTAGATTGCAATGAAGTCGGGAATACCTTCATGATCTTTGGCCAATTCAGAGATTGAATTCCCTCCGTGTAACGCAAATCGCTGGTATTCAGCCACTCCTAAAAAACAAAGCACGTTTGTTTGAGTGAGAAAGAAGCGAAACTAACAAATTTCACCTTCACACTATCTAGACTGCTCATTGGGATTTGCTGCACCATTTGTGTTTTACGATTATAATCCTTGAATATAAATACCATATCGAAGTTCTTCAACTGGAAGGAAACCCGCTCGAAATGCACCAGTTCCACCTCATCTAAGGTGACAATGAATGGAGGCTGAAAATTCGACTCTTCGAAACTTGGAAGAACCGTTTTAGCAGGCAGATTACTAAACAGAACTAACCCATTCAGTAAGGTTAACTAAGCACGATGAGGTTGGTTTCAGTGTGCAACTAGAACGATGAGGAACACCTAAGAAGCCTAGCTCGCTGAATGGTGCGTCAAAATCAAATTGGTCGTTTGTCTGCTTGACTACCTTAAGTATTTTTTAATATCTACAATATGTGAGATAACTGACTGCATGATTAGAAACTAATGCTAGTTAATATTTCAATACGCAGCACGAAATGGCTGAAAAACCCTTTCGTTGTCAAGAGGAAATCAACCATAGAGCTAGGCAAGCTAGAAAAAATTCAATATTTGATGAAAATACCTTATCACAGAAATTCTGGAACGTTTGATTCAGCTTTCTTCGCATTTCACGTTCCATCTATAAATATAGTTGTAAATACGCAAACGCTCACATTTTAATGACATTCAAGTACCTGCTCACTCTGCACATCATCTCGATCCTGCATATGATGATATTTTCCAAGATCAGTGGTGATCTCTCCGACTTCGGTATAGAATTGAATATCCCTAGGAAACGAGTCATACATACATTGAAAATATATGACACTGACGACAAGAAAAGTAGTACATACTTGTACTTCTTTTTTCCCCAAAGTACCGGGTGTTTGAGATGAAAATGCAACAAAATAATCATTTCATTATCACATGGTTGGAAAAATGCGTGTTTAATGTTATTGTAGAGAACATCAATTCGATCACCACGTAGAGAGGTGTACCTAAATCATATGACTCGAAAAAAAAGGTACAATCATGGAACGTAGAACTTAAGAGGAAGAAAAGAAACTCGTACCGAAAACCGTTAATATGCGCTTCTAGTGAGCCGGATATACGTTTGGCAATAATGTTTGGCCGTACGAAACTGAAAACATTGAAGAGTGGGTCAAATTAGAGATCTCAGAGGTGTTTTTAGGGAAAAAAAGTTGCGAAATAGTGAAAAATCCGGAAACTGGAGCAAACGTACAGATCTTTGAGTTTTGGGTTAGCTTTCGCAGTACTTAGAATTAATTTATCTTGCTTCACAGCGCCTTCTTTTTCACGCTCTTCAGCCTCCTCGGTTCTGCAGTTATCAAAATAAACCTTTTTTCAGGTTGAGTATTAGTATTAAATCCGAATTACCTAAACCGTTTCTGGATTTCTTTGATTAGTCGGAACGCGGTTGTCAAATTGTTACTTGGAGCACTAATTTCTCCGTGTTCCTTTACGTTGCTAGCTCTGCAAAAACATTTTAGTAGCACATGATTTCTAAAGCTTAGTAAAACATGATTTCGACGTTGTAGAAGAACGGCAGACCTGTATGTCAGTTCCTTAAGATAAGTAGCAAGTGGATTAGGAAATTGGGCCAATTCTTTCCCAATCTGAGAACCAGGATGTGTAAAGTTGATACGAAGATATGTAAAATCACCCTCAACGGATTGAGAACAATTCTAAAAAGCTAATTCTAAACTCCAAGAATACATACGGCCATACGTCAAACATTCCCATAAACGGAGTAAATAAATACCTTTATCATCGAAATATGAAATGGGACAGGTATTCCAAAAATCGGTAGAATTATAGTGTCGTGGCGTTTATCTATAATAGTTAGCCCGATGAAGTGATCGTTGTGAATTTGATGGATACGTAACAGAAGCAGAAGAGAAATAAATATTACCAAACAGAGAAGATCATAGAAGGAAACCGCAGCGATTATACGCGAATGAACCTACCAACGTAAATGTTTAGCTTATTTACTTCCGAATCGATTGGGAACTTCTCGTATGACTTGTACGACACATTAGACTTCTTGACCCTGTATGAAGTTAAATGAATTAAGCTCAAGACAACAATATTATTATACATGCTATCCGATAGTTGGTAAAGAAAACACCTCTTTGCCTCACTCGCACCACTGGCTTGTGCGAGTCGCTGCCTGGCAGCATCGTTTAACTGTTGAGCCAACATCTTCTGGTGTTCTTTTCTTTTGTCTTCATTTGTGGCTTTGTTTCTTGTCTGATCCGAAAGAACCACGCTACGCTTCCCACGGCCAAGCACCTCCGTATTTTCCTTATTTGAATCTTTTGCTAGAATTAATGAACGACTTAAAACTACCAAACGGAATTGTGGTTTGTATTCAGCATACCATCCTCTTCTTCTTCCTTAAATCGAATAACACTGTTCTTCAAACGACTTTTAGCCTTTTCTGTGAGCACTTCATTTGGTCCTTCTTTGTTCACAAGAACCTTAAAACTGTTTTACCATGTCAGCACGAAAAAAATCGTACATGACTATGGATGACATACAGTATCTGAGAGAGCAATCGTAACGTTCTTCCCTGCATCATCTTTCGCTTTCGTGTTAGTGAGACCCTCAATCCCAACTGACACGATAAATATCATGCCAGGACACACCTGAAAGGTAAAAATTAAGATGATACTTTTCCCTTAACTAAAAACGCACCTTTTCCTCGCATTTTGGGCTAATTGTTAGGCTTCCTTCACGGAACTCAATACCAGTAACGAAACTGAAATGTGGAAAACAGTACAATGAACAAGTTTTATTCGATGGTCAATAATGAATGAAGATCTAACCCAAAATCTCTTTTGTAAAGATTGTCACCAAGACTGGGACATTTTCCAAGGAACACCTTCACCCCATTGGCATAAACATCGCACAACTTCGTATCTGGCTTCAATGTTTCAATGATAGCAGCTTGAGTGGCAAGCAATGCTTCATAGGCCTCCTCAAGATTCTTTGATGGTTCTACCATCAATGTGCGAGTAATGTTACTACAGTAGTTCTGAAATTCGGATAAACATCATTGTGTTCTTTTCCGTTCTTTTACTTTGGAAAGTGAAACAAGGGTCTAGAAGAATGTGAAACCTCTAGACGCGCTCCGAGTGATGTTATTATGACACCGTAATGAAGAAGTTTGTCGGAGCTGCAACAAGTTCAATTACAAGGGAAAAAAACCTCGAAACCTATAGTTTCAAGCAATAGTAACTAGCCTTTCAGTGCTCCACTTCATTGAGTAGTTCCCACCACTCATTATTATTGGATTATAGCAAGTTTCAATTGTTTTGTTCTTGGACAATTGCCCTTGTACTTTCAGTGAACCAATTTCCGCGTCGATTTCATTGGCAAGACGCGAATGCTTCACTTTCTATAGCAATAGAAACTACTTTACGTTTCATGGAGAAAATATTCCTCTTTGTTAACCAGTGACACAAAGACTATGGACGGAGAGATACCTTTTCTTGATCAATGGCTTCAATAAATTTCTTCCTTGCATAGCTCCATGCATTGACGGACGCGGTGGCAGAATTCCGACAGGTTTCAATCTCTTTGCTATCTTTCGTGGCAAAAATATGCACAAAAGCGTTAGAAACATCCACCTGGAAAAAGAAATTTGAGAAACCCTTAAGCATCCTATCGATTCGTCGTGACTGAAGAGGGTGAATGAGAGTAAACCAGTTTTAAAATCATCTATGGCACTTGTATAACTTTTCGTCTCACTCATTAACGATTGATGACTAGAGCAAGCGTCAGTAAAGTCTCCACTAATTCTTGTTGCGAAAAGAGGCACCTCAATGGGTCCTATTTGTTCAAAAGAGTAGCTGAGAGTCATATCATTCTTCGAGGGTCTTCGTGAAGAGCTATGAGCATCGAGTTGCTCTAGTCTTCTTGTTGAACTTGGCATCGAGTGGGATTCTACCGATAATGGCTCTTGTCTAGCGGCCACCGCACAGACTTCCCACAGGCCCGACTCATCTGATTCTTGACATTTTAGCGCACATTATGGCTCCTCTGATTCTTGATTGCTGACGCAGTTCGAGACTTCAGATTCTCTCCTCTACCTGTGTATTGCCGGACGCTCCCAGCACCGACCTCTGGACTGCACGTATAATAGCGCTCTATGATTTGCCGTACAAACATGACCTATATTAAATGTAAAGGTAGTAGCAGAAATCTTGTAACGGACAATCAGGGTGGACAGTTATTTCGACGAAAACAAAACAGTAGAAAACATAGCGAAGTCCGGGCAAGTGAAGGTGTGTCATCCATGGATGAAAGAAATCACCTATAAAAGGTACACCAATTAAACACAGTGGTTTTGCTGTTGCCAAACTGTTAATCTCAATGCAATTCTACAAACACATCGCTTTCCTAACAACGAAAGAAATTTAAAACCCGAATTATAAACTCACCTTTTCAACACCAGCGAAGACCTTTCGCCAATCATTGCAGAAATCCGAGTCGAAGGTATCCTTAGCAAAATAACCAACTTTGTTGTTAGCATCGTTTTTAATGAAATTCAAAAGTTTCGAAAAATTGGCTGCGTCTTTGTCCGACTGAAAGAAAGAATTATAATAAAGAATCAAAGGTTTGCAATCCCAAAAGCCACGAAAGCCCACTTTATCTCTATACATAGGTGTCACTGGTGGTACAACTCCAACAAAATCCTCTGATCTGACACTGTTAAAGTAGTCTGCTTTTCTATTACTAGCTAACACGTAAATACCTAAAATATGCATATCACTGGTGAATTATGAAGTGTAGTTAAAAAGATAAGTGAACTTAGATACCTTTTTTAGTAAATAACATCAATGTGTCCAGCAACTCTGTGTTGAGCATCCATATCTGAAATTGCTCTCGTCAGGAAAAAAATCTTAACGCATGAATTTAGCCCCATTTCATAGACCAGACGTATCTGGAATAAATAACCTGGAACGATTTCGACTTCGAATATTGTGGTGCACCTTCATCTTGACCAACTAACACCACCAATCCATCCACCTCTTCTAGACCACCGGAACCATCGTTCTTAAATGATATTCATTGAAATCGACATTACAGATGAAAGAAGTGACTCGAAACCAACCCAAGTCTCGTAAAGAACGGTTGCGTGTCGAAGGAACAACTCCTTATCAGCTGTTAACACCTTCTTCTCTGACATCGCCTAACAAAAATATATAAATTCGAAATCGCTTTTACAAATATATCGTTACAAAGGCACACTACACGATGTGACATTTTAAATAACTATGATTTAAAACACGATCTGACAAGCAAACATTTCCCTAAAAAGTTTTATTATGTACAATATAGAAGGCGACATCCTTAGAACAGAAAATTTCCATTATGTTGGTGCGATAGGTTAATCAATGATGATTAGGAAAGTAAATCAATCAACTAATCGACTAGATGAAGAGTGAATAAGGGCTGAATGTTCTAGGAAAACAAATCCTCTACGTATGAACATGAACAGGCGTAACTGCGAGCTAAGTAGATATAAAACATCCAAACGATCAAAAGCTAAGACAAAAACAGGAATTATTAGATAGAAATCAGGTTAATCAGAAAAAAGGCGATTCCAACTCCACATAAGTAGGCTACTCGCTCATTTAGACTGTGTTTCACACAGATAGCCCGAATCAGTTGCGCTTTCATCCGTATTGCACCAATGGGATACTAACTGTTGGATCTATTCCTTTCACCAGTAATGACTGAATAAATGACATCATTGAAAGCTGCTGGGGAATCAGCGTAAACGTGATGTCCAGCTCCAAGTATGACCTATAATTAATAAGTACTCTCGGGACACTGGATGAACAAATATCAAAATAAACTCGCAAAAGGAAAGCTAGTTACCTGTACATCAACGCCATCTCTTTTGGTCTGAATTTCGAAAGCTGATGCAGGATCAATCCAACTCCTACTCCCATAAATAAATGTTACTGGGACGCTTTTATCGATTCCGTGAAATCTAATAAAGAAGGAATAGTTTCAATATAATAAGTACAAACAAAAAGGGAAAACAAAAAAATCACCTCTTGATCATCGGTCGTTTAGCCCAACCCAACGGAAGAGTCATCTTCTTGAACGCAGTTTCACCAGTAGGGTTTTTCGAATTACAGTAATACAAATAGATGTATATATCATCCTCGTTCTCACTTCTGTAACGAGAACCTAGGTCCGGTCGGAGAATTTTCACAAGTACTGGGCCTGAAGTGAAAAAAAAGCAAAACTAGTCAAAAAATACTTATCGTGAGTTTGATTACCGTATAGAGGCCCGGCAAAACGCAAAGCAGCCAAAGGATTGACATGTGACAAAATCCGACCAGCAACAGATAACCACGGATAGGGATTTACCTACAAACTGCAGATAATCAAACGAATAGACAGAAAACCACAAAGAAACGTTCGTCTAATTCATACTTGCTTCTCAAGTGATGTAGCCTTTTCGGGAAATCCCCATGGATCGACTAGGACAAGATGTTTAAGACGGTTTGGAAACTTCAACGCATAAGAAGAAGCAAGGTATGCCCCTAAATTAAAAGACAATGTTTCGCAGAAGACATAAACACCACACAATATCGGAATTGATAAAAGAACCGAAAGAATGGGCGACGAGGTACATTCTCTTTATGCGCATTGCTTTTCTCCAGCGTTCAATGGATTCCACCATTTCCAGTTCAGCTAGCATGGGGTCACTATTGAATGGAGGTCGTGAAGAACGTCCGAATCCTTCAAATACAAACTGACCAAATACTTTTCAAAGTGAACTTAGAAAGACTTCGAAAAGATGACAGCAAACTTAAACATTATTTGTGTAAGCTGTAAAATCATGAATAGAATATAGGATGACCCGTCTTCACTGGTTATGCGCCATAATTTCCACTTCCTCGGAATTTTGCTGGTTTACCTATTGTGGTTCGTGGAGAGGTCATGCAGGCCAAAGTCTACCTCAAACCGTTTGTGGATCAGCGGGAGATTTACCACCATGCGACTAATTTGATACCAGGACAGTGATAGATCTTGGTATTGGTTTACTCCCAGCTGCTAGAATTCGTGATCGGAAAGCCGGACTCCTTTTCTCGGGAGACGATGCTGGAGGATGAATCCTCCTGCTGCACATCGCAGCCCGACACCCAGGAACACCTCGCAGCCACGATGAGGCGGTAAAACGCTGGGAGAATGTTAGACCTCAGAATTTGTAATTTCAAGACATTAGATATAAAAGAAAAACTCTGGCAGATTCTGAGCACTTTGTAGGCGCTAAAATCAGAGCACCATTCGTTTATAAAACATATTCACATTCACCTGAAAAAACGTAGAAAACAGCCTGATGAAACATACCTAGCAAATCGAAGGCGTGAACACAGTGATGCTTAGCCAATGCGGTGATATTCGCACACCAAACAGCAACACCGGCTCCAAATCCGTGAACTAAAACCACAGGATCATTGAACTTCTTCTCCTCTGTGGCTTCCATTGTGACCGTGTACATCTCACTACCTTTGAAATTGATCTAAAAAGAAATCAGCTGAAGCCTCAAGGCGTAGGCGAAACCATAGCTTATGGGTGCTACCAGCAATCACCCGTCAACGGGATTGGTCCGAGGAGCACAAATCGGCATCGAACCCAGTTAAGCTGAAGCTGTGACACAAATCACAATGTCGGCACTCTTTATTTATTGCCTTCTCTTTCTCAATGGCAGGATATTCCGTGAAATATAACCATAACGATCTGATATAACTCAGATATCTGGCAAAACTCCCTGGTCTGCGGTGGAAGGGAGGGGTAGGTAGGGGTGGAAACGAATTCTACTGTCGTACTGCCGTACTGAAACGTACCTGTACGAATTGGGACAGTACATTTGCACCAAATCTAGTGAAGAGACTCTTCTCAGCTTTGTCCAATTTCTTATTCGGATCCTCCCAAAACAACCATCCCAAGTACTTTTCTACCACACTGAAAAACTTATGATAACGACTTGGAAACTAAAAAAAACCAATAGTAAGAGCAATTTCTTTACAAGCAGACAGACAGAAAGGGAGCAAGAGCACAGGCAAACCTAGTTTCCCCACTCGTTTGTCCACTATCCATTTAAAAAATAGAATTTCTGAGGTCACTGTCACAATGCGAAGTGGAATATCGGTTTAAATACAGGCTGTACAGAAAATCTGAACAAACACATATAAGTCCGTAAGTTAATTTTACATTTTAAATGGAACAGCGCCGTACAAGAAGCATGAAATCGATCGATGGCTTATTGATTGACGATTAGTGAAGGCAGGACATTCTAAGACATTCAAAGGAAATCGAAGGAACAAGCTTGAGGGACGCTGCGAAAACACTACATCTTCGGGGAAAAAAGCCAATCTCTATTCTTTTCATTGATAAAGTAATATAGGGCCTAGAATATTTGCTAAGAAAGAAACGAGCCAATATTTGATTAGGTTACGCCACGTTTACGTACTCCAAAAAGACACGCTTCCCATGAAAATCTCCTGACTTCTTTCAAATGGGTCATAAAAAAATAACGGATAAAGCTCTCAGCGTTGATCACTCCCCTGAGGGATGCGCCACGCATTCGACCTCATTAAAGATCGCTGGAGGTGATTTAAGGCATTTTTGGCCCTTACAATGACTCGCAGTCGCCTACCGATGTGCCGAACCAGTGCTGATATTCTCTCAGGCATGTCTGGTACCAATTTGTCGACCGCGGAAGGATGGAAGGTTTAGTGGGCCAGGAGCGCGGGGATCGATCACGTGTGTAATGCAGGGCGTCTCCGACCACTGCGCTACACGCGCCCCTAGATGGCTCATAGATTTCAGATATTTCGATGTCGACATCATCACCATGATCTGCTGTGAGAGCATAAGAGAAAACAGAAATCTTCTGAAGGTATTTACTATGTAAATTTTCCAACATTTTACAAATCTAACACTATTCTATACTTCGCTTTTAAAAACGAGTAAAAAAGAACAGTGTGTGTTTTACGGTTATAAAGAAAAGACAATCCTTCATTACGTAAAGGCAATAAGACATGCGTTCACAAAAAATAGACTTGGAAACGCAGTTAATTTGAAAACTAGACGTTAGCGTCGCTAACAGGTCCAAGTGCTCCGTGGAGACAAAGCCCGCGCCAAAATAGAATCCGTACGCGACACGTAAACATCGCACGCGACGGGGTGCTCATTCGCGCGAATGCGTCGTTTGGGAGCATCGTTGGGAGGGATTACTTCCAGGAGTGAGAGAGAATCGAACACCCCGGGAAAGGCTTCGATTCAGAGGTTAGGCCGAACTAAACAGTGTTGTTGTTATTACTTCAATGATGCTGAAATATTTGCAAAACTCCGTGCCGCAGGTGTCTGCGATGGGGAACGAAAGCGCTATTGTCCTTTCCGGAGAGTAACGGGTTCACCACCACACCACGCGTGTCCTTCGTTTCACCTGCCTCTCAACCAGAGCTTGGTTTCGGTGCCGATTTAGGCTCCTCAGATCAATCCCACTGACGGGTGATTGCTGATGGCAGAGATCGACAGAACTAGCTGAGAGACAGACGAAACGAAGAACCCGCGTGGTGTGGTGGTGAACGCGTTACTCTCCAAAAAGGTCAATTGCGCGTTCGTTCCCCACCGCAGATACCTGCGGCACGGAGTTTTGCAAATATCTCAGCATCATTGAAGTTATATTTCGCAATCTACCATGCCGTTAAAACGAGTAAGCAGTAAATAATAAGTTAAAATTATTGTTATTGTTATTACACGACGTGATATCATATGTATCACACTGTGAGAATCCCATTATTTCTTGCACTCGATTCATTTCCTCGCACCGACCGCCCACCATTTGCCTCTGCGGACGATTTCCCATGATGTGGTGGTGGTGATTTGATAATATTTTTACTTACGAACCTATTTTGTTTAGTCTCGGTTGCTAACTTCAAATTCTTTTCGGAATTGAAAAACGATAAAGCTCTCGGAGTTGATCAATCCTTGAGGGATGCGCCATGCATTCGACTTCTCTAAGCATCGTTTGGAGGTGATTGAATGCATATATTGACTTTTACAATGACTCGCGGTGGCCTACCGATGTATCGAGCCAGTGCTACTATCCTCGCAGACAAATCTGGAACCACTCTGCCGACCCGTAGGGATGGAAGGCTTAGTGAGCCTGGGCGCAGGATCGATCCCATTTGTATTGCAAGGCGACTCCGATCACTGGGCCACACGCGCCCTTTTCTAAATTATGCTCACAAGTTCAACGTATGTCAACTAAAGGCGTTGTAGACAGTTCGAGAAAAAAAGCGTCTAAATTTTATTGTATGCTACAAGTGAAACGGAGAATTGTGGTGGAAAGGATTTATCTACAGTCCCCATTGTTCTTCTTGTCGATCCCAAAACGTCGCTAGAATCTCGGCGTGTCGTTCGGGGGCCACATGAAAATCCACTCGACGATCATGATCTGACCGGTAGCTGAAAAAAAATGTTTTGAAATGAAATAATTAGTGAGGACGATTAGAAATGAGGCCTTTTATTTCGCGGTAGATTACTAGATAACTACTGAATTCAACAATTATTTATTCACTTTACGTGACCCATAATCACATATACTGTGCGGATTCCAATAATTCTTGCATTCTATTAGTTCCCTCGCATCCATCATCCACGAAGGTCTTCGAACTTTCTGTGTATGAGTTCGGCCGCAGGATTGAGGCTTCTTGTCTTCATCATAAATGTCGCTGAATGCTGGACGAGTCATGTCTTCCTAGAATTCTGAGATAGCCGTGCTAAGTCGTTCCCACGTGGATTAGAGGAAGTGAACTTGTCCCACACAGGTCTGGCACCTATTTCCCTACTTCGGAGAGATAGGAGGCTAGGTGAGCCTTGAAGCGCGATCGAACGGGTACCGTACTAGTGAGGAACGGCACTAGTATCATTGGGTTGCCGTTCTCTAATTCGATGATAGCAGTGGATTTTTAGTTTTAAATCCTAACACCTACACCTCCATACTCCTTTTCTCCACCTCTTTAAAGCTCCAATGCCCGTGGTAGCCGCGGATGTTCTTGGAGTGCATCACTTCAAAGGGGTTATCCAAAAGTATATTTGATATTTCAACGTGTAAGTCCAGCCAAGAGTGAGCTAGCCACTCCTATGGTTAGGTCATCATGTAAGACAAGTAAAAATGAAGTATTGCGTTTGAGTGTCGTGGTGTTTGTCGTGTTTCTGGGCCGATACGTTTCCACAGTCCTTTCTAATTAAGTAAGGCTTAAGTATTAAGTACATGATATTTTCTCAAATTTCTTCTCTTCTTTCTTTATTTTTTTCGATTTTTCTCCTCATTACCGCGTAATTTTTCCTTAATTTTCAAACCCTAGCTTATAACTTCGATTTGGTACGATTGGGAGTTTTTTCCGGTGCTAAGCATATGTAAGTCATTTAACTCGACATAACTGGAAGTTATGAAGACGCTTAGAATTGTACAAACACCATAGAAAGTGTAGTTGTGCGACAGAGACGCGAAGTGAAGACGAGATGCGCTACGTAGTTGTTGGTCTTGGCACGCTTACCTGTGCGAACTGCTGAGCTCTGGTGTTATGTGTAAAGTATGACCATCGTCTTGTGATGGCTCTAATGTAATTGTCGGATTTCGATGGAAAATGGTGTCCAGGAGATCATCTACACGTTGTCTGAGATAAAAGTGCCGACGCAGGCAAATCTGGAAAGATAATATCGAAGCAAAAACATGTTTGCGATAGCTGAAATTAATTGTAGCAGCTTATCAGTTTATTAGTTTGTCACTTCTAGCCTCTTCAATTAGGTCAACAGACATGTAAAAGGTAGTTCTTTCTATTTCAATTTGTGTTGATAGTTGCAATTCGTTCTTTTCATTCCAAGCTATCGACTTGCATACTTGAATACTTGGAAGGCCCGTCCTCACTGGTTTTGCGGGCTCCAGCATAATATCCATTTTTCGGAGTTTTGCTGGTTTAGTTATTGCTTCCTTGGAGTTCCGAGGTCAACCTAGCCAATGTCTGCTCCAGGTCGTCACCACCACAGGCAGTCGCAGCCCTTGTGAATCAGAGGCAAGTTTGCCACCACGCAACTAGTCTAACACCAGGACGGTGGTCGATCCTGGTATTGATTTACTCTTAGCTAGGCTTCCTGATGGAAAAGCCAGACATCTTCTCAGCTTGGGAGACCCTGCCGGGGATGAATCCCCCGCTGTACATCGCAGCTCGACACGCAGGAACACCTCCTAGCCACGATGAGGCGGTAAACCGTTAGGAGGTTTATTGCTTAGTAATGATATTAAGAAGGTTAGGAAAAACCCGCAGAATAAAACAGTCAGTTCCGAAGCAAAAATTCGAGGACAAAAAAAATGTTTGTACTTAAATTACCCTAACCAGTGGATATGCAAGTCCGTACATTGAAGGAAGCGCGAACACGATTGTCGATAGGTTGAATTGCGTTAGTGTGAGCGTCCTCTCGGCCCTGAAGTTGATGATATGCATAGATACTAGAGGTTTCAAATCCACTCAAGCCAGAACTGTTAATCAGTGTTATTATAATGTTTTAAACTTTATTTACTTACTGCCTACTCTTTTATCACGCCAGAGTATGATGTGTAATATAAGCACAGGGACGCTGGGATGTCAGGAAAAGTTAGTACAACAGTTGGACTTCGAACCTGTTAGCATCGATAGAGTAAAAGGAAGAGTGACAAAAAGGCAAAACAAGGGTTTCGATTGGTGTAGTAGATAACAAGTGAGTCCTGGTAGTAATCGTGGGTTCGAAGCCCTTCTGAGGATGTGTATTTTGCTCACATATCAGTATTTTTGTGCTTGTTATTGCAATAATTCATGGGTATGTGCAGCTCCTACGAATTTAACATGATATTGGCGACTTTAATCTAGTGAAGGAGACATTCCACATAGAGTTTGCATGAAGCGAAGAATGTTCCTATCTCGGAACAAAAAAAAACCGTGCTACTGAAGTCCAGGTTTTAGATTCTATCCTTTAGTATCATGAAAATATTTCACTGAGTATATTTTGTTCCAATATAGTCCCTTCAAGGGGGACGTGTGGCGCAGTGGTCGGAGGCGCCCTGCGATGCACATGGGATCGATTCCCGCGTCCCGGGCTCACCAAGTACTCCATCCCTCCGGTGTCAGCAACCTGGTATCCGACTGGTCTGGAAGGATAGCAGCACTAGCTCGATACATCGATAGGCTACCGCGAGTCACTGCGAATGCCAGATCTGCATTCAGTCACCTCCAGCGATGCTTGAGGAAGTCAAATGCATGGCGCACCCCTCAAGGATCGATCAACGCCAAGAGCTTCATCCTTTTATTTATAGTCCTTTCCAAGTTCTGAAGAAGACAAAATCTATGGAAATCCAAGCAGCTGTAGAATAAGCGTTGTGTTCACAAACTCGTATCGCTTTATCAAAAGAATGCAAGTTTGTTGATCATCCAGAGTTTAACCGAAACGTGCTCTTTGAAACTGATGCGACTGCCTATGTCATAAATACTATTGCATAAAGCACTTTGGTAACTAAGGGATAGTTTTCGTAAGGCTTTTATTAGTTGGAAGGTCTTATCAGGATGGTACAAACAGTGACATACTACCAATTACCTACCATAATTATATAGCAATTTAGTTCAAACGTTTCTTATTAGACTGGGTTCTCAGTAAAGTCCTAATCCAGTGGGTTTCGTTACCAAACAAGCGTCGTGACGTTGCATTTACCTGGAAATGAGGAACAGAAGGTGTAAGAGAGGTGGAAGGTGACGAAATCGTAATCCAATTCAAAGAAATAAATCTGTTGGGCAATTGTGACTAAAGTAGATTTGAACTTATCTAACGCAGCAAACGTATTTTCTGTATTTAGCAGTCCTATTTCATCAAATAAGGGCGCGTGTGGCGCAGTGGTCGGAGGCGCTCTGTAACACACATGTGGAATGTATTACCGCGCTCATGGCCCACCATACCTTTCATCACTCTGGCGTCGGAAAATTGGTACCAGACTTGCCTATGAGGATAGCAGCACTGGCTCGATACATCGCTAGGCCACTGCGAGTTATTGTAAAGACCATACATATATTCAGTCACCTCCAAACGATGCTTAGTAAAGTCGAATGCATGGCGCATCCTCAGGGATTGATCAACGCTGAGAGGTTTATCTTTTTATTCTGTTAAATGGATGCTCGGTGCACTTCATACCTAATTTTTATTCGTCATCTTGTACTTTTTTCTTGAAAAGCTTTTCGTGCAAAGCTTAAACAAAGCTGTTGAAGGGAAGCACTGCGTGATATTGTTTTCCAGATAGATCTATACAATGTCGATCCATCTATCTACATCCGACCACTCGCACACATCGATTCGTTAACTGTACTTATCATTTCGGCATGTTCACTCGATACTCACAAAGTAACAATAGATAGCAAGTACGATGTACTTTTTCACCAGCCTGCAAGCATCTGAATAACTAATTATTGTGGGCGGCATATGCCTCGAGGAACATACCGATTTCTGGTAATAAGACTTGTTCCATTGTTGAGGAGCAATAGTTCATAAGGTGTATATTTCCGTCTTTCATGTCTTATGAACTCATTCCATTTCGAGCATATATTCTTAATCGAGCTGAGAAACGGAAAGAAATATGTAACGAATAACGCCTTGCAACAGTGGCTTTCAACTAGAATGCTTCGTTCGGCTTCGTGGAACGTCTGTTGCTAGTAGTGGAAGATGTTCTTAGTGCCCTCAAAAAAGTATCGGTAACAGACCCTTAATAAAGGTACACAAAACTTTCCTTTACAAGAAATTGTGATTGGAAGATTCTGGAGTCTTGGTGACTGTTGATAAAGAGACATGGGCAAGATATTCCTTGACCTCATACCTTGCTTAACCTACACAGCACTTATCGCACACAGCGACCGCTGTTTTAATGGAGTCATAAAAATGCTGGGTTAAACTTCGTCAGTCGACCAGATTTGGACCTCAGAAACTTGTGACACCACCATGGATGTGTTGTTACTTTCTCGTTGTGGTGCACGTAAAGTTAAACCAACTTTATTGTGTAGCAGAATACCTTCAGTAACTGCCAAGACCAGCTTTCTATTAGTTTCGACATTGATAAAATAATTCACTGTATTCTTTCATCAATATAGTCAACTGTTGAATCATCTAATTATTCTATTTCAATGTTTAACGTTTTGTTTTCTGCCTTCTATAATTTTTTTTATATAACAACCCCGCTGACGGGTGATTGCTGTGGCAAAAAGATCGATAGAAATAGCTGAGAGACGTGCGAAACAAAGGACCCCATGGTGTGGTGGTGAACGCGTTACTCCCCGGAAAGGATAATAGCGCGTTCGTTCCCCACCATAGACACCTGCGGTCCAGAGTTTTGCAAATATCTCAGCAACGTTGTGGTTGTATTCTATTTCAGTTACAAAAATTTTAATGTATCGATGTGTCTGCTCATCAAGCATACGATGAACGGAAAAAAACTGCGTTGAACAATCCCTAAGAGGTGTGCCATGCAACCGGCTTAATCAAGCATAGTTAGAGGTTACTGAATACGTATATGGCCTATGCAATGACTCGCCGTAGCCTATCGATGTGTGGAGCCAGTGCTGCTATCTCTCTAGACCAGTCCGATACCAGGGTGCTGACACCGGAGGGATGGAGGACTTAGTGAGTCTGGGACGCGGAGATCGATCCCATGTGTATTGCAGTGCACCTCCGACCACTTCGCCACACACACACCTCCTTGAAGGGATTATGTTGGAACGGAATATACTCAGTCAAGTATTTTCATGGCCCTAAGGAATGAAATTCGAAGCCTAGATTTCAGTCGCATGGTTTTTTTTCGTATTGTAAGGTATCCTTTAAATATAGCACTACGCCGTATGAGTGCCTTCAGTATTCGACACATCACGGAAGAAGAGAGAACAACCTTAAACATAGCAAAGCATGTCTCCCAAAATCTTGTAGGAGTAGTAATGCCTCTAATAGTCATCTTTCTTCATATGTTGGCTAATAAGTCTTGAACCCACCATGGTGCTTCTTTTTGACGTACCCTACGTCGGTGAATTTGTTGGTGATGAAACCTACGGCATTTTTTTTATGGGCATAACATTGTTGATGCACTGGAGGTGGTTGATGCTCAACAACAGTGGGTATGGCATTCTCGTTTGGCATAACTGGACCAAACATGCATAATTGACAAGGTGAGATGCAGAGGTAATGAACCGGAAGTATGAGTATTGGAGTAAAATGGCTAACGGCAAGCGGCAATACTTCCCACAACTACAGTTTTCATAGCAATGCTGTCAGCTTTCATTATCAGGGTCTAACCTTATGTTTCTGACTGGAATAAGTAAACACAGGTAGGAGAGGTAGAGAACAGCATGAATAACGGCCGTTGGAAGAAGCATTTGTGTAATGCGATGTGTCTCATGAATCTGAAACAATGATTACTAGAAAAAATGGGGTTATCACGAAGAAGAAGAAAAGCAAGTAAAAACTGTAAAGTTCACTGCGATGTGCAGGTTAACCCTTAATTGCACTCGCCTTCCTTTTTTAGGTTTGCGGTGGCAATAATCTTGAATTTTGTTGGTTTTTGCAAGCCTGTAACAATGAATTTGCTCAAAATAGTTTCCTTCCTTTGGGTTTTGTTGAGCAGAAATCTCATGACTTTCCGCTTTTCGTTCGTGATATTTCGAATCCATGTTGGCTGATAAGCAAACAGGTTGGTATAGATAGTCGCTCTCTAGTACGTAAGATTTCAACTTAACTACGATGGTTAATAGCTCGTATTGTTAAGCGAACTATCATCGCATGTCGTGCGGATCCATGTTCTTTTTCCTTTCGTTCTATCGCCTTTGAAAAAAGACTTGTTCAGGTATTGATCTGGTCGGAACTTAGGAATCTGGATGCCTCACTTCTCGTTAGCATGTTGAATGCTGCTCAACCATAATTTTCACTGGAAACCTGTAATTGGAGAGGTTGCCTACTGCGCGGGCCTAATTCTTCCAGACAATCCTGCGATAGGTAGGCCAACTAATCGACGCAGTGTAACAAAACGAATCGGTGCTTATCAAACTGCTACTATTTTAAAAAATTAGTGTATGAAAGATTACCATGTCTTCTTCATATTCAAAATGCATTTCTGTTCATCCGTTACAGGCCATTGTTTAATTGTTAGCAAATCTCGCAAATCCAAGTACAATTTCCAATTAACCGATTAACTGACATATTCCGTTAGATGGAGAAGTCCTTTCTTAACTCCCCAGGGTTTTGAGGCAAGCATATCAGAACATTTTTGGGTTGTTATTATGGGCAGTTCTTACACCCTTAGGATCAAAGGCTAGTTTTTTGTCACCATTTTGAATGACTCTGTTGAGAGAAAGGGTTTTTGCAGCATGTCGTAGTCCATCCAGGAATGCTACTTCTGAGTTGACGAGTAGGGAGTTGTTCGTGTCCATATAGAGGTGCAAAGTAATAAGAATACAGTATTTTTTCAAAAAAAAAACACCAATTTGTTATCATATTTTCGGCTTTGAAAGTCATACTATTGCTTCTGGGAAATTTCGGGGTACTATTGTCCCACTACCAAGAATCCAGCATCGTTTAACATTGTTGATTTCACAATGTTTAACGTCTTGTTTTCTGCCTTCTATAATTTTCATGGCAGGTTACTAAGCGAAATACAACCACAACGTTGCTGAGATATTTGCAAAACTCTGGACCGCAGGTAAACCGCTTAGTAACCTGCCATGAAAATTATAGAAGGCAGAAAACAAAACGTTAAACATTGTGATTTCAACTACAGCCATAGCTTAATTGGGTTCTATGCCGATTTGCGCTCCCCAGATCAACCCCGCTGACGGGTGATTGCTGTGGCAAAAAGATCGATAGAAATAGCTGAGAGACGTGCGAAACAAAGGACCCGCATGGTGTGGTGGTGAACGCGTTACTCCCCGGAAAGGATAATAGCGCGTTCGTTCCCCACCATAGACACCTGCGGTCCAGAGTTTTGCAAATATCTCAGCAACGTTGTGGTTGTATTGTTGATTTCATTAATTTCAGGCAGTGGACATGAAAAAATAACTATTAAAGATTTGGTTTACCTGAAATCGTTTACTCAGTGAGTATTTGGCCATGTTTATGCCCAAACTGTCAGCTTCGGATCGGCATAAGATGAGCACATAACCGAACAATGAGATCGTTCCCACTTCTACCATTGTGCACATGCTAATCCGAAACAGCATCGCATAGCGGTTGGGTAGTGATGCGCCGTCACATATACACACACCTTCATCACTGAATATAATTTATCTTTCACCAAAGAAGAAGACTTCGTAACAAAAAGCGCTATTTTGCATCTGTTAAGCTTTAAATTGGGATGCGACTATCACCACATCACGCCCTGATACGGAATGGATAACGGAAAGGTTCTACACAAATGTTTTCCGTTCCACAACCCCGTACAGCAAGCCGATATTCTGGCTAGAGAAAAACGGCCCAAAATTCTACCCTTTGAACCTCGGGTCGCGATAAATAGCATGAGGAGAGGCACAGTTTCAGGATTTAATATAGTAATGTCACAGCCCACTTTTTTCGAGCTAGAAGCCACAATTTACACGTACTTCTCACAACCGACACGCTATCTCACTATTAAAAATAGAAAATTTCAGACCAATAGAAAACGTCGCGCACGGCCATCCTACCAAAGAGAGACCTACGCCAAAGACTTAAGCTGAGGCACAAGCAGTTAAGAAAGTAGGATTTCGATAGGGGATATGCTGCGTGGACCACATGAAACCCTGTCACAGATCATAGAAATTTGTTTGGAGTATCACCTACTCCTTGTTCTGATTTTTGCTCACAGCAAAAGCAGTTGACAGCGCCGAAACGATTGAAATCCTACCAGAGCTCGTTGACCAAGGAGTGGGCCTGTCGTATATATGAACACTAGCTAACTCAGTCTCCCCTGATGGTCCTCTGATTATACAGACTAGCTAGCTGCTCATGGAACTGCGGCATGACTATGCAGCTTTTTCATCGATCACTCACCATACCCATAGAAAAAGAGGTTCGACCAGGCGACAAAATATCGCCAAAGCTGTTAAGTGTCGTACAGCAGTGGATGGTGCCCCTTGATTGGGACGAGGAGGTCACATGTATTGATGGAAAATTCCTATCAAATCTTTGTTTCATGGATGACATCACCATCTTTCCCAGCAATTCTGTGATGCAAATGCGGTGCTTAGTGAACTCAACGAAGCGGGAAAAAGATCGGCCTGCGTACAAATAGGACAAAGACCTAGTTTGTAAGAAAGCCATAGTTCGAGAGCGATGAAATCGAACCGGATGGTCCTCTGATTACACAGACAACTAGTACGTGTTCCTTGGACGTTCAATGAACACAGCAAACAACATGAAGGGAAAAATAGACTGAAAATGGATAGTGGAACGGGCCGCATTTGAGCCACTCAAAGAAACAACCGACCAACTAAAGGACCCAAAACTCCGCGCTCACCTTCCCAACTCAGCAATCCTTCCAGCGCTCTCTTATGTTTATGTTACGTTTGTTAATGCATTACGCGTAAAGAACTCTGTACGCCACCTACAGAGCGCTTGATTATGATGTCTTCGGAGATTCAACCAGCACTCTCAACGACTAGCCGGAATGTACAGATTACGTATTCGGAACGTATTTCATTTTTGGGGTCAAGGAGAATAAAGATCAAAGGCAAAACACAGATGCGCCGGTCACATAATAAGGGCGGGTAGCAGATAGAGAAAAAACAACTGTATGAAGTTCGAGGGAATGAATGTGTCCTCGTAGAAGACTACCTAAACAATGGGGCGACTTTCGCGGCTAATGTCAATCATGTGAATTTCCAGGTAGGAACGATTTCAGGACCGTGGAATTGATCTCAGGAACGTCACAATGTTCCAGCTAGACCACCGCCATCGACAATGCTAGCGCGAGAGAAAAACGGATGGATTGTGTTGGGCTAAGCACTACTAGTGGAGACGGGTCATCCAAATATCTAAAACTCGAATGTAGATTGAACTCGGGCCAAAAATAACCGTGAATTGCCTAACGACACAAGGATTTTGTAGGTGCCTTTTTGTCTCTGTTATACTTTCCATCTGACTTGTGAAAGCAACGCTGCAGGTCCATTCAATCGAAAGGTTGCAATGAGGTGACTAGGAAGCACACAGGAGATAATTCGTGGTCAACTCCAGCAAGCAGTCTTTATGTCTCTTTGCGAGAGAGACCAAGAAAACATACTGGATAATTTTTCGCCGAATGAATAAAAAGTAGACCCTTCATAGGCTAGAATTTCAATGTGTATCCGTCGAGCGACCGGAGCGGAGTCGCCCACCGCTAGCTCTACCAGTTGAATAACTGCTTTAAGAGAGGTTTTTTGTTCCCATTTGAGGCTCTCAGTGATCAACAAAAGTTGGAACAAATAATTTTACCAAACTATTGCCCTTAGCATCGATGTCTTTTAAAAATCCACAATTTGTGTAACGTTGTTATCTTAGTCGCAAACTGAAAGAGTGCACCCACACAACTGAAAGAGATGAGGAAATATCTACAACCATCCACAATCTCCAATTCCGCGAATGCTTTTTAAGTGCTTACGGCGACTTTTCTTCGCTTTCGCTATCTTCTCAAAGCATAATATTTTGTGGTGTTCTTATTAGTTGACATAAGAGTTTGGCTTGGATTAATTCCTTAAGAATGAGCCGTGTTGATCCCCTCGTAACATCAAATAGGCAGTTCAATGAGTATTGATTATAAAATGACAACCGATGCATAAAGTCTGTGTTGTTTCCCTCTCAGACAAGTCTAGTACCAATTTGCTACCATGGATGGGTTCGGTCTTAGACTTAGCACTACGAGCGGGATCGAACGAAAGATGAAATGCATATTGCAGGGCATCGTTAAGCACTGGGCTATTTGTCGTCTCGTCGTTCAGCCAGTTGATAATCTTGTAAGTGTGGTCTAAAAAGCAATTGAAGACCGAGATGCTTTTATTTCCGACTTTCGATCGTAGTGAATTTTACAAAAACATGTTTTTCGTAGCTCTCAAATGTCGTAAACAATATTGATTATTAAATCTATTTCCTATTTAAGGAATGACTTACGTTAGATTTAGGAAGTAGTTGATGGTAACGAAAACAGTTATGCATCCTGCGAGCAGGAAAATCACCTGCAATGACAGTTTTTATTCTCACAAAGAGACTGTCAAACATATGATTTAGTTTTTCTACTTTATTTCCTATAAGAAAACCAAAGTATCCATTTCACTAAAATCCTATAATCAGATTTCTACCCAAGGCTTCGTAATTTTTTATTCTTTGATTTTTTAGCAGTAAAGGAAAACAAAATAATTCATGAAAAACCCGTTTTAGGTAAGGATTTAATCATGCTTTAAATCTCTAGGATAGTGTATAAAATAAAATGGTTAAAGTTCCCGGTGTTGATCAAACCCTTAGGGATGCGCCATGCATTAGACTTCACTAAGCATCGCTTGGAGGTGACTGAATGCATATCTGACTTTTATAATGACCCACGGTGTTCAAACGACAGTGCGCCTCCGACCACTGCTCCACAAGTGCACATTAAGATAGTGTACTTTTATAAATTACGAGGATACTGCTTGCCTCTTTTTTCCCGTAGAATTTCTATCTAATTAGCTAGAAAGTAAAAATGAAAAAGTTGATTAGCAAAACTGCTGGACGCATTTGCATCTATGGATGAGATAATTCATAACTAGCCAATTACCGTTTCATGCGAAAAGCTCCTAATGCCCCGAGAATTCCTACTCTTTGAGTGGCTACTACGGAAGAAGGAAGAACCAATTGGGTTTTTTTCACAGTTTTTTAGAAATCTACTTAAACAACCTTAACACTGTTCGAGATCACAGCGCTCGTTAGATGATTTTTCGTGGCAACAAGACGTTCTGCTCCAACGCCGACCATCAGAAGGCAGGTGGATGTATCCCACGGCACGATCAACGCGTTCACTACAGTGCACCACAGACTGAAACCGTATCTGTAATTACATTTAGGAAAACAAATTATTTTTCATTCTCTTGTTTTTTGGTGTTTTTGGGTGTTAAACATTGGTATATCGTAGGCGGTTCATCTTCCGGCACAGGTTCATCCGAGTTCAATAAATCGAGTTTTCTGTCAGAAAACTTAACTGAGAGTAAAGCAACACCACAGGCACTTTGCCACCTTGGAGGTAACATGGTCGCGAGATGGCAAACCTTTCTACCCACGTTTGCTGGGCAGCAAATGGAAACTCTAAACGAATATCTAGGTGCTCCAAAACACATCGCTCAGCCTAAGTTCCAATGTGTTGTAGCCTTCGTCACTCATAAATAAGAGCCAACCAACAAATTATTTAAGTGACTTAAAAAGAAAAGCGTTTTAAAATCATGAAATCCTTTTTTTTATAGCTTTAAGGTTATTTTTTCAAACTTTCATTACAGCTGACTTATCACTACATACAGCAAGGGTTAACTACATTGGTAGAATCTCCCCAGCCAAGAAGAAATTCGATATTTTCACCCGCAAGGGCAACTAAGAGCTACTAATGGCCATTATCCGTGGTGCCGTCCTAACATTAAACAATTCGCGAGGAAGGCAAATGTCCTTCCGATTCATAGGGGTTGTTTGACAACGGGGCCTGTGCTGACGACTAGGGGTAGCCCTACTAGGGTTG
Organism: Angiostrongylus costaricensis; assembly: GCA_900624975.1. Taxonomy (NCBI): domain Eukaryota; kingdom Metazoa; phylum Nematoda; class Chromadorea; order Rhabditida; family Metastrongylidae; genus Angiostrongylus; species Angiostrongylus costaricensis. The sequence goes on along the minus strand of UYYA01003816.1, from coordinate 18,436 downwards.
TGTTCCAAAATAAAACAAAACCAAAAGACTAAACTGAAAAATTCCCATGACCGACTTTCTGTTAACCTCGGCATTAATTGATAATTCAATGTTTTTCATCAATAAGCAGACACGAGGTTGTTAATATAGAATTTATTAGAACACAATTGCTAACGTTTCGGCGGTTTCGCCTTCTTCAGAGCCTGGAAAGGTCAAATTGAGATGTGATCTACTCAGCCAAACACTTTCATAACCCTAGCAGATAAAACTTGATAAATCGATTTTCATTCGCATAAGAAACAGCTTCATTCAAACACCTACCGTTTATTTGTTGTAAGTATTTAAGTTAGTTGGTGGATAGCCGCCGCACAGAGTAATACATGGTCGATAACTGTGTCCATGTCAGGTCATTGGATCAGCCTGAGGTATGGCGCCAGGTCACGCGTGATGACAAGACACTCCTCCTTGCGGTTCATTTTTGAATTTTTGGCATTGATCCAAAAGGCTTCAAGAGTTTTACGCGCTGATGTTTTCGATTCCTGCGTAAGGATAGTGACTCCTACCTCAAAATCTTCTCCGTTGTGTTCTTGCATCCTATGCGCGCCTAGTGGAGTATTTTGTTTTAGTTTAGATTTACCGACTAGGTGTTCTTTTATGCGGACGCAGAGCGGTCTACCCGTTTCGCCAACATATTCGTGCCCGCACGCTTTACAAGAGATCAGATAGACTGTACCCGAACTCATGCAAT